>JAPDVU010000002.1:43658849-44070631 GCA_026230045.1 Corynorhinus townsendii
TGAGTAGTGTTTCATTTGATGGATATTCCAATATTTGTTATTTCACCTGTTGATAGACATTTGGACTTTTCTAGTTTCTGGCTGTTACAGATAAAGCTGTTCTTAAGATTTATGTAGAAATCTTTGTATGGAGTATACTTTCATTTCTGTTGGGTAAGTACTTAGAAATGGAATGGCTGACTCATATGAAAAATTATATTTATCATTTTAAGAAACTGCACTGTTATCCAAAATGGTTGTACCATTTTACCCTCCTACCAGCAGTAAATGAGGGTTCTTGGTTCCTCCACATCCTTGGTATAGTCAATCTTTTTATTTTGTTATTACTTTTTAAATTTATTGATGAGACAGAGATATTTGCTATTCCATGTTTGTGCTTTCCTCCTGTATATGCCCTGACTGAGGATCGAACCTGCAACCATGGCATATCAGGATCCCACTCTAACTGACTGAGCTACCCAGCCAGGGCTAGTCAATCTTTTTCGTTTCAGCTGTTCTAATAGGTGTGTAATGGTATCTCATTGTGTTTTTAATTTGCATTTTGTGAATGACTAATAATGTGAAACAACTTTTCATATTTTTATTGTCCAGCTATATATTTTCTTTGGAGACGTCTATTTAAGTCCTTTGCTGATTTTTTTAATTGGGTTGTTTGTTTTGTTGTTGAGTTTTAGATGTTGTTAATATATTCTGGATATTGATTCCTTATCAGATATGTCATTTGCAAATATTTTTTTTTTTCATTCTTGGAGTTGCTTTTTTATCTATAATGTCCTGTGGTGCACATAAGTTTTTAACTTTGATGAAGTCACGTTTGTCTTTTTTAAAACTTTTGTTGCTTGTGCCTTTGGTGTCATATCCAAGAAATCATTGCTAAATCCAATGCCATGAAATTTCCCCCCTGTGTTTTCATCGAATAGTTTTATAGCTTTACCTCTTGCATTTGGTCTTAGATCTATTTTGAGGTAATTTTTGTATGTGGTGTTAGATAAGGGTCCAGCTTCATTCCTTTGCACGTGAAACTTCAGTTTTGCTGAAAAGACTGTCCTTTCCCCCCATTAAATGGTGTTGGCACCCTTGTTGAAAATCATTTGACCATATATGTGATATTCCCACTTGATCATGATGTATGACCCTTTCAGTGTGCTGTTGAATTCAGTTTGTTAGTCTCTGTTCTATTCCATTAGTTCTGTATGTCTGTCTTTATGCCAGTAGCACACTGTTTTAATTACCATAGCTATGTAGTAAGTTTAGAAATCAGAAAGTGCGAAAATCCCCAACTTTGTTCTTCTTTAAGATAGTTTATTGACAGATTTTAGGAGGGATTTATTTTTTCCTGAAAAAAAAAATGCCATTGAGATTTTGATAGGAATTGCATTGAACCTATAGATTGCTTTGGGTAGTATGAACATCTTAACAATATTAAGTCTTCCAAAATATGTTCATGGAGTGTTTTTCTATTTATCTTTGTCTTCTTTAATTTCTTTCAGCAATATTTTATAGTTTTAAGTGTGCAAGTCAAAGCCCACTTGGATAAATTTACTCCGAAGTGTTTTATCCTTTTTGATAGTATCGTAAATTGTTTTCTTAACTTCCTTTACTGATTTTTTCATTGTTAGTATAGAGAAACAACTGATTTTTGTGTGTTGTTTTGTATCCTGCAATTTTGCTTAATTTGTTAGTTGTAACAGATTATTTTTTAAATCTAAATTTAGAGTTTTCTACATATAAGATCATGTTATCTGCAAACAGATAATTTTACTTTTCCCTTTCCAATTTGAATGCCTTTTACTCTTCCTCTTGCTTAATTGCTCTGACTTGGACTTCCAATATTATGTGAAATAGAGGTGGCAAAAGCAGGCATTCTTATCTTAGAGAAAAAGCTTTCAGTCTTACACCATTGAGTACGATGTTAGCTGTTATATATATACTAGAGGCCCAGTGCACAAAATTCGTGCATGGGGGTGTGTGTCCCTCAGCCCAGCCTGCACCCTCTCCAATCTGGGACACCTTGAGGGATGTCCGACTGCCCGTTTAGGCCCGAGCTGGGATCAGGCCTAAATAGGCAGTCGGACATCCCTCTTACAATCCAGGACTGCTGGCTCCCAAGAGCTCACCTGCCTGCCTTCCTGATTGCCCCTAACTGCTTCTGTCTGCCAGCCTGATCATCCCCTGCCAGCCTGATTGATGCCTAACTGCCCTCCCCTGTAGGCCTGGTCACCCCTAAATGCCCTCCCCTGAAGGCCTGGTCACCCCTAAATGCCCTCCCCTGCAGGCCTGGTCCCCCCTAAATGCCCTCCCCCTGCAGGCCTGGGTCCTGCCCCCCCAACTGTCCTTCCCTGCAGGCTCGGTCGCCCCCAACTTCCCTCCTCTGCCAGCCTGGTCACCCCTAACTGTCCTCCCCTGCAGGCTTGATCGCCCCCAACTGCCCTCCCTTGCAGGCCTGGTCCCTCCCAACTGCCCTCCTCTGTTGGCCATCTTGTGGTGGCCATCTTGTGTCCACAGGGGGGCAGCCATCTTTGACCACATGGAGGCAGCCATCTTGTGTGCTGGAGTGATGGTCAATTTGCATATTACTCTTTTATTAGATAGGATATAAAATGTTGAGGTAATTTCCTTCTAAACTTCGTTTGTTGAGTATTTTTATCATGAAAAGGTGTTAAATTTTGCCAAATGATCTTTCTGCATCATTTGAGATGATCATGTGGATTTTTTCCCTTCATTCTTTTAATGTGGTGTATTGCATTTATTGATTTGTGTATATTGAGGCCACCTTTGCCTCCCAAGAATGAATCCCACTTGATCATGATGTATGACCTTTTTAATGTGCTGTTGAATTCACTTGGTAGTACTTTGTTGAGGACTTTTGCATCTATGTTCATCAGGGACATTGGTCCATAGTTTTCTTTTCTTGTAGTGTCAGATCTAGCTTTGGTATCAGAGTAGCGCTGACTTCCTAAAATAGTTTGCAAGTGTTCTCTCCTCTTCAGTTTTTTGGAAGAATTGAAGAAGGATTGACAGTTCTTCTTTAAATGTTTGATAGATTTCACCAATGAAAATATCTGGTTCTGGACTTTCCTTTGTTGGGAGGTTTTTGATTAGAGTTTCCTTACTAGCTATTAGCCTATTCAGATTTTGTTTCTTAATGATTCAGTCTTAGTAGGTTGTGAGTTTCTAGGGTCTAATTTTCTTTTGATTTCTTCTTTGATCCATGAGTTATTCAGAAGTGTGTTACTTAGCTCCTAATATTAGGGAATTTTTCCAGAGAGCTTTCTGTTATTAATCTAATTTATTTCTGTTTTAGTCAGAGAACATTCTTTGTATGACTTGAATTCTTTAAATTTATTGAGAATTGTTTTATTGCCAGAAAATGGTCTAAGTTGGTAAATGTTCCATGTGTACCTGAAAAGAACATGTATTATGCTTTTGTTGGGGATGGGATGTTCTGTAAATGTCCATCTTATCAAGGTAGTTGTGTTAAGCCTTCTGTGTCTTTTTTATTTTTAATTGAGATATAATTGATATGATTGTATAGTTTTAGGTATACAACATGTTATACATTTATATCGTTCAATATGACTACAGTAGCACTAGCTAACACCATCATGTCATATAATTATTTTTGTGTGTGTTGAGAACAGTAGAAATCTAGTTTCCTAGCAACTTTGAAGTTTATAATACAATATTGTTGACTAGAGTCACTATGTTGTGCCTTAGATCTCCCAAACTCATTCATTTACTAGTTGCAGGTTTGTGCCCTTAAGCAGTACCTCCCCAATTTCCCCCCCTCCTAGCCCCTGGTAACCATCATTCTACTCTGATTTTATGAGTTCAGCTTTTCCAGATTCAACATGTAAGTGATATCATATATATTTGTCCTTCTCTGGTGACTTACCTCACTTAGCATAATGCCCTCACAGTCCATCCATGTTGTCGCAAATAGTAGGATTTATTTCTTTTTATGGCTGAATAATAATCCATTGCATATATGTATCTCGTATCTTCTTTATCCATTCATCCTTTGATGAACACTTACTTGCATACTTGATTGAACACGATGTGCTGATATCTCTTCAAGATACTGATTTCTATTCCTTTAGATATATACCCAGGTGTGGGATTGCTGAGTCATATAGTAGTTTGATTTTTAATTTTTGGAGGAACCACCATATTGTTTCATAATAGCTATACCTAAATTTACATTCCTACCAATATATCCCTTTTCCCAGCACATTCCCTTTTCTCCACATCCTCACCAACATTTGTTATCTCTTGTCTGTTTTATAAAAACTGTCTTATCAAGGTAGTTGTGATATCTTATTGTGGATTTGATTTGCATTTCCCTGATTGAGTATCTTTTCATATAGCTGTTGACTTTTTGTATGTCTTTGGAAAATGTCTGTTTGGGTCCTTTGCCCATTCATTAATTGGGTTTATTTTTTCTGATTATCTGCCTACTTTTTCATCATTTATTGAGAGAGGGGTATAGACATCTCTGACTATAAAATATACTTCTTGCAGTCCTATCAGTTTTTGTATTATGTACTTCTGAGCTATTAGGCTCATAGTGTTTAGGATTGTTATGTCCTGATGAATTGAGCCCTTTATTATTATGAAATGATCTTCTTTATCCCTGGTAATAATATTTCCTCTGAAATAATGCTATTATGGTATATCTTTCCAGTATTTTTGCTTTTAACCTATGTGTCTTTATATTTAACGTATTTTCTTGCAGGCAGCTTGCTGTTGGGTCTCACTCATTTATCTAATGTGACAATCTCTTTTAACCTTTCAAATATATAAAGATTTTCTGTACCATTTGAAGAGTAGTTTCTCTTCCTTGGGCTAAGCATCTTTATGTTATGGTTTGGCTGATACTTTATCTAAATCCTTCACTATTATTATCAAACTCTTGTGCATTTTGCTTAAAAGGGATATTATATCACAAAGGATACTTGGCTTTGGCCAAGAAATGCTGACTATTGCATGGTATATCAGTTGATTAACATTATCAACAAAAATCTATATCTATTTGGTTCTTCACCATTTAGTTAAAACCAATCTGAATCATCTGTTCCACTTTTCTTATCCAAATCGTATTTCAAAGGGACTTAAAAAAAAATCACCTATTTCTTATTACTCTGAAAATGTTTTATCTCAGTTACACCAATTCTAGTTGAACTATTTTGAGTGTGGGTCAAATAAAACTAGACTATAACTAACAGGATATTACAATGTTTGCCTTTTTTTCCAGGTAAAAATGTCTCCATCCTGTCATCCATCTAAAGGGGATTCTGCTGTTAAGAAAGTGAGTACGTTTTAAAGGCAAAAAACAACTTCCTCCCTCTGTATGTTTATTCTCCTCTGTTGAACAATTTTCTGAAAATAACCATGATTTTTAATCACCTTAATATCGTCAAAGTCTCTTTCTGATGAGTTGCCTCAATGATGTATCACCAGGACTTCTTGCCTCTTCCTGAGAAGCCAAGTGGAGGGTTAGGCCTAGCATCAGTCTCCTGGCAACTAGGGACCTACCATTTTTCTACAATTCTCATCCTGGCGTAACTGAGTGGTAGCAGATGAAATGTATTCTAAGGAGGAAAGCTGTGTAGATACTGGTGTGAGATATTAGTATTTCAGCGCATACCACATAAAGTCTTCAGTAAGTACTGTGAGATAGAACTGTCAATGCCACTTCAATCCCTGACTGTAAACTTTGAGGCACAAATAGGCTGTGAGTCTTTCAATGGAGCAATCCCCAGGTGATGTCAAGAGAACCACTGAAATTCTTCTCTTTATCCAGCTGCCATAGTACAGTTCAAATGTGGTAAACAGATTGACATTTTTGCTATGTTTTCTCTTACCATTTCTGTTCCTCTGGTAGTTGAAGTGGATTACCCTTTTTGACAATTTCAGCCAGCATACATGTCAGCAAAGGATTATAGAACTAAATTAACAACTTGCTGGCTCTCATGACTAACAGTAGGTTCTAGCTTCAAAGCAATGTGCCAAAACAGGTCCCTTTTCTCTGCATTCAGAATCTCCAGAGACATTTCAAAAGAGAAAAAAGGAATAAAAACAAAATATTGTCTGAAAAGCTCTATAACAAGCTGCACGTGAAACTCTCTTTCACTGTCTAGTTGGGGCGGGCAAGAGTGAAGCCATGATTGTTGCTGCTTAGAACTATCACATGGTAACGTGAGCTGGAAAGGGTTTGAGTAACTTAGTCTCACTCAGTACACAAATGAAGAATTTGGAATCCAGAGGGAATTTTTTTGCCTAAGCTCACAAAGGTTAGCTATGGTACACACTTCTAAAGAAGAGGTTAAAAACATGTGCTGTGGATTCAACCAGACTTGGGTTCAAAGATGGATTCTTCTATTTATTTATCTGAGTAATCTTCAATAAGTCAGACCCTTCCTTTCCTCCTTTGTAAAATGATGGTGCTATCTCTCAGAAGTGTGAATACTAAATGAGATACTATTTAAGTGCCTAATACTATGCTTGACACATAGTAAGTACTCAGTAAATTATTGATACACAGCTAAGTACTCAGCTTTTGTTGAAACTAGTGTTAAAACGGGTCTCTAAGCTCCTCATCAGATACCCTTCCACTTTATTTTGCTACTTATATATTATGCTCATTCAGCAAGTATTTCTTTTTTAAAAAAATATACTTTTATTGGTTTTTAGAGAGCGAGTAAGGGAGAGGGATAGAGAGAGAGAAACATCAGTGAGAGAACATCATCGATCGATCGGCTGCCTCCTGCATGGCTCCCCGCTGGGGATGGAGCCCGCAACCCGGGCACGTGCCCTGACTAGGAACCGAACCAGTGGTCTCTTGGTTCCTGAGTCAATGCTCAACAACCGAGCTGGGCAGCAAGTATTACTTTAAACTAGACACTGAGCTCAGAAATGGACTTCAGAGATAAAAAGTACAATCCTTTTCTCAAGGACCTCAGTATTTAATGGGAGAAGTTGACGGGTAAACTGACTATTTCCTTATGAATTGACATGTTCTGTGGCGGATGCATAGGTGCTGCAAGAGCATGGAGGAGAGGCCCTGTTTTGAAATGACTAAGCTAATTTAGTACCACACTTATGTGCTTTATGCTGAAGAGGCCAGTGAAGACGTTTGAGAAATGGTTAGCTGCTCCCTTACAACCCCGTTACTAGTTTATAATGAAAGCAAAGCCTACCACACTTATAGATGTTTATTAAATAAATATGCATTTAGAAATAGATTAATTCTGTTTTTTAAGCTTTCTAATGTCCCAGCTGTCTGTCATTGTAGATGTCTATCAGAGAGGTAGCAATGTCATAAAAAATAGGATTCTGTTACTCTTGTAATCAGCAAAACTGTTGTAATCAGAGAAAACTCTTGTAATCAGAGAAACTTCCTAAGCCAATGACTAGACACAGGTGGCCCCAGGAAGCATTCCTAAGTGATCAGTTATAGACTTACTCCTCTCCATGCAAGAGTTGGGACTATCTCTAAGTGATTCTACCCAGTCTAAAGATCTGGAATACCTTTCATTTTAGCAATGAGGTCCATTTCTAGCATTACCATTCTGATTAACAAGCCATTAATTTTACCAGTAGGAAAGCTTCTCCTGTTTCTGAGCTAATAAGTAGCCTTAGGTGTTGGTCAATGTATGAACAGCTGAAGGGCTTTTAATAGCTGCCTTTGGGAGTGCATGGTAGCTGGCAGTCTCTGAAATATGGATTCTTGTTTAGGGCCACTGATCACCCTGAGTTAAAGCCTAATATCACACTATTCGTGGTGTCTAGAATAAATTTAAAATATACATTACAACACGTGCCTCCCCCAGACTGAAAGATCAGGGAAGGTTTCCCAGAGGAGGTAAAACTTGATCTAGCCCCAAAATCCAAGGGAAAAGGTGCTCCAGGCAGACATGGGTGAATATAGCACATTTCAGGAAATGGGGGTGCTTCCGTGTATCTTAAATGTAGGAGTAGGCAAAAGCCTGGTGCAATAAACGGGAGCCCAGATCACGGGCAGTCCCAGTATATTACCATTTGCTTTTATCTTGAAGATAAGGATTCCTGTCAAAGGTGAGATTGCAGGTAAAAAGACAAATTAGAACAGTAAAGACAGCCCTGGCAAGTGTGGCTTAGTTGGTTGAAGCATCATCTTGTGCACCAAAGGTTGCAGGTTTGATCCCTGGTTGGGGTGCATGTGGGAGGCAATTGATCAATGTTTCCCTCTCAAATTGGGGTCTCTCTCTCCCTCCCTCTCTCTTCCTCTCTCTAGAATCAATTTTAAAAAATTAAAAATAAAAGAATAAGGACAGTTGTCCAAGCAAAAAAAAGGCTCTAAACCTATGTAAATAGAACAAAGAGATGAGATAATAAATTCAAGTCTCAGTTCTGTTTTTCCTCAGTATCCTTTCTGACACTGAGTTTGATGTCTTTCCTTTTTTGAGCTTTATAACATCCTGAGCGAGTCCCTACCAACATACTTACCTTCCTTTTCACTAACGTGTATCCCCCATTAGATTGTATGTAGGGACCACATCAGACTTGTTCTACGTGTAGAACAAAGTAGTCACTCAGTGAATGAGAAAGATATGAAAGAGATTCCACAGGATCTTGTGTTGTTTGTGGGAAGTGAGGGGAGAAAGAAATTTCTGACCTGATAGAGAATGAACAAATGAACCATCGTTGCTGGCCCAGGCTTGTATCCCCAACATGGTCAGTTCCTTACTGTTTGAGCTATATCATCATCCATACTCTGAGTGAGATTATGTGAAGCTCAGCACCTAATTATCACTTCCTTAGTTGGGTATGTATTTTTGTGTGTCCAGGGTTATGTGTGCATATATATGTACATCTACATATAAATTCAGGTTGTCATCCTGGAGCTCCAGTCGCCCTTCCCAAAGTCACATTGACAGATGGAGGCACCAGTGTCTGTTGAACAGACTGACTGCCAAAGTGACATGTGTAAGAAACACAAAGGAGCAGTAGTGTTCTTGATTTGAGCCAAAATTCTCTGTTGACCAAAAACTGAAAGAAGTGTTTAGTGACTCTGCTGTCACTCTTGGCCCAGCCAGGAGCTGAATCAGTGCTGAGGAGACAGAGCCGCGTTTCTGTGGGGATCTGCTTAGCTCTTGGGATGAGTGTTTCGGGTGGGAGTCGCCCTTCTGTTTTGCTGCAATGTCAGTCTAGCAGATTGTGAGCATGGATACAAAACATCTTTTTGCAACACAAGTATTTTGCATTTTATATATTCTTTCTCTAAGCTTTGGATGGAAATATTTATCATATATGTCATATAAAATCTACACTAATAAAAGAGAAACATGCAAATTGACCATCACTCCACTACACCCACCAGCCAATCAGAGTGAGTATGCAAATTAACCCAACCAAGATGGCGGCAGCCACAGAGCTAGAGCAAGCAGGAGGCTTGGATTGCCCCAGGCGATGGAGGAAGCCAAGCTTCCCACCCGCCCTGGCCTGCCCCAGCCTCCTCTCAAGGCTACAAAGTTTCAATTATAGAAGATAAATAAATCCCAGATACCAGGGCCTCCACTTGGGTCGCCGGGGGGGGGGGGGGGGGGGCGTGGCTGGCCTGCAAACCACCACAGGCCCCTTGCCCAAGCCGCCCCACACCCCAAGGGAACCCCCACCCTGATCTGGGACACCCTTCAGGGCAAACCAGCTGGCCTCCACCCATGCACCAGGCCTCTATCCTATCTAATAAAAAAGTAATATGCAATTTGGCTGTCATTCCAGCACACAAGATGGCTGCCCCCACGTGGTCAAAGATCCTGCCCCCATGTGGACACAAGATGGCCAGCAGGGGAGGGCAGTTGGGAGGAACCAGGCCTGCAAGGGAGGGCAGTTGTGGGTGATCAGGCCAGCAGGGGAGGGCAGTTAGGCATCAATCAGGCTGGCAGGGGAGTGGTTAGGGGGTGATCAGGCTGGCAGGCAGAAGCGGTTAGGGTCAATCAGGAATGCAGGCAGGCGAGCAGTTGGGATCCAGAAGTCTTGGATTGTGAGAGCGATGTCCGACTGCCCGTTTAGGCACAATCCCAGTAGGATTGGGCCTAAACGGGCAGTCGGACATCTCTCGAGGGGTCCCAGATTGGAGAGGGTGCAGGCTGGGCTGAAGGACACCCCCCCCCCATGCACGAATTTTATGCACCACGCCTCTAGTTTGTGTATAATATTTCTTATGTATGTAAGATTTCTTCCTAATGGCCTCTAACTGGTAACTTCAATAAAGTTGGAAGATAAATGTTTCCCTAGGACTTTTTCAGTGTTTGATCATGGATGGCCAGAAATTTAAAAATCAAGAAGCATTTCCCTGAGACAAAAATTGCCATAAACTCCCTAGTGTAGTTGCAAACTGGAGGTGGAATATGTTTGAGGTGAAGTAGAGGAATTTAGAGAGGTAGTGGAAGGTCGCATCACAAACCACTCGGCTATGATGCATCTCTTCAGCTCCTAAAGAGACACCGTCCAGGAGTTTGTGTAGCAAAGTTGGAACTGTTACATGCATAACAACTAAGGAAAGCGGTTTCATCTTATATCTATCACAAAAGCATGCTTGCATTCGGACCCAACCCTGTTTTGGGTGAGCATTCTTTGCCGGTGTGTTTGCAGAAGCCTGGGGGACTGGAAGCTCTGGCTGAAAAGTATCCTCAGGCTGAGGGAACCCACTTGAAGAGTCCACAGTTGATATTCTCAGAGTGACTTCTATCAGTTAAGGACGAGGTCCTGGGAAGGGCAGGGTAGGAAACGTTGCTAATAGTTCTGGGTAAATTCAGTCATGTTCCACAGAGCCTTGAAGGTGCCAGGCCTTGGGAGGTCAGAGGTCAGTGAATTCTAGTCCTTGCTTTCAATGTATATACAAGTTGATGGTGACCACTGGAGGGTTTAATAACCATACCTCCCAGAAATTGGTTATCAGTTTCTCAAGTATTTAAGTATATTATAACAATTTGGAGCTATTTTGGGCGGGGGGGTTTGGTCCAAGTGTTCTGATGAGGTAAAATTTTTATAGCCAGTTCCCAGTCTTGCCACTCATGTCAGGAATGTAGATGACTATATTTGCTTATGATTTTTATTGACTCACAGTGGGGTTTTGTTTGTTTTTTTAATTTGTATTTTTAAGGGAAGAAGTTCACAGCGGCTCTGTTTCCATAACAACAGGAAAAGCTGACTGCAGGGTGTCAGCTGACTGGCCCCAAGAATGGCTAGTTGATAGTTTCACAAAAGTCAAGGGAAACATGAAAAGGAGAAAGCCCGGAGAGAGATGAAGTGTTTTCTAGCTATCACCTGACAGTGGCTTAAATAAAGGTTCATTTGCCCGTTTTTTGGCTCACCCTTAACTCTCTCCTGCAAAGATGCAAGTGATAGCCCCTAATGGGATGTACGCTGCCTTTTTTTTCTTACAGTATTTGTCCAGTAATACATACCCAAACATGACAGGTGACTTCAGTGTCTTTACAATAAAAAAATGGAAATGGAGGACATGGTTTGGTCTTTGTTTTGCATAGGCAGGTGGAAGATCTCCGCAGGCCTGGTGCCTCTTTATGCTCAGGAGAAGAAGCTGGGCGCAGTCGCCATCAGAGATCTGGAGAGCAATTTGGAAGGAAGCATAGAAATTCCTTGTCGTTCAGAGGTCAGAACTGGTACCTGTGGGTGGCCACAAGGTAGAAGGAGATGTCAGCTTGGTTTGAGAATTTCCTACTAGTGGAACAAGTTACCTGGTGTGTTACCAGAGGTGTTTGATCAGTGGTGGGATGTATTGCTCAAAACTGCAGCAGGTTTTCCTGCCATGGCTGAGAGATTGAGCTGGCTAATTTGTAAATTCCTTGGAGCGTTAAGATCTTATGAGTTAAAAAAAAAAAAAAATCTTATGACGCTGCAGTTATATTAAAACTCATTGATGTGCTGGATGATTTTAGTTAGACCCATACATCCAGCCTGAATTAAAAGAGTATGTTGTCCATCAAAGAAAAAAGATGGATTTAGGTAAGAAGATACTTTATTTGAAAAAAATCATTGCAATGAGGATGGAGGGGGCTTTTGCCATAGGGAGAATGCTCTGACCCCCAAGATCTGCAAGGATGTCGAATACCAGCTAGAAAAGAAACTTATTTTTTAGAGGTAGGGAAACAAGGCTAGAAAGAACCAGATTTGGGGGAGCAGGTGAAAGAACTGGACAGTTGAGAACGGAATGTCTTTCCTGGAGGTCAGCCAGTTCTCAGAAGGACTATCCAGGAGGGGCTGTACGCTGACTCAGGCTGAGGACAGGTCAAGGACTTGGGGGAAGCAGAGAAGCTTAACTAAAGTTAAGCATTTTGTTCCAGTCAGTCATAGGGAAGTAGTTCAGCTAATCGTTTATGAGGCAAAGAATGAGAATTTGGTTGGTCTGTCTCTGGCTGTCATAGTTGTAAACATGGTGGCATCGGGAATCCTCTCAGTCTATGAGGAGGAGTGGTTCCTTGCAGTAGCTGTTACGCAGAGCAGGGTTCTGGGATTTCCTTATCTGGAGCTGCTTTCCAGGAGCTCGGGGCTCAGGTGAATTTTAACAGGGTCATGGCTCTGACTCTGATGCCATGTTCTTTCCTTATTCCTCTCCATAGTTATGACCTGAAGTCCATGGACAAGGCTTTTCGAAACCTGCTTATTCGTCCTCAAGTGGAGGGAGAAAATGTCAACTGCAGTTATTAAGAGGGACTATGGTGACCATTTGTTTGTTGTACTCACTCTTCTCACCAATAATGATGCGTATCTTCTGGTCTGAAAAGTGAGACTAGCTGAGGATTTCAAAGAATCTCAGAGTTCTTATGCAGTGTACAAATTTACTCCTCACCCATTTATTTTGCATTAAGTGGGTATTTTCTAACATAGCATTCTGATTTTTTAATGGTTTCTTAAAAAATTAATACTTAAATTTTAGAGCAGTTTTAGATCTACAGAAAAATTGAGCAGAAAGTACAGAGTTCCCATCTATTTCCCTCTTCAGTTTCCCCTATTCTTAACATCTTGCATTGTTGTGGCACATTTATTACAATTGATGAGCCTACATTGGTGCATTCTTATTAACTAAAGTCCATAGTTGACGTTAGAGTTCACTCTTTGTGTTGTACATTCTGTGGGTTCTGACAAATGTATAATGAAATGTATCCAGCATTTATAGAATGGTTTCACTATCCTGAAATCCCATGTTCCAACTCTTCATCATTCCCTCCCGGCAAACTTCTGGAAACTGCTGATCTTTTTTTCTGTCTCTATTATTTTGCCTTTTCCAAAATGTCATGTAGTTGGACAGTATATTGCCTTTGAAGATTGACTTCTCTTACTGAGTAATACCCACTTTAAGGTTCCTTCAGGTCTTCTTGTGGCTTGATTCCATTTCTGTAAATGGAATGAAAAGCACATTAATTTTTTAAGCAGCCATTTTTCACGGTTGGCTTGATAAACAAGTTGATAGCAAATTCATGATTCTATTCACACATGCTCCTGACTCCATCCTGTGTAAACAGTACTGGTTTCTAGAGCCAACTATGGGGCATTTCTTATATTGTTTCTGTTGGGAATCACATTTTTTCATCCAATGCATTGGCCTCTTATCTTTAAGTCATTGATAAAATATTTGTATAAAACAAAGCCCAGGATAGAGCCCTGCAGCTCATCACTAGAGACCTAGGTAGCATTATTTATGATGGCAATTGAGAGTTAATGGGTGTAATTTTTCTCCTTCATAATATGACATCCTTACATGAACAGAGTCAGATCGTAGGGGTCTCTCACAGTGAGGTTGAAGGTAAGACAGTATCAGAGTGGTTCTTTATTCCAGCTCTGCCCTCTCAGTGTATGGAAGTGAACTCCCTTATCAAAACTATTAACGCCATCAATATATACCATCTCCTTGGAATTTGGGACCCTACTGCAGTTTAGAGTATTAATCAAGTTATAAATGGGCCTTTTCCCTCCAACAGTGTTTCCTAATGAAGCTTTTAGGCATTAACTATAGTACATGGCAGGGATCTTTTACAGTATGTGTGACAGATTAACTAACAGCCTATTATTTTGCATTAAGACAACTTAGTAAGCCATTCTTAATTGCACTATGCTGACTTGTCACCTGTTTTAAAGGTCACAAACAGCAGAGCTCTGCAGAGTTTGAGCTGCTGTAATGTATGTGGGTGGGTGGTATACTGTTACTGCTGAGTGTAGCCTTCAATTAATGTGCCATCCCTAAAAGCTCACACTCCTTTCATGTAGTACCAGAGCATGGGATTATGTTCAAGAAACAGTGAGAAACTTGGGTTAAAGCAAAAGGGAATGAAAAGAAGATAAAGATGAAATAGGGGCTGTCAGTTCTGCCTGACAAGTCATTGCCTTGGGACTTTTGTGTTTTGTTGTTTTCTACATATATCCTAGGGCATTCTGTTTGTGATTGACATTGGTTCTTCTATTATGACATGAATAGGTTTTAGCTCC
The DNA here is from genome assembly GCA_026230045.1 of Corynorhinus townsendii. NCBI lineage: Eukaryota > Metazoa > Chordata > Mammalia > Chiroptera > Vespertilionidae > Corynorhinus > Corynorhinus townsendii. The sequence goes on from JAPDVU010000002.1 coordinate 43,673,337, forward strand.
CTGTTTTGTAGTGACATATCTACTAATGATAGATATTATTCCAGAGTTAGTATATCCTTAAAGGAGAGACCCCACTCCTGATTGTTAAATCACTTTTTTAAGTCAGTTAAGACTACCTTTGTACGGTACTAAATGGGGCAGTGCCTATCTGTCTGTGGCAACTTCTGTAAGAGAAAATGAAATCATACAGAAATTTCTTTGCAGTCTTTAGAAGGAAGAAATGATCTAATTCTAATGACCTCACTCAGCATTTCACATTTAGCTCGGAGAAGTCTTCATTAATGCCAATCATCTCCTTCTCTACACTTCCCATTTACTTCAATAGTGTTGTTATTCCCCAATCAGAATATACCTTCCTATTCCAAACGCCTCATCACTGACCGCCTCTGTCTCCTGGGGCTCCAGTCCATCCTCCACCTCTTCCAGTGCTTAGGAAGCTTCAGTGGCTCCCTGTTGCTAACAGAGTTCATCTGAAATGGTTTTGATTGACAGTCTAGACTTTTGATGCATCACCAGCTTACATTTCATCCTGATCTTCTCTTCCTTTCCTTCTTCTGTAACCAAAGGGAATTTGTTATTGTTTCCTACAGTGACCTTGGACACATCACAGAACCCAGGACCTTAGTTTCCTCAACCATAAAAAGAGGATAACAAAAGTACTGACCTCCTAGCGTTTTTGTGATGGTTAAATGAGGTAATTCGTGTACAGTGCTTGCAACAGTAGCTAGCACACAGGAATTACTTGCTCAATGACTGTTAACTGCTGCAGTAGTGTGGTGGTAGTTACTCCTCTCACATCTTAGAAGATATAAATGCATTTTCTTCCTACTGCTATGAAAAGTCACTGTGTTATTTCTTTTCCATTGTGGTATTGAAGGTCTGTTTTTTAATGGATATTTTCTAGTCAAACTTTTATCATCTCCACCTCCAACTTCAAGCACTCTCTTCCCTTAGAGCTGGTTATTCTAGAGCTATGGTTCCTATCCTAGGTGAACGCAAAAGAGATGTTCTTCCAGGTGCTTCCCTCCTCTCTCCAGTCAGCTTAGCAATGAACTTGCTTATTTTATTATTTCATTACCTAATCCATTATTAGCTGTAACCTATTGAGAGTTTTGAGACCTTGGGAAATGAGGGTGTGTGAGAAGTGAAGTTTGTGTCTGAGAGCAAACTGTGTGGATGGGAATTTTAGGAAAGGTGTTTTCTGTTCATGGTTTCCCCTTAAGTAAAAGCATTAAATATTAAAGACCTCTAATGTGGGTGAAGGTGGCGAAAGTGTAACTGAGGCCTATAACTGATGTAGAGGAAGATTTGAAGGTGAGGCCAGCAAATTTAGTTCACTCACCTCTACCCCCCCACCTCACCCCCAGCAAATGCCATAAATGCCAGTGAAAGGCTCCTAGAAAGCCAAAAAGACCAGTAATCATGTTGCAGAATTATGTCAGGTTGCCCATGTCTCTCACAAACGAGGTTTGTCCTTCTCATGGGCTAGCATGGGAAAACGATTAGGAAAGGAAATGTGGGATTTTGATGTCAGGACCTTCTTTATTGTAAAGAAGAAATGAACAAGCAGAGCTCAGTCTTCTGGGACTGTCCCCATCTTCACAGATGATTTAGACGCTTCCTATCCAGAATCCCTAGTACTGTTATTATTCCTGTTCCTCCGATCCCAGCCTTCAGGGTGGCCATGGATCATAGCTGTTTTCCTACTTCGAAGCTTGATGTGCTGGTTAAGAAGCCGGTAGATCCTGAAAGCCCTGGTTGGTTTCTTCCTTCCAGCGGATGTAATTACAGCTCTCACTTCCACCATGTCTGTGAGTCACAGCTTTGAAAATGCTGGCGTGCTGTGTTCACCCAGCGTCTTCTCCCTGGGGCTCTCCTAGATTATCAGGACCTAATTTTCCACTGGATTTACTTTAATGCTGAGCATTACAAGGTCATTTTGAGGGCTCTGTCACTGTTTCTTCCTCAGAATGTGCAGCTACAGTTTAATTTTTAGCTTTTATCGCTGCACTTCATTACATGGGAAGAAATACATTAGTGCTAGCAGATCATATTAAATGTGTTTTTCTCTTTTCCAATTGGAAAATCACTCCTAATCAATTCTAGGTTGGTGGGTTAGATGGCCTGGGAATACTGGGAGGGGTGCTTTCTATTTATAGATGTGCCAGTCTGAGATTGTGCTCAAGTTTTGTTGTCCCCACTTTTGTTTTGTGCATGACACTGATTTGGCAAATCAGTTTTTCCACACAGTATCTTAGTCTGAGTCTATTATTTCTCTTCAGGCTGTCATGAGTTTTCTTGATAGTCCCTCTAGTTGCTTGCCCTAGTCCGCTTCTGATTCTGCAATAAAAGCCACGATCCGCTTTAGTAAACAGAACCATCTTTCTTGAAACTTCATGCCCTAAATGCCTAACCTCATGGTGCCCACAGCTTCCCTGGATGGTAGTATGGTTTAAGGTGGCATTGCCCTTTGATAAATCAGAACATAGACTGAGAGGAGCCATGGGAACTGCTATGACAGGACAAGAGCCTGGTTTCCTGATTCTTGGCCCATTGTTCTTTCTTCCGGGCACTTCTCTCAGGAGAACAGATAACACAATCGCAGTACTCCCTGCCATTTTCTTGAATGTCAAATAGGCACCAGGCCCATGCATTATCTCTAATCCTCACAACAGTTCTGCAAAGTAGGCTTTATAGATAAAGAAACTGAGACTTGGAGAAGCTGAGTAACCTGGCCAGAGGCACTCAGCTAACTGTGGCAGATCCGGGTGGAACCCGCCAGAGCCATGTCCTATGCTCTTCCTGCACTGCAGAGGATTTGTGAACGGTCCAGTGAATGTGTAAGAAGGAAAAACCTGCTTGCTTAACCTTCCCACCTCTTCATCCATTTGATCAGCAGATAATTAACGATTTCCCACTTGCTCTGTGTCACCCACAGCACTGGGCGCTGGTGAGTAAGACAAACTATGGGCCTGTCCTCAGGAAGCTCTCATTTTCATGAAGCTTTCCCTCCACTCTCCCCATTCTCGCTCTTCTGCAACCTGCACCCACTCCTTTCACGGTGGGGCTTGCCAGTTTTGTCAGCTGTGCTTTGATGACTAGGCCACACGACCAGGCTCCCCGGTCGGCTGGCTCTGTGCAGGGCCTCCTGTGCCCTCCAGTTAATAGCACTTAGTGAGAGCTTACAGCGTCCTGGGCTCTACCTCCCGCTCGTTATGCATTACCTTCTTAATCTTCTCAGCCACTTCATATGGCACAGTTATTATCATTATCCCCAGATTACAAAATGAAACAAAACGCCTCGCCGAGAGAGAACAGTAACCTGCCTAGAGTGAGTGCTGATGATGCCCTCTAGCAAATAGGCTCTGCCCACCAGTGTGTGCAGTGTCACCAGGAAGCCCCCTCCAGCAGCCTGAGGCACACTGAGTGGAGGGTTCTGCACTAGGAAGCACTCAAGGCAACAACAGGAGAGGCTTTTAATAAGTCCCACGGTCTTGGTGAATTTTCCTACCTTCTTAAAAGGGTTGGTACTTACGTTTTCTGATAGTTGAAATAATCCTTCCCCTAACAGTGAATTAAACTAAATAAAATAGATATTTCCATTGCGATAAAGGACAACATGCAGAAGTCACAAAGAATCTTGACATAATCCAAATGCTTGAAAATAGGAAGGTAAATGCCCACAGTTCCACGATGGATCAGGAGAGCAAATGGCTGGCTGCTCTTCTTCCTAAAATGTGTAGACAGGATGTGGGGTTATTTAGCAGATGTCTTCCGAACATTTGCTGGTGTAGAACACTGGGAAGAGGAGGATGAGTAAGTACAGTTCTGATATTCACAGTGTCCACATCTAATGGGGGAGGCAGGTAAGCAGGCCATTCCATTGTGGTGAGTGCAGCAATACAGTCATTCATGGGCCATGTGCAAGCAGATCTACAGACAGGACAGGGACTCCGAGAAAGCATTCCAGAGAGGGGGGCCAGAGCCAAGACTTCCACGTCTCATCATGTGTAAGAGCATATTCTGGACCCCAAAATGTTGTCATTTCAGGGGCATTTTGATGGTTTTTGGAGATAATGTGAGAGCATGTTTCAAGTAAGGCCTACCTTGACAGCTGTGCAACTTGTGGTTATTATACCTCAGTAACCTCTCAAGCCTTGCTTATCAACATTGAAATCTTTTTGTGGAGCTTTAATGTCCCAGGATCTAAGAGACATTAAACTCCTCTTCAATTATTCAGCTTTGTATCCCAGGCCTAATATAGTAGGGACTCTGGAAATATTTGTTGAACCACAGAACTGGATCCAGTTCATGATGCCTAGAAGCGACAGGAGAGGAGCCTGCACACGCAGGATGTAAACCAGCTAAACGGGCTGTTAGTGGGCAGGCTGCCTTCCCACGAGCCCTTATTCCCTCCCCACCCTGCTTTTCGAGCCCATAGAACCATGGAGAATACAGAATGCTCATCTAGTGAGCCTCTACTCGGTCCTAGGCACATCTACAAATAGTGCTCCCGTTTACCTCAGATGACGTGCATTTCACACAGAGACAGTCTGGACGGCCAAGAATAGGGCCTCTCCATCCTACAGTGACTCCATTTCCAGAGGGACCCAGAGCAGCCCAGCAGGCACTCCTTAGTTCAGTCTCTGGTTGCCCAGGATGATGGCTTGTGTTGTAAGAAAGGACATGTCACCTCCAGTTACTTCACACACGGAGCAACCACGTTTTTCAATTTCTAAAGGATGTGGTTGTTGGAAACCCCTTCTCGGTATCTCCAAAGAGTTTAAGAACCTAGAGGAGGAATAAGATCATGGTAAGCCACCCCTGTACACCTATGTGGGATGTCATGTTTGAAATTGTGTGTGTGTTTGTGTCTGTACATGCGCACTTACTAGTTTGTTACTCCAGATTTTCTCCCAGGACTAGGGTTTATAAAATGGAGGCCCACTTAGGATTCTTAATTGGTTACAAATTTTTTATTCATACTGGGTAAGTCTCCTAGCCTGCTCTTCCTCAATTTATACAATCCTGTTTACTTATTTAATAAAGTAGGTGTAGGACCTACAATTCAGTCAGATTCAAAAAGAACCATGTGGCAGGAACATTCTTATCTTATTCAAGTTTCTTGCACCTGCTAAGATGCATGTGAACTCGAGTATTGAAAGCAACATATCTAATCGGGGGAGCTTAGAAAAAAAGAAATGCTGATTGTTTGGTTGATTTGGTACTGCTGACTCAGGAGGAGGCACAATACCCATAACCTGGGAGCATCCTATTACCTTCTCAGTAAGGACAAGGAAGGCTCCAGGGAAGACCCCGTGCTGCTCCCACAGTGCAGATTAGCTAGCACCTTGCTGTTGGTGCAGACTGAGGACCAGCATCTCAGCATCGCCTGGGAGCCTGTTAGAAATGCGGAATTTTAGATCTTCCAACCAGAATCATTTAACAAGATCCCTCAGTGATTCTCATGCACATTGAAGTTTGAGAAGCACCGGATCAGAACACGTGGATTGGACCATCATTGAGACTTCTGCACTTTCTGCCTCAGTGAGCAAACTCCCAGTGGCTAGGGCCTTTCACCTGCGCCTAGAATAGACGACCATGCATTCCTGGCAGGAATGAAAGCGTGGTTCTGTTTTTAACAGTAACATTTTCTACTTATGAACTAACACGACCTTCACTTTCCCCAGCGCTTTCAGTTGCTTCCAAAATATATCCAATAGGATGGAATAAATTAATGTGGAAAATATTAAACTGGGTTATAACAGCACACATAAATGTTTGCCACCAAGTCCTGAGCAGTTGCTAGTTCTATGTAGCTAACCCTGAGTTCCTTAGTGATAAAAGCAAAAAAGAAAACACAATTAGTAACAAGTCTATAGCAACGGTTTTTTTCATCTCATGATATACATATAACTAATTGCTAAAATTCTGCAACACAACAAAAAAACTTTTTCTTTTGCCAGTCTGACAGAAAATAGGTATAATTTTGATTCATTCATACCAGACAGCTATTGTGTTGGCTGTTGTCATTTTTTTATTTGACAGTCTAAGGGAAAAGAGGTTAGTGCCCCTGACTAGGTACTGAATGTTTAAAATTTTTTTCTTAATTTTATTTTTTCCCCATCACCTTCTACCCCCACATACCCTCTTCCACCCCCACCCTGAAATCACCACGCTGTTGTTCATGTCAATGAGTTCTCTCTCTCTCTCAGTTCCCCCTCCTCCTGACAGCTATCTGCCTATTCTCTATCTATGAGTCTGTCTCTATTTTCCTTCTTCAGTTTGTTCATTAAATTCCACGTACGAGTGAAATCATATGGTACCTGGTACTTGTCTTTCTCTGACTGGTTTATTTCACTTAGCATTATGTTCTCCAGGTCCATCCATGCAGTCACAAAAGGTAAGATTTCCTCCTTTTTTTTTTACAACCAAGTAGTGTTCCATTGTGTAAATGTACCACAGCTTTTTTATCTACTCACCCACTGATAGACACTTGGGCCACTTTCAAATCTTGGCATTTTAAATAACGCTGCAATGAACATAGGGGTGCATATATTCTTTCGAATTAGTGTTTCGGGTTTCTTTGGATAAATTCCCAGAAGTGGAATTGCTGGTTCTTAATGCAATTCCTTTTTTAATTTTTTGAGGAAATTTCATACTGTTTTCCACAGTGGCTGCACCAGTCTACATTCCCACCAGCAGTGCACGAGGGTTCCCTTTTCTCTACATCCTCACCAGCACTTGTGTGTTGATTTATTGATTATAGTCATTCTGGCAGGTGTGAGGTGATTATCTCATTGTGGTTTTTATTTTGCATTTCCCTGATGATTAGTGATGTGGAGCACATTTTCAGATGTTTCTTAGCCATCTGTATGTCTGCTTTGGAGAACCATCTATTCACATCTTTTGCCCATTTTTTAATTGTACTATTTGTTTTTTAGGTGTTAAGGTGTGTGAGTTCCCTATAGATTTTGGATGTTAACCACTTATCAGACGTATCATTGGCAAGCATCTTCTCCCATTCAGTAGGTTGTCTTTTTCTTTTGTTGATGGCTTCCTTGACTGTGGAAAAAGTTTAGTTTGATGTGGTCCCATTTGTTTATTTTTGGTTGTTCCCCTTGTCTGGGAAGACATATAAAAAAAAATATTGCTAATTGCCTATGTTCTCTCCAGGAGTTTTAAAACTTTAATCCGTTTTGAGTTTATTTTTGTATATGGTGTAAAAAAGTGGTCTAGTTTCATGTTTTTGCATGTATCTGTGCAGTTTTCCCAACAACATTTATTGAAGAGACTGTCTTTAGCCCATTATATTCTTGTCGCCTTTATCATAGATTAGTGGGGCTCTCAATATTGGTCCATTGATGTATGTGTGTTCTCATGCCAGTAACACTGTTTTAATTATTATAGCCTTGTAGTATAGTTTGATATCAGATAGCATGGTACCTCCAACTTTGTTCTTCTTTCTGAAGATTGCTTTGAATATCGGGGTCTTTTCTGGTTTCATATACATTTTAGGATTATTTGTACTAGTTCTGAGAAATCTGCCATTGGTATTTTGATAGGAATTGCATTGAATATGTAGGTTGCTTTGGTGAGTATGGTTATTTAAAAAACATGAATCCCTTCAATCCTTGGGCAAAGTATTATCTTTCCATTTATTTATATCTTCTTCACACTCTTTCTTCGGTGTCTTACAGTTTTTTGAGTACAGGTCTTTTACATCCTTGTTTAAATTTATTTCTAGGTATTTTAATTTTTGATGTAATTATAAATGGAATTATTTTCTTAATTTCTCTGATAGTTTGTTATTGGTGTATAAAATGTGATTGTTTTCTAAATATTAATTTTGTATCCTGCTACTTTACTGAATTCATTTGTTAGTCTAATAGTTTTTTTGGTGGAATCCTTAGGGTTCTCTATTCATACTATCATGTCATCTGCAAATAATGACAGTTTTACTTCTGCCTTTCCAACTTGGATGCGTTTTATTTCTTTTTCTTGTCCGATTGTTGTAACTAGAACTTCCAATACTACAGTGAATAAAAGTGGTGAAAGTGGACATCCTTATCTTGCTCCTGACCTTAAAGAATAAACTTTCATTTTTCACCATTAAGTATAATGTTAGCAGTAGGTTTGTCATATATAGCCTTTATTATGTTGAGATATGTTCCTTCTATCCCCACAGCTGAGTTTTTGTTTTCTCCTGTTTCATACATATTTTTATTGATTTCAAAGAGGAAGGGAGAGAGAGATAGAAACATCAATGATGAGAGAAATCTTTGATTGGCTGCCTCCTGCGCACCCCCCATCGGGGATCAAGCCCACAACTCCAGCAAGTGCCCTAACTGGGAATCGAACCTGACCTCCTGGTTCATAGATCAGTGTTCCACCACTGAGCCACACAGGTTGGACACCACTGCTGAGTTATTATTTTAAAGGAATGTTGAATTTTATCAAATGCTTTTTTTTGCATATATTGTTATGATATGATTTTTATGCTTCGTTTTGTTTATGTGGTGTATCATGTTGTTTTGCAGATATTGAATGGCCTGTGTCCCAGGAATAAATCCCAGTTGATCAGGTTGAATAACCTTTTTAATATATTGCTGAATTCAGTTTGCTAATATTATGTTGAGAATTTTTGCATCCATTTTCATCAGGGACATTGGCCTATAATTTTCTTTCTTTGTAATGTCTTGATCTGGTTTTGGTAATAGAGTAATGCTGGCCTCATAAAAAGAGTTTGAAAGCCTTCCCTCCTCTTCAGTTTTTTTTTTTTAATAGTTTGATATAGACAGGTGTTAATTCTTGAAAGTTTGGTAAATTTTGCTTGTGAAGCCATCTGGTCCAGGACTTTGGTTGGTTGGGAGTTTTTTGATAACCAATACAATTTTGTTAGCAGTTGTATGTTTCTAGGAATTTGCCCATTTCCTCCAGGTTGTCCAATTTGTTGGCATATAATTGTTCATAGTATTTTCTTATAATCCTTTGTATTTCTGTGGTATTAGTTGTTATTTCTCCTCTCTCATTTATTTTATTTGGGTTCTCTTTTCTTTCTGATGATTCTAGCTAAAGATTTATCAATTTTGTTTGTTCAGTGAACCAACTCTTGGTTTCATTGATCTTTTTTATTTTTTTTAAGATTGTTTTGTTTATTTGCACTCTAATTTTTATTATTTCCTTTTTTCTACTCACTTTGGTGTTTGTTCTTTTTCTAGTTCCTTTAGGTGTAAGATTAGTTTATTTGAAATTTTTCTTGTTCTTCAAGGTAGACCTGTATTGCTATGACTTTCCCTCTTAAAACTGTTTTGGCCATGTCCCATAAATTTGGGATAATTGTGTCTTCATTTTCTTTTGTCTTATCTCTTGATTTCTTCCTTGATCTCATTGATAACCCATTCATTGTTTAGTAGCATGTTATTTAACCTCCACATGTTCATGTGTTTTTCAGTTCTCTTCTAATTGGTGTTTAGTTCATATCATTATGTTCAGAAAACTTGCTTCTTAAACTTACTGATACTTGTTTTGTGGTCTAATATTTGATATCCTGGAAAATATTCCATGTGCATTTGAAAAGAATGTATTTTCTGCTGCTTTGGGGTGAAATGTTCTAAAATTATCAGTTAAGTTTATCTGGTCTAATGTGTCATTTAAGGCCACTGTTTCCTTTTTTAATATGTTTTTATTATTGATTTGAGAGAGAGAGATAGAAACACCGATGAGCTGCCTCCTGCAAGCCTCCTACTGGGAACCAAGCCCACCACCCAGGCATGTGCTCTGAGCAGGAATTAAACCAGTTACCTCCTGGTACATGGGTCAGCACTCAACCATTGAGCACACTAGGTGGGCATACACTGTTTCCTTTTTGATTTTCTGTCTGAATGATCTACCCATTGATCTTTACAGAGTGTTAAAGTACCCTACTATTATATTATTGTTGATCTCTCCTTATGTCCATTGATATATATCTAGGTGCTCCTAATTTGTGTGCATAGATGTTTACAAGAGTAATAGCCTCTTGTTAGATTGATCCCTTTATCATTATGAAATGCCCTTCTTTGTGACAACTTTTGTTTTATAGTCTACATTGTGTAAGTATAGCTACAAAGCTTTTTTAAAATTTCCATTTGCATGAAATACTTTTCTCATTCCTTTACTTTCAGTCTGTGTGTCTTTCAATCTGAAGGGGGTCTCTTGTAGGTAGCATAATGTATGGGTCATATATATATATATATATATATATATATATATATATATATATTTTTTTTTTTTTTTTTTTTTTCCCAGAGAGGGAAGGTGAGGGAGAGAGAGACAAAAACATCAATGATGAGAGAGAATCATTGATCAGCTGCCTCCTGCACAACCCCTATTGGGGATCGAGCCTGCAACCTGGGCATGTGCCCTTGACCAGAATTGAACCCAGGACCCTTCAGTCCGCAGGCCAACGCTCTATCCACTGAGCCAAACTGCCTAGGGCAAGGGTCTTGTTTTTTTTATCCATTCAGCCACCCTATATCTTCTGATGTAAGCATTTAATTCATTTACATTTAAAGTAATTATTGATAGTTATTGCCAATTACATGTTTTCTGATTGTTTTTGTAATTCTTTTCTGGTCCTTATTCTCTGCTCTCTTCTCTTGTATGTGTATGTTGACTCTTTATATTGTTATGTTGGATTCTTTTCTTTTTATTTCTTGTTTACCTGTTGGTGATTTTTGGTTTGTGATTACCATGTGCTTAATATGTATCACATTATATTTATACAGTATGTTTTAAGTTAATGGTCACTTAAGTTTGAACACATTTTAAATATCACTACAATTTTTACTCCACATTTATGTTTTTGTCATTTTCTTATACTTATTTTGTGTGTAATTCTTAATTTATTGTTGTAATTACACATTATCTTCTTACTTTTGCTTTTTAACCTTTGTAGTAGCTTTATAGTTGGTTGGTTCACTACTTTTACTGTTTGCCTTTGTCAGTGAGAATTTTTTTTCTTACATTTCCTCATATTTTTTATCTTTTCTTCTTGAAGAAATTCCTTTAACATTTCTTGTAATATTAGTTTAGTGGTGATGAACTCCTTTAGCTTTTTCTTATCTGGTTCATAACTTCTTATATATACACCTTTTTTTAAAGGTCAGTCCTTCTTGGGGGAATAATATGGACATGATAGTACTTTCTCATAGAGTGTTGTTTATGTCAACACCAAGACCCTTTCTCATTGAAACCCTTCCCCTCAGATACGTTAGTTCTTTATTTAGTATCTAGAGGCCCAGTGCACAAATTCGTGCATGGTTGCAATCGGCAGGTCTACCCCAATGGGGGCCCATCAGGCTGGAGGGGCAGTGGGCCCCTCCAGCCCCCAATGGGGGCTGACTGGTTGGCCAGTCATCCCCGCCCCCGATTGGGGTGTTGGGGACTGGGCTGGCCGGGAGTGGGGCCAATTGGGCCTGGATCAGGCTAGTTGGCTGCTGGAGTGCACTTCATAGCCACCAGTCATTCTGGTCATTCCACTGTTCCGGTTGCTGGGCTTTTATATATAGATATATATAGATATATAGATAGATAAATACTTTTCACTCATGCCAAAAGTGTTCATAGTAAAGAAAAACATCTTTTTACTAGCCTTAAACATAAAAACACTTCTGAAATCAACATTTAACTAAAGGTATCTCTAAATGTAGAAATAAAAGCATATACTGAGCCCTTGTGGGGAGCCAGGTAAGTTAAGGCACTTTAATTATGTAATTTATTTTTCGGTGACCTCATAAAGAAAGCATTATCCTCTCTCATTTATAAGTAAGGAAGTTGAGGCTTATAGAAATGGCTTGCCTAAGGTCATACAGTAAGTTAGTGTCAGAACTAGTATTCCAATTTATTTCTGACTCAACAAAGCTTATGGCTGCCTTCCACAAGATCCCATTTCTTCTCTCTAGGTATGAGTTGGATCAGAACCACCAGTAGTAGAATCACAATATTGCTATAGAAATGTTCGAGTTCACCTCTTCCAGAAAATAGTAGACCAACCTTGCAACCCCATAGGTGGCAACCAGCTTTATAATGAAACAGGGAAATGACATGATTTTTCCTATATAATGCATCCCCCACTACCACCACAAAGAAGGCCCATCTTTGCTGACTATACTTACTAGTAATGATGAACATGGGAAGGCAAGGCTGGAGGGAGCTACATTTCTCTGCATAGTAAAGGCAAAGAGGAATCAAGAAGCCCTTAAGGAAGCTGATCAGTACAGGAAATTAACTGGGGAAAGGTTCTATAGAGAGGTCAGCCTGGGCACTGGCACTTTAGTGGGACCTGTCCATTTCTAACCACTGTTCACTAAATTATCTCTGACTAATAGCATGTGTTTTCTTCAAAGGAATGAAGGAAGCACCACGTCCTATTTCATTGTTGGTCAAGTTCAGAGGCTTCCCATGGATATTACCAACCTTATCTTTTATTTCCAGGCAACCTCAGAACCTGTTCTGGACCCACAGCAAATCCAAGCATTTGATCGGCTTTGTCGTCTCTACCGAGGAAGTTCCAGGGTAATGTTTGTGTGGTTGTTCAAATTTTTATTTCCTTATTTATAATTACTATTTTGGAAATGCAGAGTCCTCTAGTCCTCACTCCAGCCTCTCCTTAGTCTGAAAAGTGCCCTATTATGGCCACTTGGAGCCAGGAGAATTTGGCGAAGGATGCAAAGGAAATGGAAAGATATCTGTACCTTACTTACCATGGGCTGTGAGGACACAGAAGGGCAGCTGTGTTTACTAATCCTTCATCTGGGAGGCCTTTCTTTATATTGATGACTGTCAAATCTACCCAAAGCCTCAGACTCTGGTGGACATCTGCATTGGTTGCATTTGCTAAGTTATAGTGGCTTAACCAAGATAGAAGTGTAAGTGCAGGCAGCCTGGGCACCTTCCATAAACCTCTCCAGATTTCTTCTATCTTGTGGCTCCACCATCCTTAACATAAGGCTCACTATGGTTGCTCCAGCTCCACCAATTACATCTGCATCCTGGCCAGCAAGATGGAGGAAAAGGAGGAAGAACAAAAGCCCGTTGTTTAACCACAATTCCTATAAGTTATATAAACCACCTACCCCCCCTCCCCCCATTGTCAGAACTTAGACACATGATCACACACCTAACTGCACTACAGAGTGGGGATATGGTCTTTATTACAAAAGGCCATGGGCTAAAATTCCTGGTATCCTAGAACCACAGAAGAAGGGTACAGACTTGGAGTTCTGCTAGCAGCTGTGCCATGACATCCACCTGGACATTGCAGAAGCACTTCAGTAGTTTCCTCATTAACTTCCCTGACCTGTTCTTCTTCGCCTGGCGCTCCTCTCTGGCTGGTGCCTTCTCTTCTCCAGGCCTGAGAGCAGGGCAGTACCCTGGGCTTCTCTCTCCCATTCCAACCACTCACTAGGGAGATCCTGTAGACGTCTTCTCTACATCTCCTGTGTATTTATCCCCTTTCCCTCCCAACTGTCACTCACAGAAGCCACTGCAGGCCTTCTGTCCCTTCATGCTGCTGCTTGGGTAATCTTTCCAAACCCAAATGTCATGTTACCCCCTCTTGCTTAACACACTTTCCTGGGCTCCATCACCTGAAGGTGGAGTCCAAACTCTATCACCTCCACCAGTTCCGAAGTCACACCTGATTCCAGCTGGGCCGATTTGTCCTGAGCTTGTACAGACTGCTCATGTGCTCTGTTGGTCTCCCTTCTCCCACTTCCCATTCTTAGGCAAACACCTGCTAGGTTGCATGCCCAGAAGAAAAATGATGTTCCATTTCTGAGAGGTGGTGTGGGCAGAGGTTTTGTTCCAGGAGACTTCAGGGGTCCCCTGAAGGTGGTCCAGCAGCATTATTTAACTGGGATTACCTCTATGCCCTCCCAGCCTCATTCAAGCTCTGACCCAGGAGTTGGGTTTCTGGCCTTCTAAGGAAGTTCTGCTTCAAACTGGGCTCATCGGTTTCCAGGTCACTAAATTACAACAGTAGAACACAAAATATCTCTTTCCTGGGAAACAGAAGTAGTTAACTTCCTACTCCACAGTGTCTGACTGTGAAAGAACTTGGAGTTTATGTAGCACCTGCTCTGTTCTCAGCACTGTGTGTAAAGTTCTTGTGGAGAACTTCACGGACTGATGAGCAGCTGAGGGGCTTACAGAAGACAGGAAGTCACAAAGTGGAACTCGAGCAGAACAAGGGACGTCTCTCTGTAACCTTTGTGGTGGCAGTGAAGTTCCTGGCAAGACTGCTTAAGCGAGCGTACCCCCTGCTTTCATTGGCCTTCTAAGTAACTTGCAGTCAGTGTTATGAACTGTGAATTGGACTGTATGCGTGTCCTAAGCCAGGAGCTGGATTATTTTAGATAAATTGGCACTTTAAACTTAGGAGCCTTCAGATATCTCCCCAATTACCACAACCACTGGTGTGAGTGATCAGTAAAAGTGATTGCCTGAGTGCAGAGAACCTTTACCAGAGGTCCAGAAACAGCTAGAAGAGAGTTTCTGGCAGGATATGTGAGTAGGACACAGCTGACGGACATTATCTCCAGGGAAAGCAGACCACAGGCAGTTCAGCTGCCACATGGACCCGAGTTTGAATCCCACACTGCCACTCACTCACTGCTGGGTAACTCAGGGCAAGTTACTTACCTTCTCGGGGCTCTGGGTTTTTTACACCCAGAGGGCTGTTTCAGAGGATTAGAAATCACGGCACATGAGGCAGGTCCAAGATAGCAGCATAGTGGATGCTGAGCTCACCCCCTCCCAAGAGCACATTGAATGTGCACCTATATTTAGAGTAGCTCCTCCTGGGAGAACATGGGAACCAACTGAATAGCTTCTGTACAATAAGCAAAAAAAGGGGGGGAGGGGCGGGGAGAACCTCAGAGAAGAGGTCAGGAAGCTCTCCAGGAGCAGAGGAACAACCCAGGACTGGAGGAACCAGTGAGGCCCATGTTTGGTTCCGTGAACCTGGATAGCAGGCAGGAGCTCATCCAGGTTCTGTGGCCGACCTGCAGGGCACTCTGATGAGTTCCAGCCACTCCTCCCGGAGCTCCAGCAGGAACAGGAGGGCACGATACCATATACACAAGGGGTCCTTCCACCTGGAGGTTGATCAAGCAGGTACAGCAGTGTGCTGCTTCATGCACCCACTTGGCTGTGCACACAAGGGGCTCCTCACATGAAGAAAATGCAGAGCTAACAAAACATTTTGGTACCTGCCTCTAGGGCTCCCCTGTCTAGAGAAAGTGCACAGATAATGGGTCACTGCTGCATGCACACATGGGGCCACCCCACCAAAGAAAATGTGGGACCAGCAAAACTTTGTGGTATCACACACAGAGCTGCTGCATATGGAGTGAGTTGGGTGTGCATGCACAGCCCTGCTATGAACACGGACAATAAAAGCAACGGCATGGTCAGCACACCTCACAGTCCTGTCTAAATCAGGCAGCGCCACCCAGATTAGAAAGGCAAGGAAGTATACACATACCAGTTGCCCCACCGCAAATCCATTCCTCAGGCCAAGTGACCCAGAGGGTCTGGCACATGCCCACCCTGATTACAACCAGCTTGCCAAAACTGTTCAACATAGTCACCAGACCACTCTTTCAAGAATGGGAGGGATAGTTACTCATTGCAACTCAGAGGAACAAACACAAAAGTCAATCAGAATGGAGAAAGAAGAATATGTCCAAATGAAGGAATAAGAAGAAACTCCAGAGAAAAACCCTAAAGCAATGGAAAGAAGTAATTTGCCTGATAAAGAACTCAAAGAATCTGTCATAGGATGCTCAACAACCTTAAGAGTACAATAGAGGAATTCAGAGAGCACTTCAACAAAAAGATAGAAAATGTAATTTAAAAAATCAGAAATGAAGTATAAAATAACTGAAATGAAGACATCAGAAGGAATCAACAGCAGATTAGTTAATACAGAACAGTTTAGTGACCTGGAAGACAGAATAATAGAAATTAACCAATCAGAACAGCAAAGTGAAAAAAATTTTTTTTAAAAAGGAGGATAGTATAAGAGATCTCTGAGATACCATCAAGCAACCTAACATTTGCATTATAGATATTCCAGAAGGAGAAAAAAAAGAAAAGGGTAGAAAGAATATTTGAATAATGTCTGAAAGCTCTCCTGATCTGGGGAAGGAAACAGACATCCAAACATAGGGTTCCAGTAAGATGAACCAGAGACCCACACCAAGGCATATTGGATTAAAATGGCAAAAGGCATTCTTAAAGACAGCAAGAATGAAACATCAAGTAAGTGAAACCCCATAAGGCTATCAGCTAATTTCTCAGAAGCAACTTTAGAGGCCAGACAGGAGTGGTAGGACATATTTAAAGTGCACCAAGAAAGGAATCTACAATCTAGAATGCTACATCCAGCAGGGTTATCGTTTAGAATTGAAGGAGTGAGTTTTCTAGACACGTGAAAACTAAAAGAGTTCACCACCACTAAACTAGCCTTACAAGAAATGTTAAAGGGTCTTCTTTATGCAGAAAAGAAAAGGTCATAACCAAAAAAAAGAAAATACAGGGGGAAAATATCTCACTGGGAAAGGCAAAAATACAATAATCACAGTGAATCAACCACTTTAAAAAGCTAATATGAAGGTTAAAAGACAACAGTAAAAAAATTAATAACTACAATAAAGAATCGGGATACACAAAACAAAAAGATATAAGACATAATGTCAAAAACAAAGGTGGAGGAGGGAGAATTAATGTACTGCTTTTAGAATGCAATTGAACTCAAATGCCTGTCAGTTTAAAATAGAGACTGCTAAAGATATAGATACATATGTACCTCATGGTAACCATAAACCAAAAATATACAAAAAATGAAGAGAAAAGAGCAGTGAAGAACAACAAAAACCACTAAAAATCAATTAACAAATTGGCAGTGAGCACATACCTACCAATAATCACTGTAAATGTGAATGGAGTAAATGCTCCAAACAAAAGACAGAAGTAGCTGAATGGATTTAAGCGGGGGGGGGCGGGGGGGGGGGAATGACCTATGTACTAGTATATGCTGCAAACATAGTAGTATTCTAGGTTGTAGATTCCTATCTTTAGGCACTTTAGATTGAAAGACACACAGAAAGTGAAGGGATGAAAAAAGATATTCCATGCAAATAGAAACAAAAGCTGGGGTAGCAATACTTACATCAGACCAAATACACTTCGAGACAAAGGAGGACATGACAAAGGGGTTCAATATAAGATGGGGATATAACAATTGTAAATATCTATGTACCCAACTTAGGAATACCCACGTATATAAAGCAATTTTTAATAGACATAAAGGCAGAAGTTAACTACTACTACCCAGACAAAAGTAATAAGGAAATAATGGCCTTAATGCCACATTGGACCAGTTCGATCTGATAGACATTTATAGAACACTTTTATCTAAATACAATAGGTTACACTTTTTTTTTCAAGTGCACATTTTCCAGGATAGATTCCATACTAGGCCACAAAACAAGCATCAATAAATTCAAGAAGATTGAAATTATATCAAGCATATTTTCTGGCCACAATGGCATGAAATTAGAAATCAACTTCAGGGAGAACACACACAAATGCATGGAGATTAAACAACATGCTTCTAAACAACCAACGGATCAAAGAGGAAATCAAAAACTACCTTGAGACAAATGAAAACATAACCTTACAGCAAAAGCATTTGTAAGAGGAAAGTTTGTAGCTATGCAGACCTACCTCAACATGAAGGAAAAATCCAAAATAAGCAATCTAAAACTACACCTAAAGAAACTAGAAAAAGGGGAACAAACAAAACCCAAAGTAAGTAGAAAGAAGGAAATAATAAAGATCAGAGTGGAAATAAATGAACTAGAAAATAGAAGAACAATAGAAAAGATTAATGAAATTAAAAGCTGGTTCTTGAAAGAATAAAATTGGCAAGCCTCTAAAAAGACTCATCAAGCAAAATGAGTATAACATCAGAAATGAAAGAGAAGTTAGAACTGATACCATGAAATACAAAGTCACTAAAGAATACAATTATATGTCAACAAATTGGACAATATAGAAGAAATGAATAAATTTCTAGAAACATACAACCTTCCAGAGTAAACCAGGAAGAAACAGAATCTGAACAGACGAGTGCTAGCAATGAATTTGAAGTAGTAACAAAAAAAAACTCCCAACAAACAAAAGCACAGGACCAGACGGCTCCATAGGTGAGATCTACCAGACATTTAAAGACGACATACGGATGGCCAACAGACTTATGAAAAGATGCTCAACATCACAAATCATCAGGGAAATGCAAAACAAAACAATGAGATACTACCTCATACCTATCGGAATGGCTTTCATCAAAAAGTCAACTGTTGTGTTGTGAGGATGTGGAGGAAGGAAACCCTTATGCACTGTTGGTGGAACTGCAAACTGGTGCAGTCACTGTGGAAAACAGTAAAATAGAAGTACTAAAAATAGAAAAAACTAAAAATAGAAGTACCATATGACCCAGCAATTCCACTTCTGGGTAATTTATCTGAAGAAAATGATATTAATTCAAAAAATATTTGCAGCCGAAACCGGTTTGGCTCAGTGGATAGAGCGTCAGCCTGCGGACTGAAAGGTCCCAGGTTCGATTCCGGTCAAGGGCATGTACCTGGGTTGCGGGCACATCCTCAGTAGGGGGCGTGCAGGAGGCAGCTGATTGATGTTCCTCTCTCATCGATGTTTCTAACTCTCTATCTCTCTCCCTTCCTCTCTGTAAAAAATCAATAAAATATATTAAAAATAAAATAAAACACCTTTGCTTTAAAAAACATATATATTTGCATCCTAGTGTTCATTAAAGCATTATTTACAATAACCAGGATATGGAAGCAACCTAGGTGTCTATCAATACATGAACGGATAATGAAGAAGTGGTATATACAATAAAATATACACAATGGAATATTGGGCAATAAAAAATGAACTCTTACTATTTGTGACAGCATGAATGGACTCTCTAGAGTATTATGCTAAGTAAAATAAATTTGACAGAGAAAGACAAATACCTGATTTCACTTAGATGTGGAATCTAAAAATCAAAAACAAAAAAACATAGCAAACAAAACAAAAAACAGACTCAGAAATAAAGAAGGGATGGTTGCCAGAGGGGAGCAGGTTGGGGAGGGGTGATAAAGGCAAAGGGGAATATAGTCAATGACACTGTAATACGTTTGCACTATAATTAGTGATCACTTTGTAAGGTATAAAAATGTCAAATCACTATACACCTGAGACTAATATAATTAATATTGTATGCCAACTATACTTAAACTTAAAAACCTTTTTTCAGAAGTAATACACACACCAAGGACCCCGCATAGTGCCTGGCACCTAGAGGGCACTCACGTTACCTGGGGCTGTCAGAAGTCCCTGTAGACTTCTGCTTGGGTCACCTGCGGTGGCTCACTCCACACAGCTGCCCTCTCTAGGGGCAGGACCTTGGGAGTGGAATTCATCTGTCCTCTGACCAGCGAGGCCATGAGGCTCCTTATTCTTGCAGAGGCCTCTTTGAGGCAAAAGGGATGACCCCTCTGAGTGGCAGGGCCTGGTTTCCCAATGGGCTGGCATTAACCTTTCCTCCTGCCACTCTGTCCTTGGCAGGTCTTCCAGAACTGAGCCACTGCTTTACACGGGTGTCACTGTGGACACAGGGAATCTGGGAGCAGGCAGGGCTCTTAGAGGAGCAGGTAGTCTCTGAGTCTGCCCTGGCGACTTCACACATGGGAGTGGGACGTGGCAGCTGGGCATCCATTGAAGCTGTCCAGGCTACAGAAGAGAGCAGTCAGAGCCAATGATCGTAGTGCAGGGCCATTCCCCCTGAGAACTGACCAGGATGGAGCGCAGGGAGATGAGCAGAGAGGAGAACCTCAACTCGGGGTTAGGACCAGCTGGAGGAGGACTCGGCACTGATGGTTAGAATCGGTCAGCTTTCCATTACCAGAGAGCATCATAGTCTGATGTGTCTACAGGATGCACCCAGTCCACTTTCAGTAAAGGAGGGAATTTGGGTCCTAAAGATAAAGTGAACTAGTGCACAGTCTCATTACTTGTTTGTAGATGCAGAACTGGGATCCAAACCAGTATATTCTTCCTGCAGTGCAGCCCCACCCCTCACGTACTCAGGATCCCCCACCCACATCCACTGCCCCACACATTCTCTGCCCCCACAGCCTTGGTTGATGTGTGTCCGCTCTTTTGCAGCTGGCGCTCCTTACAGAACTCTCCCAGAGCCGCAGCAGTGAGAGCTACAGGCCATTCAGTGGTTCCCAGAGTGGCCCTGCTCCCCACAGCATCTTCCAGAACGAGAACTTCCAGCTGCAGCTCATTCCCCCGCCTGTGACTGAGGACTGACATCTCTCTGGGGCCTGGCCCTGAAGTCCAGAGGTGACCCTGAGGCAACTGGGGCCCCTCGACGGGCTTTGCCACCGCTGCCACCCACACTCCTAAGCAGTGGGTCCGAGGTGGAGGCTTTCTCCATGCCCACCAGCCCATGATGTTGCTGCAGCATCACTTCACCCAACTGGTTGATTCTGTTTTGCCTGGAATGTCACATACCTCCATCCAGCTTTTGAGAAAATGTGCTTGACCTATTGGGACATTTTCCTGTCTCCCCAGAAGCCTGGAGAATAGGTGGAGCTCACGCAGAAGGCACTCGGGAGTCTGTGGTCCTCGTGTCCTCCAGCCGGCGGGGAACCTGGAGGGACTTCGGCTCCTGCTATTGGGAGCAGGGGCCAGTGTGGGCCAGGCTGCAGCATAGCTGAGACCTGCACTGGAGGGAGCCAAGGACCTGTGGGCCAGGCATCTCCCTTTTGATGTGTTTATGTTAAAACCCATTTGAGTGTAAGATTTTCCCTTTCAAACAATAAATGCTCTGTGTTTAAGCTCTGCAGGCCTGCTGGCTGGCTGTCTAGCTCTCATCCTGTCAAGCCATAAAGAGCACTTAGTACCACAATTCCATGTATTAAAGTCAAGGACCTTGATTGTGACACACCACCTTTATTCAAATAAGCGGCTCCCTCATGACTCACTCAGAGCGGCCAGGTGCTCTGGGGATGGGGACTGGCTGCCAGAGCAGCATTTGTACCTTTCTTGGCCCTGGAACTTTGCAGCCACTGAACCAACAATGGCAGGAGGTCACCACACACAGACTCGGTGCTCCCTCTTCAGCAGCCGGCTCAGGGAGGATCAGGCTCTCAGGGATCGGCTGACCCTAACCAAGCCCACAGGAAGTAGATGGATAAACTAGATGCAAATTTGCTGGCCTTTAACAGACAGGACCCTGCTTTGACCATATACTGTGATCCTGGATGGATAAGTCACTTCTCTAAGCTTAGCTTTCTCATAGAGCTGTTTTGAAGACCAAATGAAACAATGCATGCAGACACTTAGCAAATGCCCCTGAGATACCAGCTTAGCTTTTATTATACAGGCATACCTCATTTTACTGCACTTCCCTTTATTGCACTTCACAGGTTTTGTGTTTTTTACAAATTAAAGGCAAAACCCTCCCTGACTAAAAGATTATGACCTGTTCAGTTGCAATACTCTATGTCAGTGCTCTGGCACCAAGCCCGTGATCCCTCCAAGGTGTCCCTCCCCCGGAACCTGGCTGCACCTGTTGCTGCCACCTCCAGATGGAGGTGTGCGGGGCCTCCCTGGAGGAAGGGGCTTAGCATCAAGTGACCACCAACTGGATGCTGGTTGCAGCTACACGAGATAGTCTCAACCCCATTTTACAGATGAGAAAGCTGAGGCTCAGACATGAAAAATAAGTTAGCCAAAGAGACACACTCAAGAAACAGCAGAGCAGGGGTCTAACTCAAAACTGGTTCCAGAGCCAAGATGTTACCTCCCTAGATTATAGACAGGAGGTTTCCTGATGAACTTAAAATTAAGACCAAAGGAGTTTGATATTCTCAAAGCAAACTTGGTGATTTTTCTTTATTCTATAAAGAGCCAAACAGTTTACTAGTAAGAGTATCAGAGCCTCTGCTCAAATCAGGGCCGTCAACATCAACAAATTACTCCTCCAGCCCGTCTACTTCATCAGATCCCAAGAGTTCTTTAGCTTGCCATTCAGTCAGAGCACCACTGAATACATTGCAGCAGCTTTGCGTGCAGGTCATGCCCGCCCAGGAAGACACTCGGCTGGATTTGAAGTTTTCCTGTCTCACCCAAGGGTAGGTGAGAAACCAACGCTACTAGCAAGTGCTGGGCCCTGGAGATGAGCCCCAATCCCTGCCATCGGCAGCCCTGTCACTGCCCGTCCCCTCGCACACTAAGCACACATTCTAGTCTGCAGTCAGTGGCGCCGGTCCCGCTTCCAAGCAGTTCCTTAGGGGCAAAGACTGATCTGGAAATATTTCTAGACTCAGCAACAGCAGCGGTTCTGCTGACGGCGCATGGAGCTTAGTGAGGGAGCAGGCACTCGGGGCCTGCACCAGCCCCACTGCTGAGCTCCAGCTGCCTTTCCAGGCCTCGTGCTGGCCCCTTGGTTGTGGTACATGGAAAAAGGAAGGATTGGAGGGGGGGGGGGGGGCGCACAGGGGAGGTTCCAGAGGCCTTCAGCCACCATTTTGAAAGGGTAGGTACCTGGTCTGAATGTCCCTCTCGTGCTGGAGGGCGGGGCAGTCCTCTGAAAGGAAATCCAGACCCTGACAGGAAAGGGGAGTGGATACTGGTGGTCAAACACAGCAGTGTCATCACAGCTTTGTCACCTGGCAAAGTCATACCTGAATGGACAGCCTGAGAACATGGCTACTCTCAGCTCCAGCCAAATTGCCCTCCCCCCTCCCCTGCCACATCCACCCGCGCACACACACTCTGCATTTGCCCTCCCTCCGGCCACCAGGAGCAGAGTGGCACCCAGTTCTGCACCAGAGGCAGATGGACTGGCAAAGGAGCCCGGGTTCCAGGCACAGCCCCACCACTGGCCACGTGCGAGCTGAGAAGTGCTGTTTGTGCTTCTGAGAAATAAGGGTAGTAAAAGCGATCTGCTCTAAGTCAAGTCCAAGTGACCTGTGGGAAGATGCTTTACAAAGTAACATACACCATCCAGAGCCTCCCGGGAAGTGGGGAGGTGTCTGTGGAAGAAGAAAGCCGACGGGGGCCCATCAATGATGAATGCTTAGCAAATAAATAATTCAGAGGTTGGGGATGCTCTAAGAAGCCTTATGCTCCTACCCAGCTCTGCCCTGTGAAAGTGTTTTCCAACGGTGCCTCTCCAGAACAGATGCCTGTGATGTGCCCAGGGAGGCAGGAAGGGCTCCTGGGATGGTGTCCTCGGGCAGCCCGGGCCACCTTCAGGACCCCAGGGAGTCAGAGCCTGGCTGAGCTCCCAGAGGGCAGCCTCTCCTCCCTGGGGTGTCCTGGCCGTCTTTCTCCACCAGCCTCCTCCACACCCCAATGCTGTGAAGCCTCCCCCAGCTACTGAAGGACAGTTTGACTCACCTTATTTCCACAGGTGGATGTCTTCCTGTCTCCCACACTCCTAAGGTCAGGATTATGTTCTGTCCACTCCATGTCCTCCAAAGCACAGTGCTTAAAACAGAATAGGTATCACCACATTTTCTTTAAAATCATTATCTTTTTAAAGTAAACTGGATGAACAGAAATGTTCACAAACCGTATGTATACATACGGATCAATTCACGAAGTGATCTCACCTATATAACCAGCACCCAGATCAAACAAATAGGAATGACCAGCACCCCAGGGGTCCCCATAAATTCTCTGTTCATCATGCCCCATCCCCCATCAAGTTAAACACCATCCTGACTTCTACCAGCAAAAACAGCTTTGCTGGGGCTGGTCTCCTTCTAGGGTGGATCTAGGTGTGCAAGGAAGCCTCAGGGCCTCAGGTGTGGGGAGGGGAGAGAGACAGGTGAAGGGGGAGGCCTGAGCGGACAGGACAGGGTTTACTGCACAGGCTCAAGTTGAGGGAGTAACCGGCTGGGTTTGGAATCAGTGGCAGTTTGAGGCTCTGGCTCTGCTACTTACCTGCCATGTATGACTGACCTACCTGTCTTTACAGTTGAATTAGCTCTTGGTTGCTTCAGCCATAAGCTCACAATATTATCCCACTCTGTCTCCTGTGTCGCTGAGTATGGCAGACAAGTTTGGGCAAAGCTTGGTGAGTCCCCATTCAGACGTGTGGTGCTTTGCTGACCCACGATGCTGTGTTCTGTCATCACCTTGCAGTGACACTCCAGATCTCTTTCTTGGGCTAAGTCACCCGGGGTTTTGCAGTAGGTGACAGGCTGTGTGTCACACGGGGCTAACCTGTCCCGCCTGGGCCCTAGCTCTGAGATCTCCCATCTCCAAATCCACAGCAGAGCTTCGGGCTGGGGTCTGAGAAAGAGAAACAAATCTCTCCAACCCACAGGGCCAGCCTTCGCAGCCATGGCTGGAAGTCTGGATTGGGGTCACTCCTCAGTAGAGGCCACTCAGTTCAGGACATACTCCCAGTCCAGCCTTTGCTCTGGCCCAGCAGGCACATGGGTGGCTGAGACACTGCCCACACTGGTGGGCTTTCCATTTCCATCGCACACACTCCACCTGCACTCATCCCTGAGGACTCACCATGGCCAATATAACTTACTGGGTTTGTTTCTGACTCTAAAAGTAATATCAATTCATTTTAGAAAACTAGGAAAAGTCAAAAAAAGCAAACAGAAAAACGGACCGTAAATGTCTAGGCATATTTACTTTGCCCTCCTTTTCACTTGTATTTCCGCCAAACTCCCGTATCTGCCTGGTTCCTGAAGGATTCCATTGGGCCTCCAGCTGCCCCTCCTTGGACCCCCTGAGTCCCAAGGTCCTGTCTGCCCCACAGTTCTGTGTCAGCACAGAATGGGGGTGGCACTCCAAGGGTTAAAGGCATTACCAGTTCCCAGTGATTGAACTGTAATGAGGATGAGAGGCTAAATTAAAGTTTATTGCAGAATCAAAGTGTGTGTAGTCAGCAATTGTAAGAGGCTACAACGAAATGCCTTCTAGAACTTGGCAATACAATTATGTGGAGTTAAATTAGTAGAATGCACACCCAGTGGATCAGGTTAGCTGTGTGCAGAAATCACTTTAAAAGACAAGTTATCTTTTGAGAGTGCAGAATGAGCTAGCCCTCACTGCTAGTAAAGCTGGGATTAGACGGGGGAGAAACAGTGGCCTAATCCAAGCACTGAGGTATCTGCAGAAAGATGGTGTGTGAAGGGAGGGGGGCGCTGTATGGAGCCCAGAAAAGGGAGGGAGGAAGCCTGGAGAGCTGCCAGCCTGGGGCAAGGTGCTCGCTGGGTTAGGGATGGAACCGAACACTTGCTCTCCCCGCTCATCAAGCTGCCACCTGACACGGCCTCCAAGAGCCTGGATGGTGGGAAGGGTGGGAAGGGTGCTACAGGAGTAGACCACACAGGCAAAGGGCCAAGACAGTGAACTCTGGAGCCAAAGTGACTGGGTTCAAGTCCTGACTCGCACGACTCACAAGCGGTGCCACGTGGGGCAAAAGTATTTACTTCCTGAATCCTTTTCCTAGTTTGTGGCATGGGGATGCCAGTCTCCCTCGGGAGTTCTGTGAGGGTTACTCATAGGCAGCAGTAAGGTAGGTGTTGAGCTATAATTATTAATAATACTAACCTTGATATTACTATTACTAACAAAAGGATTACTTAGCAATCGCAGTGAGGTTATGCAATAAAAGTCAACAGAGTCGTTCTTTTCGGGGGTGCTCAATGTGAAAACTGAGCTCCTGGGTTTGCCAGCCTGAGGTTTGGACTGTGAGCCTTGGTGACCAAGAGGCTGCACCCCAAGGACCTGGGGGTGAACTGTGTACATGGCACGTGTGAACTGGATACAAAGCTTGAGGCTTGTGGGAGAGAGATCCTGTTTGTGGGAGAATGGAAGTGTTATCGGTATAAACCTAAAGTAGCCAACACACAAGTTCTTGCTGAAAAGGTGCTCCGGCGACCATGAGTGTGTGTTATGGATAACATTTACCTGCACCTCACGAAGCCTCTGTCACCTTTACATGGGATAACGATGTAAACTGCTTATTTCCTGGCACAATGTAAGCACGCAATATAAACGTCTGACATTTTACAAATGCGAGTTTTGTTGTTTTGTTCACTGTATTGTTACTTAAATCAGAACCTCTGGAAAGGGGGGACTAAGGGAAAGAATATTCCAAACTCCAAAATATCAAATGTGTGCTGGTACAAAAAAAGTTATGTTTATTTTACAAGGTAGTTATTTTCCTAAAGTATTGTACATAAAGGAAAGCTGAGTTGTCTGTAAGAAAACAATATAATTTTAGGAAATTACAGAATGGTCAACATTGTGCTTAAAACTTTAAAATAGATTTTAAAAAATAGCACACTAAGTGAATATTGTAAAGAATGAACAGCCTAAAAAAGTGTGTATGAACACAATGATATGCAAGCTCAATATTAAAACCTCTAGTGACGATCTGCCTTCAGACTTGTTTGGAATACTCAGAGAGCGCTGCATCCATCTTAATAGAAAAAGAAACTCGAAGCTCTGATCGAAACATGGCCCTTTCCTATACATCCAGCTGTCAATTATCCATAATAATGAAAGGAGCTGTGACACAAAATTTTTAAAATTCCAAAATTAATTTTGAGACGTGTCCTTATCCTTATGCTTGGATGTGAGAAATACTGACATCCCTTGAAGCACAGAACTGATAAAGTGAGAACTCCCACTCCCTTTTCCCCTCCTCCTCAAGGGCAAG
This sequence comes from Corynorhinus townsendii, assembly GCA_026230045.1. NCBI lineage: Eukaryota > Metazoa > Chordata > Mammalia > Chiroptera > Vespertilionidae > Corynorhinus > Corynorhinus townsendii. The sequence continues at coordinate 43,700,167 of JAPDVU010000002.1, forward strand.
ACAGGAATCACATACTACTTTCTAAAAAGCTTCACATACAACGGGCCTCCTTAATTTTGGTTCACAGCTCCTCTGGAGAGGGGAGTAGGAAAGAAGGCTGTTAAAACTGTGTTTCCCTCTTGTAGAAAGCCAAAATGTTTCAATAAAATTTTGCAAACAAGATGGAATAATCAAGAGCTGACTGTATAAATATTATTTTATCGTATGCTTTGTTTCTTGCCTAGTGGTACTTATACTGCCAAATATATCTGGATATTTTGACAGCTTTCTAAATTACTTGGTTGCATCCTATTACCCAAATAGAGAAATTTGCATAAGAAGAGTTATGATCAGTTCTAAAAGAACTGGATGTTTCAAAAAGGCCAGGAAGTGGAGGTTAAGAAATAAAACCCCACCCCCAAGACAGAGTCAAATCCAAAAGGTACTTCAGGACAAGCTCACAGTTTGATTCTGGTCTTAGTGCTTTTATTTTGTATAGTATTACCTTGAACTATAAGTTTTTCCTTTCCAAGAAAGCAACGTTTTTTCTTCAGGGTTTCCCTCACAATCCCTTTTCAAAGCTTGAAAATTACAAGGAAAAAAAATATGTAGATTTGATGGTAAAGCTATATTTGTTAATGTACCAACTAACTACAACCACAAAACATTTTAATTGCTTTGTCATTTCTCAGAAAACTTATGAGCATATTTGAAAATTCTAAAATAAATCTTTGTGTGATAAGAAAGCTGTATTCCACACAGCACTTATTTTGTATCTTCCTCCTAACAGCTTTTACTCCAACTTTCAAAAAGTAGGAATGGGGCCAGGTTTCTTTCTACAAAAGCCCACGGGAGCAGTTTCTCCATCTACACAGCACAACTCTCTGCTCCAGGTGAGCACACTGCCAGATCCAGATTATAAAGCGTTCATCTCTCTCAATATATAACCAAAAGCTGAAACATGAGTTTCCAATGTCTATAATACACATTGCGGCTAAGTATTTTCTAAAGTGCCTATAATTATGCTTATACAAAAGAGCAGTATAATATCAGGATTACAGAGAAATGCTTTTATATAACATAGAACAGAACAGGCCTAGAATTTAAGTCGAAACTACACATTTTTATGTTCTTATCAGTCGTTTTTGGAATGCAAGCAGAAAGAAACAATTCTGGTTCAATCCTATATGACTCTCCGAAGAATTACTAATATTAACAGTGCTAGGACAAAAGAAATCCTTGCTTGTGCTTATTTAGAAAAGGTTTTTTTGAGATCCAGGAGCATCTTAATATTTAGAACCCAATGGAACATCTCCAATTCTATAAAACAGATAGTAGTAAGCGAAGCTTAGTGCGTTTTTAATTATAAAGAGATTGTGTAAATATTTAAAGTGATATCAACCATTATTAAATCCAAAAATTTCATTAAAATTGTGGCTACTCTGAATGGCAGTTCAAGAGTTTTAAAAGTTATAGATATTATTGATAAAGGGCCCAATGCAGAACAGCCAGCCTTGGGAACAGCCCTGTGACCATGTATTTCCATGGCTTTAAAGACCTCGTGGCTGACTTCAATTAGCTTAATGGACAGGAATGAGGAATGTGGGCCCAGAGTGGGGAACTGGGAGGAACAGTGCCAAGAAAGAGGACCCTCATATGCATGCTGGGGAATTCAATGAGCATACCCACAGCAGGGGGGGAGATGGAGGAGGCAGGGTGCTATGTTGCTGTTACCACCTTGAGTACACAACTGCTGACTGCACAGCTTCTAAGCTTGCCTTCATCTGGCCACTCAATCATGGAGGCACCATGAACCCCAGGAGGCTCAGCGGATGTCTGTCCCTGAGCCGGCTGGGCTGGGCTGGCCAGGCTGGGGGTGGGGGGGCCTGTTCCTGGAGCTCCTCTCACCACCTTATTGGTTTGACTTGTTGAGTCCTTACATTTCAGTAAGGTGGAACCTTAAGCTAATTCTCATCTAGCTTAGAAAGCTTTAGCTAACACTGTTCTCAAAGGAATCTGCATACCATAAGCCCCAGGGATGTTTGGGCTCCTAAACCTAACGAGTGTTCTAGCCAGTCACGTAAACTGCACATACAACTAGGAAAGCAGATTTTGCCTAATGATTGTGAAGGAAATCAAGTGGAGGCTTCAGGGAAGAACACCGCGGGCCTCTTCTTATTTCTTAAGATACAGACTAACATAATGCAGAAGAGAGGTGCCATAATGCTGACGGAGCAGGAGGCAATGCTACGAGGCACACTCCCAGATAGTTAGGACATCAGAAATAGTTTTCCATCTCCAACTTGGATAGTTCTAGTTTCACTAGGCTGAATGTTAAATTTCCTGGATTCTTAACTATGCCTCCCAGAGAGAAGCTTTGGAGAAATGGCAGGTAAGCAACTCACATAAGAACAGCTGGTATAAATGGAGATGGGAGGAGAATTCTGAAGAAAGCTAAATAAGAAAAAGTTATTCACTATTTTGTGTATGAGAAAAGAGAACATGTACAACAGACCGTTAATATTACTGTAGTAAAGTGAATGAATATCACACAAAATATTTTCTCCTGACTTCGCAGTGAACTGCTTCAACTGCGTTTGCATTTGCATAAAAACCCATGCATCATAATGAATTCTAATCCATTTCCCACCTAAGCCATTCCAATGCTTCATACAACCAAATGAAGCAGAATTCATCAAACCTATTAGATTCACTCCTAATCCCTAAAGGACTGCTGTCTTTAGCATTTCCATGCTAACTAAAACTATTACTGATAGTTTCTTAAGACATCAGATGTGGCTGCTTCCTAAATATAAAACCTATATAATTTCCTAAAAGTTTTTCCCAGATTTGAAGAACAATTAAGAAAAGCAGGGAAACCCACCCAAGAGACCATCTCAAATGCTACAACACATTCCCCAGCTACAAACCAAGTACGTCTCTCCTTCCCCTGGATTCCCAGAGAATTCTGGGTAATGTTACCTGCATGTATTATCTCCACTATTGGACTGTGGTTCCCTTCATGTGGGGAGTCGGGTCTTATTCATTCTGTGTCCCCACAGCACCCTGCAGAGTGTAGGCACTCAGCTAAAGCTGGATTGAGCATGAAATTGAAGATGTCATCTCTACTTCATGAAGGTCTAGCTCAGCCCCAGATCATGGAGGGTTGTGCAGACACTGATCATAGCTAGGGGCTGAGCTGGCCCCCAGTGCCCTCCTGGAAGTGAGTCAGGCACTGGCCCTGCCCGATGCAGGTGGTGGGAAGAGGAAAGGGACAGAATCGCATCTACTGGGACCCAGTCTTTTCCCCTCACGAGAGCTGATTCCCACACGGGACTTGCAGGGCAGTGGGGGTGCCTGTCAGCATGCCAAAAGGAATGCCAACAGTTTCTCTTGAAGAACTGGGGATTTAGAAAACACTGTCTCCTCCACTCCGGGTAGCTCTCGACCCGGTCCATGATCCTCTGTGATCAACACATCATTGCTTACAAAGTTCCCAGTGAAATTAAGGCTGGGTCACAATTCGTGACACCAGATGCTACATAGAAAGTAAGTCAAGATACAAAAGAAAAGAAGTATCTTAGTTATAAGACTAATTTAAGAGTTGAGCTAATCAGCAGACCACTGAACTGCTACAGTTGTTAGGGGTAGAAAATACCAACTGCACTGGCAAAAGGGTCCATCCAACCGAAGTACAAAGCGCATCCTGGACCAGAGGACGCGGCTTCCTGTCTGACTCACACGGTGGTTTCTATCGTCTCGATCACCTCCAGATCCGACTGTGACGGGGAGAGAAGGGTGCAGTCGTCCGGCTCCCAGCTGCTCTCTGGACTGTAGTCTTCCTCTGAGCTCAATTCTGCTCCTTCCTCTGTGTCCTCATCACACGATTCCACGTAGTGAGCCCCGACGGCATTGATGCCAGAGTCCTCAGAACTTGAGGGAGAAGAGCAGTGATCTATTTTTGGTGTATTGCTCTCTTTTGAAATTAAGGCATCGTGTGCAGAGACCTCCTGAGGGCTCATTTTATGGGAATGTGGTGCCGGCTGCTTCTGCACATAACACATCTTCCCATTAATACATTTAACCTGATAGTTGTCAATAAAGAGGTCTGAGATCATACAGTACCTTGGTGAATCAGGCGGGAGGGGAGGCTGGAAGACAGATGCAAATTTCAGAAAGTGTTCAGTGAGAGAGACTGAGATCTGAATGGTGTTTGTGGGTTCCCGGGGCTTCACAGGAATCTCGGTGCTGGGGAGCTGCTCCACAGGGGTCATAGGCTGATACACATACTTGCCTGCGGGAAACACAAAGGCAGTAGAAACCTAAGATTACTACACAAACTACAGTAATGCAGCCACAACGGCTTCTTTCCAAGGACTGTGATCTTAAAAATATTTCAATGGTATCTCAAAAGAAATCAGTAATAGAGTCATTCCACATTGTTGTCATCAATTAGACCATGATACACAACATCATGATATTTTCACCTAAAAAACTCAGCATACTTTACACATCTTGTATTTGAGTCCTTATAATGCCTCTGAAATAGGTGGGTGGATACTATCATCTTTATTTATGGACAGCTTCTTTAAATGATTTACCCTTCATACCAGATAGAATAAAGAATGTCCATGACATAGTATAGTAAAAACACAAGTTGTAAAAAAGTATAATATACAATAAAATTAAAATTCCACTGTTATATTTAATAACTAGATGTTAATATATGTATTTACAAACTGGGGAATATACACCAATTTGTTATCAGGATTACAGAAGACTCTGAAGTTAGGTTTCTGTGTTTTAATCAGAATACACGTACATACATACATATTTAAAAGTGATGGCGTATAGGACTGTGCTGGCCACCCCAATGGCTGGGGTAAGGTGTAGGATGTGAAACGAACTCTTTCAAGACCCAAGCTCATCAGTGTCCTAAGGAGGAGATCTCAATGACACCAACTCCACTGGCACTAAGCAACCTAAGCCAAGTAGAAGCCAAGGAACAGGCTGGCGCAGGGGGCAAGCAACCTGCTGGGTGTTGCTAGGAAACCAAGAAGCCCATCTCCACATCTTCTCCACTGCTTCAATCCTCCGTGTTCCTCATGGAAGTGAAACCTAAATGGATGTGTTCCTGAAATGTCTTCATCCTTCTCTTTGATTTCATTCAACATTTAGCAAAGTGCTAAGGAAACTAGATAGAGATGAAAATCACCCAGGCTATAAGTCTAAAATGGTTTCAAAATAGAAATCTGGAAAAAACAAAACAGAAAAACCCAGAGACAGCAGCCACAATTATGGGCACCCTCTTGGGTTTTTCCTACTGTGGCTGATTTATCAGTCAGTCCATACCTCCTGCACATATTTATGACAGGTTTTACACCTCAGCGCTATCAGCATTTTTACTCTGTATGTGGGGGCTGTCCTGTGCACCCGTGGCCTCTACCCACAAGAGACCAGTGGCACCTCCTCACCAGGCTGGATAGTCAAATGTCTCCACGCACCGTCACACACCCCTGGGAGGCACAACCCCCTGGGGAGAACCTCTGGTTTGTGACACCCTCCTGATGCAGGTAAGTCACTCACTGTGTATGACCCTGATGCTACTCCTGTTTTATTTCTTGGTCAGATTGAAAAGTCTAGAATAGGAATCGCATTTAGACCCCAACTACCTTCTTGTTTAAAGAAGGTAATTAAGCAGAATAGCAATTACAGATCAGAAATGTGAGCAGCAAACTAAGCCATAAAACAGTGCAACATCAGTAATCTATTAGATCAATCAAGTCTGCCTGTATTTTTTACTTCTGTTCCTTAACTTCCATAAAAAAATAAATAAATAAAAGTAGACTTAGATGCCACAAATTCTTTGTAACTAAATTACCTTAACATATATTCAGCCTCATTCTGGAGTAACACATGGAAAAGGTACATTGAAAATGTTAAGCCTTTCTATTCCCAGGTCACTTCCAATCCTGGACATATATCATGCAAACCCAATCCTATCTAATAAAAAGTAATATGCAAATTGACCATACCTCTGCTATACCCACAAAGCCACACCCACCAGCCAATCAGGAGGGAATATGCAAATAAACCCAACCAAGATGGCTGCAGCCAGAGAGAGCAGGAGGGAGGCTTGGGTTTCCCTGGCAATGGAGGAAGCCAAGCTTTCCGCCTGCCCTTGCCGGCCCAGGCCTCCACTCAAGGCTACAAAGTTTCAAGTATAGAAGGTAAATAAATCCCAACAGAAATGGCGGCAGCCACGGTGCTGGAGAGAGCAGGAGGCTAGGGTTGGCTGCGGTGATGGAGGAAGCCAAGCTTCTGCAGCCCTGGCCTGCTTTGGCCTCTGCTTAAGGCTACAAAGTTTCAATTATAGAAGATAAATAAATCCCAACAGAAATGGCTGCCGCCAGGGAGGGAGCAGAAGACTTGGCTCCACTCCAGGCTAAAAGTTTCAATTGTAGAAGATAAATAAGTCCCAGATCCCAGGCCTCTGCTTGGGTCGCCGGAGGGCATGGCCGGCCTGCAAACCACCACAGGCCCCTCGCCCAGGCCACCCTATTCCCTAAGGGAACCCCCACCCTGATCCGGGACACCCCTCAGGGCAAACCAGCTGGTCCCCTCCCATGCACCAGGCCTCTATCCTAATAAAAGAGTAATATGCAGATTGACCATCACTCCAACACACAAGATGGCTGCCCCCATGTGGACACAAGATGGCCAGCAGGGGAAGGCAGTCGGGAGGGACCAGGCCTGCAAGGGAGGGCAGTTGTGGGCAATCAGGCTAGCAGGGGAGGGCAGTTGGGAGAGACAAGGCCTGCAAGGGAGGGCAGTTGGGGGTGATCTAGCCTGCTGAGGAGGGCAGTTAGGGGTGACCTGGCTGGCAAGGGAGGGAAATTGGGGATGACTGGGTCTACAGGGAAGGGCAGTTGGGGGGAGACCCAGGCCTGCAGGGGAGGGCAGTTAGGAGTGACCAGGCCTGCAGGGGAGGGCAGTTAGGGGCAAACAGGCTGGCAGGGGAGCAGTTAGGCATCAATCAGGCTGGCAGGGGAGTGGTTAGGGGGTGATCAGGCTGGCAGGCAGAAGCAGTTAGGGGCAATCAGGAAGGCAAGCAGGCGAGCAGTTGGGAGCCAGCAGTTCTGGATTGTGAGAGGGATGTCCGACTGCCCCTTTAGGCCCGATCCCATGGGATCAACGGGCAGTCGGACATCCCTCATGGGGTCCCAGATTAGAGAGGGTGCAGGCTGGGCTGAGGGACACCCCCCCCCTGCACAAATTTCATGCACTGGGCCTCTAGTGGGTTGATAAAAATACAAGTGAGAAGAACCTGCCATACCTGATTGGGAAACTATGTTTAAAATATACCAGGTATCTTCATTCTCTATTCCCTGCTTGTCAGGCAAAGTTACATCAGGTAAGAGCTAACAGTAGGTATGGTGGGACCTCTGGCTCCAAGTATTATAAATGAGCTCGTCAGCTGAAGGGAAAAAATGTGGACTCTGCAATCTGCCAGCCCCAGGATGAGAGGACATTTCCAGGCAGGGGGCAGAGAAGGGACTTGGAGAACTTGGGGATTAACTGCTCCCCTCTGTCCAGAGCGTAGTGAACAACCTGGAGGAGGTTTCGTCTTTTCTGTTCTTGTGGAACAATGATTTTGGAGTTCAGGAGGCTGTGGGTGGCAGGCACTCAAGAAATGCTGGTTGCAGAATGCTAATTAAGTCCATTCCAGCCCAGTTGCCTCTGGTTTAGTGACCTACTTGTCACAGCTTTAGGAGGTTCCTGGCAATAGATCCCCAGACCCAGAGGGGTCAGGGTTCTATTTAGTCCAAAGACGGAAGCAATCGTGAAGCCTGACTTTGGGACATCTCTAACCACCCTCACCTCATCTCTCTTAACCCCCCTGCCCACCACCTTTGTGCTTCTTCATAATTAATGTCTTTGCTTTTCTCTTCTTCTTGATTCTTCTACCTCTTTCTTTCTCTAATCCTCTTTCCTCCAAAGCTCTATTTTTCTTCCTTGAAGTATAGTAAAGAAAGAAGAGCAGCTGGGAGAAGAAAATGAATACTGCATTCCAGACTCATTTCCTTCCACAAGTTACACCTATTGAAGGGGCTTACTTACTCAGAGCTGGGGAGACAGCCTGCTATCTGGCAATATGGGATACAGATGCAAAGAGGAAAGCAGAGAAGAAGAAAATTGGTAAATATGGCCAGATGAGAAACAAAGTTCAGTAAACATCTTTCAAGTATTATTCTATAACTAGAGGCCCGGTACACGAAATTCGTGCACGGGGGGGAGGGAGGGATCCCCTCAGCCCAGCCTGCACACTCTCCAATCTGGGACTCCCTAAGGGATGTCCAACTGCCCGTTTAGGCCCGATCCTAACGGGCAGTCGGACATCCCTCTCACACTCCAGGACTGCTGGCTCCCAACCTCTCGCCTGCCTGCTGTCCTGATTGCCCCTAACTGCTTCGGCCCGCCAGCCTGATCACCTCCTAACCACTCCCCTGCCAGCCTGATTGATACCTAACTGCTCCCCTGCCAGCCTGTTTGCCCCTAACTGCCCTCACCAGCAGGCCTGGTCACCCCTAACTGCCTTCCCCTGCAGGCCTGGTCATCCCTAACTGCCCTCCCCTGCAGGCCTGGTCCCCCCCAACTGCTCTCCCCTGCAGGCCTTGTCCCCCCCAACAGTCCTCCCCTGCAGACCCGGTTGCCCCCAACTTCCCTCCTCTGCCAGCCTGGTCACCCCTAACTGCCCTCCCCAGCAGGCCTGATCACCCCCAACTGCCCTTCCTTGCAGGCCTAGTCCCTCCCAACTGACCTCCCCTGCTGGCCATCTTGTAGCAGCCATCTTGTGTTGACATGGGGGCAGCCATCTTTGACCACATGGGGGCAGCAATCTTGTGTATTGGAGTGAGGGTCAATTTGCATATTACTCTTTTATTAGATAGGATAGAGGCCTGGTGCATGGGTGGGGACCAGCTGGTTTGCCCTGAAGGGTGTGGATCAGGGTGGAGGTTCCCTTGGGGCGCGGGGCAGCCTGGGCGAGGGGCCTGTGGTGGTTTGCAGGCAGGCCACGGCCCCCAGCGACCCAAGCAGAGGCCCTGGTATCTGGGATTTATCTATCTTCTATAATTGAAACTTTATAGCCCTGAGCAGAGGCCTAAGCCAGCCAGGGTGTGTGGAAAGCTTGGCTTCCTCCATCACCGGGGGCAACTCAAGCCTCCTGCTCTCTCCAGCTCCGTGGCTGCCAACATTTTTGTTGGGATTTATTTACCTTCTATAATTGAAACTTTGTAGCCTTGAGTGGAGGCCTAGGCCGGCCCAGGGTGTGTGGAAAGCTTGGCTTCTTCCATTACCAGGGAAAGCCAAGCCTCCTTCTTGCTCCATGGCCACAGCCATCTTGGTTGGGTTAATTTGCATACTCACTCCTGATTGGCTGGTGGGCATGGCTTGTGGGTGTAGCGGAGGTACGGTCAATTTGCATATTACTCTTTTAATAGATAGGATACTACTAAAGGCCCTGTGCACAGATTCATGCACCAGTGGGGTCGCTCGGCCTGGCCTTCGGGACTGGCCTGAAACCGGCTCTCCAACATCCCCCGAGGATTCCTAGATTGTGAGAGGTTGGTTCTCGGGCTCCCTCCTCCCTGGTTCTGAGTGTGTCACCCAAGAACTGCAGCTGCCAAGTCACCACAATGCTGGAGCTGCTGAACGTCTGTCCCCTTGTGGTCAGTGTGCATCATAACTGCCGGTCGGATGGTTGAATGGTCAGATGGTTGCTTAGGCTTTTATATATATAGATATTGTTTGATTTGCTTATAAACACCTAAGTAATAAAACAAACTCATCAAGGATTTAATTTTGTAAGGAGTTCAGAGGGGTTGGTACATTGCTCTGATCCCCAGCAATTTCTCCCCTCTGTACACTACACTATGAATCCACGTTCACAATAATAGCCCTAAAGCATTGCAAGATCCTGAATTAGCAGAGATATTCAATTATGTCCACTCTACTGTACTAAGAGAGTAAAAGGAACTAACACACTTGGACAATAGCAAGGACTGAAACAAAAGGGTTTCTGGACACCTAGCCAGGAAATTAAATAACTGCTATGCTCTATTCTCTAAACAATATTCTTAACTGAGAACATACTACTAATTTAAAGTAATAGATGCATGAGAACTTTTAAAACTGAAATCTCTAAATGGAAAAGATACTGAGAGAGTCAGGGCTTAGAGAAGAGCAAAGCAGAAGTAGAGTAAAAGGAGGCTCTAGATACAATATGACCCATCAATTCCACTTCTGGGAATAAGTCCGAGAGAACTGAAGTGGGGTCCAGAAAGATACAAGTACACCATGTTCACAGCAATGTTATTCACAAAATCCAAAAGGTGGAAGCAACTCAAGTGTCCATGATGAATGGATAAACTAGATGTGGTATATACATACAACGAAATATTATTGAGCCTTAAAGCATAAGAGATCCATACTGCAACACTGATGAACCTTTCATTATGCTAAGTGAAAAAAGCCAGTCACAAAAAGACGAATATTATATGATTCTACTTATAGGAGGCACCTAGAGTAATCAAACTCATAGAATAAAATGGTGTTTGCCAGGGTCTGGGGGGTAATAGGAAAAGGGGAGTTCTTGATTAATGGGTATTGAGTTTCAGTTCTGGCGATGGATGGTGGTGATAGTACCACGACAATATGAATGTAGTTAATACCTCTGAAATATACACTGAAAAATTATTATGATGGTAAATTTTATGTTATGTACATTTTACCACAAATTTTTAAATTAAAAAATTAATTAGTATAATTTACTATATTAACAGACTGGAAGGAAAACTCTATATGCTCCAGAATATACTGGGTGAGGGGAAAGTAGGCTTACAGTTGTAAGTATATGAAAGAGTTTATTCTTGTATTATTATTTATTAATTATTGTATTATTTTCCATACAAACAACTATAAACCTACTTTTGCCCCACATTGTGTAAAGAATTCTTATAACTCAGTAACAAACAAACCCAATTTTTAAAAAAAGGGGTGTGGCTATACAAGGGCAACGTGCGGGATCCTGTAGTGATGGGAATGTTCTATGACTTGACTGTGTCACTGTCAGTATCTTGGGTATGATACTGTACTGTTATTTTGCAACTATAGTTGCCTTTGGATATTTATCTGAAGAAAACAAAAACAATAACTCAAAAGAATATATGCTCATTGTAGCATTATTTACAATAACCAGGATATGGAAACAACTAGGTGCCCATCGATGAATGAATGGATGAAGACGATGTCATGTATGTACCCAATGGAATATTATTCAACCATAAAAAAGAATGAACTACTGCCATATGTGACATGGGTGGACCTTGAGGCATTATGCTAAGTGAAACAATTCAGACAACGACAGATACCATACGATCTCACTTATATGTGGAATCTAAAACAACAACAAGCTCATAGATACAGAAAACAGACTGGTGATTGTTAGAGCTAGAGGGTGGGGCGTGGATGGAATGGGTGAAAGAAGTCAGTCAAAAGGCACAAACTCCCAGTTATAAAATAAATAAGTCATGGAATGGAATGTACAGCATGGCAAATGTGGTTAATAATACTGTATTGCATATTTAAAAACTGCTAAGGGACTAAATCTTGAAAGTCCTCATCATAAGAAAAATTCTGAAACTATATATGGAGACAAATGTTAACTAGACTTATTATGGTCATCATTCTGCAATACATACAAATACCAGATCATTATATTGTATACCTCAAACTAATATAATGTGGTATGTCAATTACACTACAATAAAAAACTGCATTTTTAAAAAATAAAATATATAATTTAAAACAATAAGGAAAAAAACCATAGAAGTGATTTGCTCCTTTTTTGAGCATTTTATCAGAAGGTACATACTATTGATATAGCTCATTACAGATGATGTTAACTTTGAACAATGTTTAATGTGGTATATATGGCTAGGTATTTCCACTGTAAAGTTAGTGGAATAATTTCTCTTTGAAATTATTAAGTATCGTGTGAAGAGATATTTTAAAACTATGCAAATATCCTGCTTCTCATCAGACCTTCACCACTAATTTCTGGTCTGCAGCCATCATTGCTCTGGTTTGTGCCACTGATTTTTCACTTCCATCATTCCTTCTATATTTATTCATTAGAATTCCAGGTAAGCAAGAGCTATTCCTTCTCCCTCGTTTATTTATTTATATAAACATAATTCAAGCTCACAGATATGTATTCTATTCTATGAATTGTTATCCATTACCATCATTTTTTGTGTGGCTCAAATTGTCCCAGATTTAGCCCTTGGGAGCTCCTTCAAGTTAACACATGTGTCCTTCAACATGCCCCCCTTCGTTTTTTTAAGATAACCTTACTTTCTGGCACTATAAGATATTACTGGCTTATCTTGTACTGCCCCTTGCCCCCAGTACAGGAATCTGCCATTTCTCCAATCATCCCTAGTTCCTTCTCTTAAGAACTTACACACATTCTTAAGCTTGTTCTCAAAAATATTCCTGTCAAGTAGAATCTTAGTTTGCTAATGACTCACTCAATCACTCACAAAACTCATCCAAAGGACAATGAAGACTTGATCTCATTAGAGTTCTTACCATCCATTTAAAAAATAATGTAACATTTAAGGTAAACTTCACAAACCCATTAATTTATGTGGAATCTTTTAAAAAGAAGCTAAAATCGTGTTCTCAATAATGAAACAGATTATACAACACTGACTAAAATCACAAAAACCATTTGTGTTCAGTAAGTGAAAAATAAATTTCATCCATCTTGCTTCTTTTCAGGGAACCTGGTTCAACACTCTCAGCTGTTTCTCAACTAAAGACTAGTCAAAATCACTAAATAAATACCTTCCACTATTCTTTTAAATCCTGGCTCATGATTTTTCTAATTGTTCTTCCCCTTTGGTGTTGTGAGACACTGAAAAAGATTTATGTTCTCATCCTAGTTCTTTGGTTAAAAAAAAAAAAAGGAACAGAAGAGTTAATTACTTTCTCCAGCTCATTTAACAAGACAGGAGTCAGTTCTAGGACCCAGGCCTGTGTTCTTTCTGCACGAGGATACTCATTACTTAATTAATAAGGTTTGGATAATGTTCTTAATTTACAATGACATTCTGCCTTTAAGTTCAGTTAATATTCCAATTTATAACAGTGTAAATACACACCAGATAGATTCCATGAAGGAGTTTCTTTCTTTTGGTTGTAGAGCAGCGCAAAGGGGAAAGAAAAAGAGAACAAATAAATATAGAAAATAACTTATATGCCTGGTTAAAGTTACTGTATGCACTTTGCTAAATTATTTACTTTTAGGATCAGTTGTGCATTTTGATTCTTTAAAAAGACCACTTGGGGGCAAATGAGCTTTTTGCTTTTACAGATAGTTTTATGACTGTTAAATGTGTGTCCTCCTGACACAGGAAGTACACTGCTCGCAGGGAATGCAAAGTGATTTTAAAATTAGACTGAGCAAAATATAATTATAAAGGTAAATCTACTGGAAATAAAATTGAGTGGCCTAAGGGAAACTGCATCACAGTTCAGTTCTTTGATTTTAGTGAATCACACTTAGTTTATTTTATTCCCAAGGGCATTCAATTATGTTAAAAGTTATGTTAAATATTCTTATTCAGCTGTTTCTGTGCATTATTTACTAAGTTGAATAGCAGTTCACAAAGTAAAAGCAAAAGAACATAATCGTATTCTTTTTTGTGTGGCCTTAATCCTCCACCTTCCCCCACTGGCAATCAATATACCAATATGTTTGTACTTTGATCTATGAAAACATTAAAGTTCATATATTGCCCAATATGTTGAAGTCCCCAATCAGAAATTTATGAAAGATCCTAGAATTTTCATTTTTCAAATTGTATAACCTCTTTAGTGTAGTGAAACATATTAATGTAAAGCAAAGCCCTAATGAGACAGAAAATCAGAAGCACGGTTTATTTACTCATTTACCAAATACTTATTGAATATCTACCATGTTTAATACTAAACTAGAGGCCTGATGCACGAAATTCGTGCATTGGGGGGGGGGGGGGGTCCCTCAGCCTGCCCTGTGTCCTCTTGCAATCTGGGACCACTTGCTCCTAACTGCCCGCCTGCTCGCTTCTTACTGCTTGGCTCGCCACTCCTTACTGCCTGCCTGCTCGCTCCTTACCGTTTAGCTTGCCACTCTTTACCACCTGCCTGCTCGCTCCTTACCACCCACCTGCTCACTTCTTACCGCTTGGATCACGGTTCCTTAGCGCTGCTGCAGAGGCGGGAGAGGCTACCACCACCACCACCGCTGTGCTCGCCAACTGTAAGCCTGGCTCCTAGCTGAGCAGCGCTCCCACTGTGGGAGCACACTGACCACCAGGGGGCAGGTCCTGCGTTGAGCATCTGCCCCCTGTGGTCAGTGCATGTCAGAGCAACCAGTCGTTCTGGTCATTCCTGTCATTCTTGTCGTTCCACTGTAACGGTTGCTGGGCTTTTATATATATAGATCAGATGCTATTGGGAAATAAAAAGAAGTACAATATGTAATCATGCTTCAAGGCACTTCCAGTCAAACTGGAGGTGGAAAATAAAAATAAAAAATAGAGTAAAAATAAACAAGAGCTGTGTAAACTATTTTATATAATAAAAGGGTAATATGCAAATAGACCGAACAGAGGAACAACCGAACAACCAGTCACTACGATGTGCACTGACCACCAGGGGGCAGACGCTCAATGCAGGAGCTGTCCCCTGATGGTCAGTGCGCTCCCACGGGAGGAGGTCCACTCAGCCACAAGCCAGGCTGACAGCTGCGAGCACAGTGGCAGTGGCGGGAGCGTCTCTCACCTCCTTAACAGCCCTAAGAATGTCCGATTGTGGCTTAGGCCCGCTCCATGTGGGCAGCGGGCCTAAGCCATCAGTCAGACATCCCCCAAGGGTTCCTAGGCTGCCAGAGGGATGTCTGACTGCCAGCTTAGGCCCGATTCCCTGGGGAGCGGGACTAAGCCAGCAGGTGGACATTCCCTGAGGGGTCCTGGACTGCAAGAGGGTGTAGGCTGGGCTGAGGGACACTCCCCCCCCCCCAAGTGCACAAATTTTCATGCACCGGGCCTCTAGTTCTATATAATAAAAGCTTAATATGCAAATCGACTGAACTGCTGAACAACGTGTGGAATGACCAGTCGCTAAGATGCCCACTGACCACCAGGGGGCAGATGCTCAATGCAGGAGCTGCCCCCAGCCCACTGGCTCCAGGCCAGCCAAGGTGGGTGTCAGCAGGGGCCCCCCCAATTGCCCCACCAGTTTCCCCACAGATCAGCCCTAATCGTCAGCCAGGCCTAGGAACCCTATCCATGCACAAATTTCGTGCAACAGGCCTCTAGTAAGAAAATAAACAAGAGCATTCACCAAGCAGTGGAATAGGATTCCAGCCATCAATAGAGGATTTTACATGACTATTACAAGATATGGACCTGTGGAGTAGCAAGCAGAACCACACCAGACCAGTTTCAGAGCAGGAATATGTCAGTTTGGCATTTGGGGCTCAAAGAGTCGACCAAGAGAGCAAAGGAGGATAAAGTTTGTCAGGAAGATGAAGGCTGGCTGGGGCTCAGAATGTGAAGCCAATGTGCTCATGTTTTGGTAATAATGGAAAACCAATGAAGATTTCTGAAGAGGCAAGTGATAACACAGGAGGATTTTAGAGAATTTCGTCTGGTAAAGATGTTGCAGATGGACTGGAAAGAGAAGGGGGGGGGGGGGCTAAGAGCAGGCTATTCCAGAGTTTTCAGCATCATATTCTGGTCTAAAGTCACATGGCTGGGTATGGAAAGAAACACAGGAGACATTTCTAGAAAGGTGGCAGATCTTGAGGGTTAAGGGCAAAGAGAAGGGAGTCAAGTGTACCTGAGTTTGAATCCCAACTCTGCTACTTACTAGCTATCTGATCTTTATCAAACTGTTAATATTCCTATGTTTTCCATTTCCTCAGTGTAAAATGGTTAGTGACAGCTGCCTTTAAAGCATTACCTCAATGTCTGGTACACTGTAGACATTCTATTGTTGGTGCCAATATGATAGGAGCTGCCTGGAGGTCTTCAAGCCACTCTGGAGTCTTCCCTGATCGCCACTGGCCAGCCCTACCCAGCTCATGACTTCTAGTCCTGAGTCTCAGAAATGCCCGGCATACACCCAGTTCTTGATTCAGCACAGCCTGTGAACTTCTCTCTGACCACATTCTCTGCCATCCCACCTTCATCATCAAGCCCCCAAATCCTACAATCTGCTTTTATCCTTTTCCAAACCAATATTTAATGATCCTCAATTATGTCCCAGGCACTGAGCTAGGGACATGGGGTTAAAATAGCAAGCCGACAGACCACATGGCTACCTTATGAAGCTTATACTCTTGAAGGGAATATACAGGCTGGGTCAAACGTAGGCTTACAGTTGTGAGTACGCAAAACAGAGTTTATTCTTGTAGTATTATTTCTTAATTACTAGAGTCCCGGTGCACAAAATTCGTGCATGAGGGGGGGTTCCCTCAGCCTGGCCTGTGCCCTCTCGCAATCCGGGAGCCCTCGGGGGATGTCCAACTGCCAGTTTAAACTGGCAGTTGGACATCCCTCTAACAATCTGGGACCTCTGGCTCCTAACTGTTCACCTGCCTGCCTGCCCTAACCACTCTACCTGCCTGCCTGATCCCCCTAACTGCCCTCCCCTGCCAGCCTCGTCACCCCTAACAGCCCTTCCCTGCTGGCCTGGTTGCCCCTATTCACTTTCCATTTTCATCTTAGCCCCTTCACACACAATTGTATTTGACTTCCTATTGGCTTCTCCCTCTCACACAATTTTTCCCTCTCCTTTATGTAACACTTTTTCCTACTGACTCATCATTTATAAACTTTTCTTTCCTCCTCATTTCCTACTTCCTTTTTTTTTAATAAATCTTTATTGTTCAGATTATTACAGGTGTTCCTCTTTTATTTTTCCCCATAGCTCCCCTCCACCTGATTCCCCACCCCACCCCATGCCCTTACCCGCCCCCCCCTGCCACTGTCTTCATCTTTAGGAGTCAGATTTTTGTCCAATCTCTTCCCGCACCCCTCACACCTGCTTCCCCTGAGAATCGTCAGTCCACTCCCTTTCTATGTCCCTGATTCTATTATATTCACCAGTCCATTCTGTTCTTCAGATTTTTCATTCACTTGATTTTTAGATTAACTTGTTGGTAGGTATGTGTTTGATATCATTTTGTTGTTCATAATTTTTGTCTTTATCTTTTTCTTCTTCTTCCTCTTCTTAAAGGATACCCTTCAGCATTTTGTGTAATCCTGGCTTGGTGGTGATGAGCTCCTTTAGCTTTCTCTTGTCTGTGAAGCTCTTTATCTGACCTTCAACTCTGAATGATAGTTTTGCTGGGTAGAGTAATCTTGGTTGTAGGTTCTTGCTGTTCATCACTTTGAATATTTCTTGCCACTCTCTTCTGGCCTGCATAGTTTCTGTTGAGAAATCAGCTGACAGTCGTATGGGTACTCCCTTGTAGGTAATTAACTGTTTTTCTCTTGCTGCTTTTAATATTCTTTGTCTTTTGCCCTTGGCATTTTAATTATGATGTGTCTTGGTGTGGTCCTCTTTGGATTCCTCTTGTATGGGGTTCTGTGCGCTTCCTGAACTTGTAAGTCTATTTCTTTCACCAGGTAGGGAAAGTTTTCTGTCATTATTTCTTCTAATAGGTTTTCAATATTTTGCTCTCTCCCTTCTTCTGGCACCCCAAAAATTTGGATGTTGGTTCGCTTGAAGTTGTCCCAGAGGCTCCTTACACTATCGTCATATTTTTGGATTCTTTTTTCTTTTTGTTTTTCTGGTTGGATGTTTTTTGTTTCCACATATTTCAGATCTTTGGTTTGATTCTTGGGGTACGTTGATCTACAGTTGAGTTTCTGTATATTTATTTTAGACAGTGTATGCTTCATTTCTGACTGGTCCTTTTCCATTTTTTTGGCATTCTCATTAAGGTCCTTGAAGGTCTCACTAAGCTCCTCAGAAGTGTTATCAAGTTTCTCAGCGGTTTTTAGAAGATTCTTGAGTAACCTTATACATGTGGTTCTGAACTCTATGTCATCCAGTAGTTTGCTTTCCTCCGTTTCTTTCATTCGTGACATGTTTCTTTGTTTCTGCATTTTGGCTGCTTCCCTGTGTTGATGGAGTGGCTTTGTGTGGTAGGTGACCTATAGGGGGCAGTAGCTCAGCCTCCCCAATCTCCGGATGTGGACGCTCTTGGTATACCCCTTTGTGGGCTGAGTCCAAAGTCTTGGTGCAGTTAAGCCTTAATTGCCGTTGTTACGCTGGGAGGAATTGACCTCCAGGCCAATTAGCTGTGAGCACTCCCTGTGTCTATAATGGAAGAACTGCTGCGCTGAAGACACGCTTATGGGGCAGGACTTGTTTCAGTGGGGCTTTGGTGCTCACTGAGTCTGCCTCTTGAATGTGTCACTTATGGATGTGAGGAGTTGAAATCTGGTGTCTCACACTGACCACTAGGTACACTGGCTTCTGGATCTCCAATGGGGTGCAGGTCAGCTACTGTCTGAGGCCACTCAGCAGGAGCTACAGTGAGAGCTGCAGTTTTCTCCTCTTTGCTTGGGGTTTGGAGGTTTTGGAGCTGTCTGACCCAGGCTGCAAGTTTGCTAGGTTAAGCTGTGATAGGGCAGGCCTTTCTTATGCTAATTGAGCTGCTTGGAGCTTGGGTGGGTTTGTAGGGCGGGGCCTCAGGGTGTCACTAGTTTAGGGCGTGGCAAACAGCAATGGCTGCTAGTTAGCCGGCTCTGAGTCTCCAACAGCATCCGCGAGTCCCGTGCCCCAGTGCGGTAAACAATTATTCCTGTGCGCAGCTCTGCAAGCAAGCCACCCTCTCTGGCAGACAGTCCAGCTTCTCACTGTAGGAGTTTGGGTCCCCCGCGTCTCCCCAGAGACTGGATTTCAGAGTAATCCGGGGCTTGTCTCCGTTCGGGTTGAAAAAAGCAACGCACCCAGTCGCCCGCAGCCAGCCCGGATCGCGTGCCTCCATATCTCAGCTTTTCAGTGCTTGTGCACATCTCAATGCTCTTTTCTCTTTCCTTCTAGTTGTAGAACTTCCACTCAGCCAGCTTTCCCGTGGTTCTGGGTGATAGACGTTTTGTCTTTTAGTTGCAGTTTAAATTGTTGTAGGAGGCAGCAGTTTAGGTGTTTACCTATGCCGCCATCTTGGATTCCCTCATTTCCTACTTCTGTTCCATCATCCTTCTTCCCATCTTTCTCCTACTCTTCCTCCCTCCCCACATTCCTTATTTTCTTTATCTTTACCCCTCCCTCCCCTTTTCCTTCCTTCCCACCTTAATTTTTTTCTTCACTTCCTCCCTCGGACCTGCTTTGCTCCCTCCCCCATTTCTTCCTTCTTCCCATTCTCCTTTTAAGCTCTACTGGCTCCCCTTTAAAACTTTTCTTCCCTCCCTCTTTCTCTCTCATCCTACCTTTCCCATACATTCTTCTCTACTTCCTTCCACTGTTTTAATATCTATATATCTACCTGCCTAATTATTCACTATCATTTATCTTTTTTCTTTTCCGACTCCTACTTTTAAAATCTGTCCCCAGTACACAACTATACTTGATTTTCATTATAGCTCCCACAGTTCACTCATACATCCTCTTTCCTTCTTTAACTCGGCTGTCTACTGATTCCTTTATAAAGTTCTTCCCTCCCTCCCTTCTTAAAGCTTTCGTTCACGGGGGGCGGGGAGGGGGGCGAGGGAGGTGTTAACCCCCATCCCAGGGCTCAGCCCTGGCCAGGTGTTTGCTGCTGCTCCCCCTTCCCTGGCCTCCCCGCTGTCATCCTGCTCCCATTCCCTGCTCGGGACACCCTGCCCAGTGAGGGTGGCCAAGGCCCGTGTGGCCCAGGTGCTGCTGCTGCGTGAAGCAGGAGCACCTCCGCCCAGAAGGCCTCAGACCGTCCTCCACTCCATCCTGGACCCATGGATGCCTCCCCGCCAACGGCCACCACCGCCCTCCTCCTGTGTCTGGGCAGGGCTCCCGTCCCACCCTTGGCCAGGCGCACCTGCTCCCACCCCAAACCCCCTCACCCCTCGTGGTCACCATCCCCTCCTGCATGCAGCCCCACATTTACTTCCCTTTTCCATTCCTGCATCTTTTTCTTGTTCCCTTTCTGTATTTCCATTTCTCCTCTTGGCCTGTCTGCATGCAGGCCTGCCTTCCTCTCCCTCTCCTTTCTTATCCCATCCTATCATATCCTATCCTACCCTGGGCCTTGCAGCTGCCTAAGCAGAGGGCAGGGACGCAGCCTGCTGATCGGATCGTGATGTGACGCTGTAATGAATAATTTGCGTATTTCTCTATTTTTAGTATAGATTGTATTATTTTCCATATGAAAAACTGTAAACCTGCTTTTGCCCTACCCTGTATATTTGAACAAATTATCACACAAAAGGATGTATAATTACAAACCATAAAGAACAATAGGCCCTAGCTGGTTTGGTTCAGTGGATAGAGTATTGGCCCATGGAATGAAAGGTCACAGGTTCGATTCCAGTCAAGGGCATGTAACTCGATTGCAGGCTTGATTCCTGGCACCGTGCAAGGCAGCCAATCGATATGTCTCTCTCACATCAATGTTTTGCTCTCTCTCGCCCTCCCTGTCACTCTCTCTAAAAACCAAAGGAAAAATATCCTCAGGTGAAGATTAATAACAATGACAAAGAACAACAGGCAAAAAGTGATAGGAAGAAAAAGCAAAATCAATTATTAGAAATTACACATGGAATGTGTGACTTGAGCGGGGTGGAATAGGAGAAGGAGGAGTCAGGAGTGACATCCATGAGAAAGCGAGGATATGTGACATGTTGTCAGGACTGAGTGGGAGCTAACCAGCCAAAGAAGGGGACTCGCCCAAGCAGGAAGATGATGAGAGGGATAACGTCAAGAGAGGAGCAGTGGAGGCCATACCTAGCAGGGCCCCAGAGGCCAGGTTAAGGATTTTAGGGATTTAATCTTACACAACAGAAAGACATCACACAGTTTTAAGGGGAGGGTGCCATGAACTAGCATTGTTTTCCTGCTCAATTCCATTTCTGTCTGTTCCTCCCACAGTGTGGGCACAGATAAATCTAATCTGAAACAGTAAACAGACTTCAACAATCAAGCTAGCACCCCTCTCCAAGTTTCACACTCAGATCTGGACTTAAGTCAAACAGGTAAGAAAGGGAACGGAGGAGGTGGAAGAAAGCACCACTGAGCCATTTGTACCAGACAGGAGTCCTTTACCAACAGACTTCCATAATCCGTACTCTGAGCCACACTCTGACAACCTGAGGTATGGGCAGCTGGTACAATGAGACCTGCCTTAAAAACAGCATTTCTAAAAGTGTCATAAACCAACAATAAAGAAGGTCTTTGCCACACTTGACAATTTACAGCAGCCAATCTAACTGGAGTATAATGAAGGCTCTATACTTTTTAAAAATATACTTTTATTGATTTTTAGAGAGAGAGGGAAGAAGAGGGAGAAAGAGACATATTGATGTGAGAGCAAAAGATTGATAGGCTGTCTCCTGCACAGCCCTTACTGGAGATCAAGCCCACAACCTGGGCATGTACCCTGACCAGGAAATGAACCAGCAATCTTTTAGTGCACAGGATGAGGCCCAATCAACCACACAGGCCAGGGAAAGGCTCTATACTTTTAAAAACCATGTTTAGTCCTACCTGAAGCCAAGTCTTCTAGTTTGAGGAAAAGATATATGCAACCATTCTCATATATTTTAACAAGTAACTACCAATGAACAATGAGGGGAAAAGAGAACTGTAAATGTACCTCTTTTACAAACATCATAAACACCACAAGAGGAAAGATGAATATTAAGCTGTGGGGTATACACTATATACATTACAGGAACTCAGAGGAAAGAAGGGCTAGAAGGGCTTACTGAGAAAAGGCTCCACAGAATACATGGACTGTAAACTGAAAGAGAGCAAGGACTTGGGCAAAAGAAGGTAAAGTAGCATGCCTTGTGCAAAAATCCAGTGGAAGAAGTGTGGAATGTCTGGGGGTCCTGGGGTGACCGGCCTGACTGGAGCAGAGCATTCCCCTGTGACCGAGACTAGTCTCATCACCAGGTAATCTGGAAAGAGATCAACACCCTTCTCTCGTCCTGGGAGACTGGATACAATAAGAGCCACTCTACTGCATCAATTGGCACCACGGAACTCCTTCAACTTGTACACAGACAATTCTAGTTGGGGAAGAGCCCCCTTTAGGGCCAGAGAGTTCAGAAACATTCTGAGAAGTAAAGGTGACAAAACTAAGCAATAGCAAAAAAAAAGGGGGGGGGGGCAGAAAATGAGAACTCTCTCAGGCTTGCAGTTCCTTTTAAGTGGGCAAATAAGGGTTTCATGGAGTAGCTATACCTACCTCTTTCCACTGAACCCAGAAAGTCCTACTTGTCCACCAGGAGCCTTTCTGCAGAGCTGGACTGTTTTTTTTCTTAATATATTTTTATTGATTTCATAGAGGAAGGGAGAGGGAGAGAGAGATTGAAACATCAATGTTGAAAATCATTGATTGGCTGCCTCCTGCACACCCCCTACTGGGGATGTGCCCTTGACCAGAATCAAACCTGGGACCCTTCAGTCCACAGGCCAACACTCTATCCATTGGGCCAAACCGGATAGGGCCAGAGCTGGTTTTAATACAGTAATTTGTTAGAAAAGGTTCAGCTGAGGAAGTCCTCGCCTAAGGATAGGTCACTGAGGGTGAGATGAAGCATGAAAACCATACGTTCAGAAAGAAAAAGATGGCAGCTGACAGGGCACAGACTCGATATGTACTATGTCTGCACTCGGCAGCACAGGGAAACTCCGAGACAGAGGCTTGATGAGCGGAAGAGGCATAAACGGGAAAGTGGATCATTGCAGGGAGAAAAAGCTGTATGAGCATCACGCCTTTTTATCTGAAGATGGGTGATGGTGGTGATGGTGATGATGACAGTCATTACCTTTGATTTCTTTATAACAAGCCTTGACCTTACCTTATGGGCGTTTTATGAGACCATCTCAACCTCCTGCCTTTCTCTGAATCAATAGTTCCTGCTGTTACCAGACTGGACAATAGATTTTTAAAACTGCAGTTAGAAAAAACTTGAGAACAAAGCAACCCCCTATGGGAGGCAGCACAAGTGGAGACCAGAACATAGTAACTCTGGCAGCTTCCTGCTATTCCACCAGCACACAGCTGTATAGTTCTACAACCCAAGTAAGTTATCAGGAGCCATTAAGTCAATGGACAGATATTCCTGACAGATTAAAGCTAAGGGAAACAGTATCAGACATCTGTCACATTTATCTTTGATCTGGGGATGAAAAGCTCAGAAATTCACAAGGAAAGGATGCTAACCAGTCAACCTGATCTAAGCAAAATAAGATCTTAAAGCAACAGAAGAATCTGGGCTTAGCACAGGGGCTCAGTAGGGACTCAGCAATGTTTACTGAATTTTTAAAAAATGTATCTTTGTTAAAAGTTATTTTTGCCGGCAACCATACCTGTTCACTATTCAAGAACCTAATTTTCAAATTTATACAAACCAATACAGCATTCTGGAACTTTGCTTTTATTAATCAGTCACAACAATAACAAAATGCATTCTAAATATTAATGAGATGTGACTAAAACAAATTATTAATGTTTGAATATAAACATATATATTTCCCAATATAATAAAAGATGTTCATTTTATTTTTAACCAATTGTAATAATCATCTCTCATTTCTCTTGGACCTGTGAGTAGCCAGCCAATTTCAAAATCAATGCCCCTGGGGAAATCCAAAGCGTTAGGGGTAAGAAGTAACAAATTCAGTATTGACAGTTAAATAGCTTCTCTACTGAACCATCCATTTAACTACTCCTGAATAGCGACAAGGAGGCTTAGATGATGGAGCTCTGTCCTTGTACTACCTCTTTGTCACAAACATTGGGTTGTAAAATATATGGAGGGAGTCACTCGGCAATTGACACCAAACAGTAAAGAGAAAAAAAGGGTTCAGAATACAATGAGTCTATAAATGTACTAGTTATCCATTTACTAGAGGCCCAGTGCACAGTGGGGTCCCTCAGTGTAGCCTGCAGGGATCGGGCCAAAACTGGCAGTCCAACACCGCCTGCCACTCCTATCTGCCGCTCTGCTCATCCTGGTCCCACTGCACCTGTCATCGCCACTTAATAAGCTCACTGCCACTCCAGTGCAGTGTTCAAGCTGGAGTGGCCAGCCGTGAGCCCTGCGTCTGGTGCCCATTGGTCAGCTGAGTGGCGCTCCTGCTGTGGGAGTGCACACCACCAGGGGGCAGCTCCTGTGTTGAGCATCTGCCCCCTGGTGGTCAATGCACATCATAGCAACCGGTCGACCAGTCGTTCAGTTGCTTAGGCTTTTATATAGACAGATTGCCTCTGAATTCCACATTTTCCCTGCCATATGTGTTCTGCCATAGCAGACAGAATTCCTTTAAACATGTTTCCTCTACAGTGAGCATGATGCTAAGTTTTCTCAGTATAGGGCACTGGAGGACATTGCAGGAGAAAGGGGCTCTCCTGCAGTTTGGGCCACATATGAAGGGTCAAAAAGTGGGAAAATCTGTCAGAGCTCTGCCCCAATCATGCACATAGAATATGTGATTCCTTGGCAACCCTGCATCTTGGCCTGGCCTGGTGATAACTGTTCCATGGCCCTTGCCACACCAAAACCAACCTTCTGAAGGCCTTCCACCTGCATCATACCCTCCTACCCACCCAGGCCTCTGACCCCCTGTACACTCACACTCTTAATTGCTGTTTGCCCATGCCCTATACTCCAGAGGGCTTCTTCTTGCTTGTCAAGAAACTGCAGGCCAGCACAGTCTGAGCAAAGCAGCAAACTTCTCTGCTATCCTGTGAGCTGAACTCCATTTTCTCAAACAGGATCTGAACCCTAGCCTTGGAAAGGGGATATCCTTCCACCTTTGTCATTCCTGGATATTCTCCTTCAGCCCTAGGGAATAACACAGAGTTTCCTTATGTTTTACAGTCACTTATTTCTTAGTGCAATAGTTCTACATATTAAAGTTGCTCTCTGTGTAATCCACTGTGTGATCTCCATCTCCAGAATAGACTCACATGGATTCAATGACCAAGGTTAGGGTGTGGGATTTCCTGTAGGTGGTACTTTCCTGATTTGTCTACTGAGAAAATATAAGCATAATATAAAGAAATTAAGCAGTTTATATATTTGGAACCTAGACTAATAGGTATTAAATGTTATGTATTAATATATTAATAATTCTTTAGGTGTTTAAAATTGGGTAAACTGATGCCCCAGCTGGTTTGGCTCAGTGGATAGAGCATTGGCCTATGGACTGCAGGGTCCTGGGTTCAATTCTGGTCAGGGCCTATGCCCGGGTTGCAAACTCGATTCCCAGTGGGGGTGTACAGGAGGCAGCTGATGAATTATTCTCTCTAATCACTGATGTTTCTATCTCTCTCTCCCCCTCGCTTCCTCTCTGAAATTAATAAAAATATTTCAAATAAATAAATAAATAAAAATTGGATATGCTGATAAAGAACTAAGTTTAATATTAATAGAGGATGAAACTCAACACCAAACACACACACACACACACACACACACACACACACACACACACACCACCAACAACAACAACCCAATTAAAAAATTGGCAAAAGACCCAAATAGACACTTCTCCAAAGAGGACATACAGATGGCCAACAGATATATGGAAAGATGCTCAATGCCACTAATCAGAGAAATGCAAATTAAAACCACAATGAGATATCACCTCATACCTAAAAGAATGGTTATCATCAATAAATCAACAAACAAATGTTGGCAAGGATGTGGAGAAAAGGGAACCCTCATGTACTGTTTGTGGGAATGCAGACTGGTGCAGCCACTATGGGAAGCAGTATGGAGTTACCTCAAAAAATTAAAAATGAAACTGCCTTATGACCCAGTGATTCCACTCCTGGGAATTTATCCAGAAAAAGAAAAACAACAACACTGAAATGCTAATTTGAAAGAAGATATGTACCTCTATGTTCATTGCATTGCTATTTACAATAGCCAAGATTTGGAAACAGCCCAAGAGCCCATCAGTAGATGAGTGAATAATAAAGCTGTGGTACATTTATACGATGGAATACTTACTACTCAGCCATAAAAATGAAAGAAATCTTACCTTTTATGACAGCATGGATGGACCTGGGGAATATTATGCTAAGTGAAGTAAACCACTCAGAGAAAGAGAAATGCCATATAGTTTCACTTATATATGGAATCTAATTAACAAAATAAACTAATAAATAAAATAGAAACAAATTTATAGCTATCAGAGGGGAGTAGGAAGGGGGGCTGGGTGAGAAAGGTGAAGGGATTAAGAAAAACAAAACAAGACTCATAGACAACAGTATGGTCATCACCAGAGGGGCATAGGGGTAGGAGGAGTCAGGCAGGGTAAAGGGGGGATAAATGGTGATGGAAAGAGGCATGACTTGGGGTGGTGAACACACAATACAATATACAGATGATGTATTATAAAATTATATACCTGAAACCTATATAATTTTATTAACCAATGTCACCCCAATAAATTCAATAAAAATAAAAAATTAAAAATTAATTAAAACATGAAAACTAAAAAAAGAGAGCTTATTGAATACATTTGAATATTCTCCTCCATAAGACTGATATATAAAACTATTGAACTCTAAGTGCTTTCCCTGAAAAGCAAGCAGAAAAATAAATGAGAACCAGCCCTTATACTAGACCAATATGTGTTAATCTTAATTCCAGACTGAAAAAAATCTGTGAGTAGGTTGTGAGCAACATTCAGTAGTAGCTTTATGAATGAGAGCTGAGTATCATGGCTGGCAAAGTATAGCACAGCTCTTTTCTCTAGGGCCTGGGATACAACTGCCTAGGAAGGGGATAATAGAGAGGGACAAGGAAGAATCACCCATGCCTGTAAAGCATGTGGAACATAAAAAGCAGGATCAGCCCAGCCCAGCCGGTGTGACTCAGTGGTTGAGCGTCAACCCATGAACAAGGAAGTCACAGTTTGATTCCAGGTCAGGGCACATGCCTGGATTGAGGGCTTGATCCCCAGTAGAGGGCATACAGGAGGCAGCCAATCGATGTTTCTCCCTCATCAATGTTTCTCTCTCATCAATGTTTCTACCTCCCTAACCCTCTCCCTTTCCTTCTCTTTAAAAATCAATAAAAACATAATTTTTAAAAGGTAAAATCAGTCATTCCATAATAGCCTGATTACATGTGAAGTTGTACAAAAAACTGGGAGCAGCATGTAGGAGCAGCATGTAAAATAAACCTGAGACATTCAACACTGTGATGGGCACTGTGGGAGCTTTATTCCTATTTGGCTGCATTGGTAATTTATGACTATAGCAGATGCCTGTATGGTTTTAGCCTACTGATTCATCAATGACATTTGGTAATATGATAATACAGATTTTCAAATGAGATTTCTATGGATTAGATGAGGTTTTTTAAATTATCACTTTAAAATATAAAGGAAAAAAGGTATCACCCGCAAAAGAATGACCCCTGCCGAGAAACAAAGCCACAGGCCTTCAAGGGACAGGCTGTGCTAAAAAACACTCCCAGGGACACAGTCCTACAGCAAGGGCGAAGCACGTCCAGGTACAGCTGTTCTGGTGTGCCTGGGCTAATATGCAAATAAAACCATCCTGGGAATTGTCTAACTGAGCAGATGGCTGGTTCAGAGAGATCTCCAGCTGTTCTTGAAACAGGCATAACAATTGTGGAATTTTTTTTAATGTTGCTAATAAAGAACCAAACAGGATTTCATGAATCCTTTGCAGACTATGAACCTTAAATGTCAGGTGAGATCTGATGGTTTCAAACAAAGAGATTAATGATGCTTTTATTGTTTCTTTCTGGAATATAAGCAGGCCACATACTATCTAATAAAAGTGATATGCAAATTGAACATCACTCCAACACACAAGATGGCCACCCCCATGTGATCAAAGATGGCTGCCCCCATGTGGACACAAGATGGCCACCACAAGATGGCCGGCAGGGGAGGGCAGCTGTGGGTGATAAGTGCAGTAGGAGAGGGCAGTTAGGAGTGACCCAGCTGGCAGAGGAGGGCAGTTGGGGGCAACCAGGCCTGCAAGGGATGGCAGTTGGGGGGGACCAGGCCTACAGGGAAGGGCAGTTGTGGGGAACCAAGCCAGCAGGGGAGAGCAGTTGTGGGTGACCAGGCCGGCAGGGGAGGGCAGTTGTGGGTGACCAGGCCGGCAGGGGAGGGCAGTTGGGGGCAACCAGGCCTGCAAGGGAGGGCAGTTGGGGGGGACCAGGCCTACAGGGGAGGGCAGTTGGGGGGAACCAAGCCAGCAGGGAAGAGCAGTTAGGGGTGACCAGGCCGGCAGGGGAGGGCAGTTGCGGGTGACCAGGCCTACAGAGGAGGGTAGTTGGGGGTGACTAGGCCAGCAGGGGAGGGCAGTTGGGGTGACCAGGCCGGCAGGGGAGGGCAGTTAGGGTGACCAGGCCTGCAGGGAAGGGCAATTAGGGGGAACCAGGCCTGCAGGGGAGGGCAGTGGAAGGGGACGAGGCCAGCAGAGGAGGGCAGTTGGGCATGACCAGGCCTGCAGGGGAGGGCAGTCGGGGGGATCAGGCTGGCACTGGAGGGTAGTTGGGGGCGACCAGGCCTACAGGGGAGGGCAGTTGGGGTGACCAGGCCAGCAGGGGAGGGCAGTTAGGGATGACCAGGCTGGCAAGGGAGGGCAGTTAGGGGTTACCAGGCCAGCAAGAGAGGACAGTTAGGGGTGACCAGGCTGGCAGGGGAGGGAAGTTAGGGGTGACCAGGCCTGCAGGGGAGGGCAGTTAGGGGCAATCAGGCCAGCAGGGGAGCAGTTAGGCATCGATCAGGCTGGCAGGGGAGTGGTTAGGGGTGATCAGGCTGGCAGGCAGAAGCAGTTATGGGCAATCAGGCAAGCAGGCAGGCGAGCAGTTGGGAGCCAGCAGTCCTGGATTGTGAGAGGGATCCCAGAATGGAGAGGGTACAGGCTAGGCTAAGGGATACCACCACCCCCCGCCCCGCCATGCACGAATTTCGTGCACCGGGTCTCTAGTTTTATTTGAAATAAACATCTCTTAGAGTTCATTGATTAATGCTAATAATTCAGAAAATCTATAGTTTTCCCATAAAAACCTCAAAGGATTACATAATGATGTGAAGAGAGAAAGCATTTTCCTTAACAGTAAATATTTTATGAACCCACTAGAGGCCTGGTGCATGAATTTGTGCACGAGTGGGGTCCCTCAGCCTGGCCATCAATCAGGGCAGATCGGAGCCATCGTGCCCAGTCCCGATCAGAGCCGGCTGGCCGGGGGGTTTAGGGGGACCGCAGGAGGTTGGCGGCTGTGGAAGGCTGGCTGTGGGAGCGCACTGACCACCAGGGGGCAGCTCCTGTGTTGAGCATCTGCCCCCTGCTGGTCAGTGCCGTCATAGCTACTGGCCAGTCATCCAGTCATCCAGTTGTCTGGTTATTATAGTCGCTTAGGCTTTTATATATATATTCATATATTATACCGTCTAAGGAACTAATTTCAAAACTACCCATTTTACTGTTTGGTATATGTGATGCTTAATTTTTTGTCTCCACTTGGAGGGTGTTTTTGGATAAAACTAACACTTGTATACTGGATAGTAAAACATATTGCTGAGAAAAATTTAAGAAAAACCTAAATGAAAAGATATACCTGTTTATGTGTTATAAAACTCAGTGTTAACACGGTGTCAATTCCTCCAAAACTGATGTATAAATTAAATATAATCTTAATAAAAATTTTAGCCACTGAGAAGTGATTCTAAAAGTCATATGAAAATGTGAAGAACCTAAAATAGCCAAAACAACAAAGTTGGGAGGTTAACACTACTTGATTTTCAGACTTATCTTAAAGCTGCAGTAATTGAGATCGTGCTGGTTGCTGGCTACAAGATAGAAAAAATCAGTAGAAGAGAACTGAGAGTGCAGAAATAAATTCAGACACAGCCTGGCCAGTGTTGCTCAGTGGTTGAGTGTTGACCCATGAACCAGGAGTTCACATTCCCAGTCAAGGCACATGCCCAGGTTACTAGCTCGATCCCCAGTCCGGGGTGTGCAGGAGGCAGCCGATCAATGATTCTATTTCATCATTGATGTTTCTATCTCTCTCTCCCTCTCCCTTCCTCTCTCTGAAATTAATAAAAGCATTCTGAAAAAATAAAATAAAAAGCTACAGAAGTAAATTCATACACATATGGAAAACTGAATTTTTACAAAGCTGGAAGTGCAATGCAGTGAAGAAAGACTAGTCTTTCAACAAATGGTACCAGAATAACTGGATATGCAAAAAAAAAAAAAATCTATACTTAACACTCCATACAAACATCAACTCAGATCATAAATATAAATTTAAAACTTAAAATTATAAAGTATCCGTAAGAAAGCATAGGAGCAAGTCTTTATGACAGTGGGCTATGGAAAACTCTTACATGATTGAAAAAACAAGGTGTCAACAGGGCCATCCTTCCTCCAGAGGCTCTTGGGAGGAATCCTTCCTTACCTTTTTCAACTTGTAGTGGCTCCAGGCTACCTTGGCCTATAGCTACATAACACCAATCTCTGTCTCTGTCTTTACATGGCCTTTTCTTCTAAGTCTACTCCTCTTCTAAGACATTTGCCATTAGTTTTAGGAGCCATCTGGATAATAATAAAGGGTGATCTCACCACTTTAACTCCCTCAAAGTCCCTTTTTCAAAATAAGGTCCTATTCAGATTCCAGGGGTTAGGATGTGGACGTATCTTTTTGGCACCACCATTCAATTTAATAGAGACTCTAAAAAATAATCAATTGGTTAGAAATGAGTAATATCAGATTCTCTCCTTCTCTATAATGGAAAAGTAATGACGAGACAAAG
This sequence comes from Corynorhinus townsendii, assembly GCA_026230045.1. NCBI lineage: Eukaryota > Metazoa > Chordata > Mammalia > Chiroptera > Vespertilionidae > Corynorhinus > Corynorhinus townsendii. The sequence continues at coordinate 43,731,235 of JAPDVU010000002.1, forward strand.
GTAGAACTGGACAACAAAAGTAGAAAAGGGGATATGTACTTAAGGGAACAAAATAAGTGGCTGCATATTGAGAAGACAGCTTTAAAAGACTTCTTACTTTTGTCAGAAATTGACTTGGAGATAGGTAACTGGCAACTGTGCAAAAAACATTTTATCATGCAAGTTACATACACATCTGCTTTTTTTGTGTCTTGTGAAATTTTTTAAGTATTTTAAACTCAAATTTCTTAGAAGGGATTCCAGTTCCCAGAAGATTTATTTAATTGGAAGCCTGCCAATAAAAAGTCTGGATGACTTCTCAAAAGCCCTGTACTCCTACCTTCTGCCAGTGCAGACAGGGTGTGAGATTTACAGCTTGGCTTCTGAATCACTTCTACTCCAAAAAGATACGGAATCTCATAGATAATAAAAAGTCTGAATTTAAGCCTTAACGCAAAGCAACATGCTTATGTAGAAGATGAATTAGCTTTTACTAACAGTAAACCCAAAGACTTAAGTGAACTCTATGGCAGGTCTTCCTTTAGAAAAGTTTTGTCTTTGGTTTCCCTTTCTCTTGAATTCTCCCGGTCCCAAGACTTTGGCAGACATCACTGATGACTTTTGTATAAAGTGTATTGTAGTCCCTTGTGGCTCATTTTATGACAATTCTGATTATAACAAGAAACTTGTTGAATGAATGGTCATTTGGCAGCTCTCATTTCCTTGTTTCCCAGCAAGCATCCCTTTTCTCTATTCTTATTTTCTTCCATTCTGTCTTTAGACTTGACACTGCTTTCTATTGCCAAATAATTCCACTATTTTCATATTTCACTACAAAGCTTGTTTCTGTAGTTTCCTAAAAATAATTCATGTCAGAATCCCAACAGATTAAAAAGTTACATGTATGATGTTTACATATTCAACCTATTTTCTTCCAGTATGCATTTAACATTTTAAAAATAATTATAAAATATTTGTCTTTCACAAAGGCATAAAGAAAAACATGAGCTCCATATACCCACCACCCAGTTAAAAAAAATAAAATTAACAATATACTTGAAGTCTCTGCACATTCATTCCCAATTTCATTTCCCTCTTCCTCCCCCTATTCCCCTACCACATCACTATCTTGACTTTTTTGTCTAATTATTTTTTATTATATCCCTGGACTTGATATGTCTAGACTAATTAAAATATTCATTTTTATATATTACATACCACCAAACCATTATATAATAATCAGTAATGATCATGGTACTTAAAACACACACACACACAAAACACCAGAATCTGCAAATTCAGAAGAACCCTATGACATTATTTCAAACCTGAGTCACTGAATATGAGTTAAATTTTTAAAATTTTTATTTCAAAATGACAGTTACCATTATACATGCACACAAATCCTATAGAGAACTGTGGCAAAAATAAAGTAGCATATCTAATATTTGCCTTCCTATAGATGCTTTTATCTAGACTATAAATAAATATCTCAACATGTAGTAAGTTAAAATGAAAGACAAATGAGACTCCTAAAGTACTAACTGGTCCATACTTTTTTTGATAGAGTTATAAAAAACACAAGATTTCTTAAAGAGAGCATTCCTTTTCTTTGAACATGGCTGAAAATAGAAGTGTCTTAATTCCTGCCTCACCTTGGATTTGTTCAGGAAGGAGAAGTTAGGAGAGCCTATCCTGTCATAAAATAATGGACAAGCATAAAAGGTACCATAAATACTACTACTAGAAACATTTAATGAAATAATCCTAATTCATTAGTCTTAGTGAACTTCTATTATAATTCATTACCAGACAGTGCCAAAAGGAACATTCCAATAGTGATATAGTATCTAAAAAAATACACAGTGGACTAATACTATCAAAGTATAAAACAAATATTTATTAAGCATTTCTTAAGTGGTAGTATCTAGATTTTAATGATTACTTTAAAGATTCACCATCAGAAACAAGTCCTAAAATATTTCTATTAAAGTTAACATTTATGAAAGCACCTAGCACTGGTCTTTTTTTTCCCTCTCTTTTTTATTTATTTGTTTGTTTGTTTTGCTTTGTTTTATTAATCCTCACCCAAGAATATTTTTCCATTGATTTTTTTTTAGGGAAAGTGGAAGAGAGAGGAAAAGCCAGAGAGAAACATTGATGTGAGAGAAACACATCCATTGGTTGCCTCCTGCAGGAGGCCCAACCAGGGCCTGGGCGGGGAAGAACCTGCAACCAAGGTATGTGCTCTTGACTGGAACTGAGCCCGGGATGCTTCAGTCCACAGGCCCACATTCTATCCACTGAGCCATCCCGACTAGGGCTAGATAGTGGAATATTAATAAAAGTTAAAACAACAGCAATTAACCCACATTTAAGGAGCAATAAAGCACATGCATATTTGAAACTATAGGAGCACAGAGTTGTATTGACTGAAAAAGCCTTAAAAATGATCTTGTTTAACTCCTTAATTTTAAAAAGCAAGGAAACTGCAGCTGGATGACTTAGCTAGTGCCAGAGCCAGAATTAAAATCTAAATCTCCTAGCAAGAGATTAGTGCTTTTGCAAATTCTCTTGAGTTAAAATCATGGGGAGTGTGGGGGAAGAGACATACCAAAAGCTTTGTTTTGCAATAAGAAGCCCTGGGCTCTGTGGCAGAATGCCAAATTCTTACTCCAGCTCTCACTAATTACAATCCTAGGCAAGTCACCAAAATTCTCTAGGATTCCGTTTTTTGTAGATAAAAATGAGGTTATACTGGATCAGTGATTCTCCATCTTGGCTGTGCAGCAGTATCCTCTGAGTGGTTTTTACAAAATAGCAATGTGCAGGTCCTATCCCCCACAATTCTATTTTAAAGGGTTTGGAATGGTGCCCTGCCATCAGTATTTGTTAAAAGTTTTCCAAGTGATTCCAATGTGAAACCAGGATTGAGATCCGTTGGACTACACCATTTTTAAGGTCCCCTGTATCATCTAAAATTCTAATACATTTTCCCTTATTTTGGCTGTAGTCATTTGGCTAATGGGTAGATTAGACACAGTAAATACAAATAAATCCAGAAAAAAGTCCCCTTTTAGACTGCATTTACTGAAGCCTGTTATGGAGAGGCATCTTCTCCTTCCCTGATGTGTCCTACTATATGGAGGGAGCTCCATTAGCATCAAACTATTGGCCCTCTATGCCTCTCCTCCTTCTATCCAAGGAGAGATAAAATAGCTGATCGATTGGGAAATCTGAAAGAAAAACTGTATATGCTTGGCTCAGCTCCTCCCTTTTGACTTCTGGGAATGAGCCAACCACAGAGAACATAGTTCTTACCTAGTTCTCTAAGGACAGTCTCTGCATTGGGACTTGTCTCAGACCAGTGCTACTAGGTCTAGGTGGATAAACCTTCTAATTCTGAGGTCAGAATTTGGAAGCCCACCTGCCAAATATAAGCTGCATCCTCTAATTTAGATTTTATTAAAAAGAGGGTGATGTATTGATTCACAGATACTTATTCTTGTCTTATTTCTCAAGTGGTTCAGAACTGGGTCCTTCAGATATCTCAACAGAGCTTACTCTGTATTAGATAATACCACAGGAATACAAAGATAGTGTGCAATGTTCTGAGTGAATGAACAAATGAACAATATTATAGTTATTATGGACTAGAATGTTTTGTATTCTCAAAATTCATATTTTGAAATCCTAACCCCCAATGTTATGGTATTAGAAGGTAGGCCTTTGGGAAGTAATTAGGTTGTGAGGGTGGAGTCCTAATGAATGGGATTAGTGTCCTTATATAAAGAGACACAGGATCTCTCTCTCCACCACGTGATAATACAGCAAGAAAACAGCTATCTATAAACCAGGAAGAGGGCTCTTACCAGACATGACTGTGCTGGCACCCTGATCCTGTACTCTAGCTTCCAAAACCATGAGAAATAAAATATTTGTTGTTTAAGCCACCCAGTCCATGGTATACATATTTTTAAAAATATTTTTATTTATTTCAGAGAAGAAAGGAGGGGAAGAGAGATAGAAACATCAATGATGAGAATCACCGAACAGCTGCCTACTGCAGGCCCCCTACCAGGGATCGAGCCTGCAACCCAGGCATGTGCCCTTGAATGGAATCGAACCCAACATCCTTCAGTCTACAGGCCTATGCTCTATCCACTGAGCCAAAACAGCTAGGACTATGGCATATTTTTTATGGTTTTATTTTTTTAATTTATATTTTCTTTATTGATTAAGGTATTACGTATGTGTCATTATCCCTCCATTGCCCCCATCCCCCTGCTCGTACCCTCACCCCCCTAGTGTCTGTGTCCATTGGTTATGCTTATATGCATGCATACAAGTCCTTTGGTTGATCTCTCCCCCTTACCCCCACCGTCCCCTGCCTTCTCCCTGAGGTTTGATGGTCTCATCAATAATTCTTGGTCTCTGGATCTGTTTTTTGTTCATCAGTTTATGTTGTTCATTATATTCAACAAATGAGTGAGATCATGTGATATTTATCTTTTGCCAACTGACTTATTTTGCTTAGCATAATGCTCTCCAGGTCCATCCATGCTGTTGCAAAGAGTTCCTTTCTTTTTACAGCAGTGTAGTATTCCATTGTGTAGATGTACCACAGCTTTTTAATCCACTCATCTGCTGATGGGCACTTAGGCTGTTTCCAAATCTTAACTATGGTAAATTGTGCTGCTATGAACATAGGGGTGCATATATCCTTTCTGATTGGTGTTTCTAGTTTCTTGGCATATATTCCTAGAAGTGGGATCACTGGGTCAAATGGGAGTTCCATTTTTAGTTTTTTGAAGAAACTTCATACTGTTCTCCACAGTGGCTGCACCAGTCTGTATTCCCACCAGCAATGCACAAGGGTTCCTTTTTCTCCGCATCCTCGGTAGCATTTGTCATTTGTTGATTTTTCTGATGATAGCCTTTCTTACAAATATGAGATGGTACCACATTGTTGTTTTGATTTGCATTTCTCGGATGATTAGTGACTTTGAGCATGTTTTCATATGTCTTTTGGCCTTCCTTATGTCCTCTTTCAAAAAGTATCTATTTAGGTCCATTGCCCATTTTTTGATTGGGTTGTTTACCTTCCTTTTGTTGAGTTGCATGAGTTCCCTGTAAATGTTGGGGATTAAACCCTTATCAGTGATAACATTGGCAAATATGTTCTCCCATGCAGTGGGCTTTCTTATTTGTTTTGTTGATGGTTTCTTTTGCTGAACAGAAACTTTTTATTTTGATGTAGTCCCATTTGTTTATTTTCTCTTTATTTTCCATTGCCCTAGGAGCTGTATCGGTAAAGATATTGCTTCAGCATATGTCTGAGATTTTGCTGCCTGTGAATTCCTCTAAGATTTTTATGGTTTCCCATCATACATTTAAGTTCTTTATCCATTTTGAGTTTATTTTTGTGTGTAATATAAGTTGGTGGTCTAGTGTCATTTTTTTCTATGGAGTACTTTTTATAGCAGCCCAAGGTGACTAAGACGACAGTAGAAAAAGAATGTTATATCTATTCGAGGATTATATTTTAACCAAAGGAAATTTTATCAAACTTGCCTTAATTCAGGATTTCTCAACCTTATCATTATGCTGCATATATTTAATTTTTACAACTCAATGAGTTAGGAGATAAGTATACACCCATGAAACCATCACCACAATTTATTCCATAATATATTCATCACCCCCTCGAGTTTGAGCTGGATAACTCTTGTTGTAGAGGGCTGTCCCTTTGCATTCTAGGAAATTTAGCAGCATTCCTGGCCCTTATTCATCAGTTGTGAGCAGCAACTCTCCAGTTGTGACAAGAGATAATATCTCCAGACACTACCACATGTTTCCTAGGTAGCAAAATCACTACCTTAATTTTATATGTCAGTACAGGAAAGCAAAAGTGTGACTGACTACCTGTTGAAAAAGCACACACAGAATCACAGATTACAACAGCTAGAAAGGTCTTTAGAGCTCAGCTAGTCCAACACTCTGCATTTTTAGATGAGAAACCACACTTATGGAAATATTAAGATTTATTACCAGTCATTTATTTATTTTTATCCTCACCCAAAAATATGTTTTTATTGATTTTAGAGAGAAAGGAAACGGGAGAGTGGGAGGGAGGGGGGCGACAAGGAGGGAGGGAGAGAGATAGATGTGAGAGAGAAACATTGGTTGGTTGCCTCCCTTATGTGCCCCAACCAGCAACCTAGGTATGTGCCCTGACTGGGAATTGAACCCACAACCATTTGGTGCATGGGATGAGGCTCCAACCAAATGAGCCACCCGGCCAGGGCTTATTAGCAGTCATTTATTGAAGCAGGGCCTCTTGCTTTTAAAATCAGCAACCTGATCACTAAAAATGTAAATAGAAGCATAACCTAGGAATCTCTTAGCTACTTTTTCTTTCTGAAAATATTAGTATTATTTCTGAAACTGTAACATATCACTTTAAAATATGTAAAATATATTTCCTCCAATTCCTATTCTTATAAGACCTGTAAGAAATCTTTAGAAACCATGCTCACTACAAAAGGTAAAAACCATGGTTCTTGCCATATATATATATATATATATATATATATCACACAAAAATAAATAGAGACTTAGAAAAATGACCATTGATGTGGCAAAAATAAAGGAACTAAAATATTAATAAAAAGTACAGAGCATATTACGTATTACTTGGCAAAGAAACAAGTAGATATTAACATCCTCCAGAGTAACCTTTCTCAAGAAGGTCCTTCTAAATCACAGATTTGATTGTTTCTCTCAGCCTGGCTTCAAATCCTTTAATGGTGCACAACATCCATCATCTTCAAAATAAAAACCAAATTTCCTAAAATGGTACGTAAGCAAGGCCTTCCATTACTCTGCTCCTGCCCACCTCTCCAGCCTCATCTCCTTTCCTTTCCCCACACACCCTACATTCCAGCCATTCCATACTCCTTGAAGACCTGTAATAATACCCAACAAACTATGATTCATAAGAACAGTAAAAATGAGATCATTACAACTGTGTGAAATATTTGTTAATAAACCCATCCTTCAGTTATCAGGTCTAATGTTACTTCCTCAGGGAATACTGCCCCACCCCCCAACTCTACTCTATGTTCTTAGTCCCTTGGATCTTTCCTTCACTACTTTTAACACAATTACAGTTCTTACAATTATTTCATTCATCTCCTTTTCCATAGAGCAGGGAGTATGTCTGTACTTTCCAATGTGTCCCCAGTGTAGGTACGACATATAGATGCTTGATAAATATCTGTCAAATAAATAATGTTCTTTTATATCTACAAGTCTTTTCACAGTGTTATTTCTTATCTGTAATGACTCTCCTTTCATTCTTTGTCTGGCCAATTCCTGTTTTCCTTTAAACTCAGATCAGCATCCTTCATCTTAGAAGTCTTTCCCTGATTCCTAAGTTCAACTTAGACACTCCACTTCTGTGATCTCATAGCATGCTGGATATATTTTTATATAACATGTACACTTGATCACAGTTTCCTACTTATTTGTCTAGTTCTCCCTATCTTTCCTATTGGACTGTGAGCTCCATAAGAATAAGGGCTGTGCCCCAGCTGGTTTGGCTCAATGGATAGAGTGTCAGTCTGCAGACTGAAGGGTCTCAGGTTCAATTCTGGTCAAGGGCACATGCCTGGATTACGGGCTCAATCCCCAGTAGGGGACATGCAGGAGGCAGCCAATCAATTCTTCTATCTCATCACTAATGTTTCTATCTCTCTCTCCCTCGCCCTTCCTCTCTGAAGTCCATAAAGATAGCCCTTCCTCTCTGAAGTCCGTAAGGCTATAAAACACTGTATATATAAAAAAAGAATAAGGGCTGTGTTTATCACCTGTATATGCTCTTCAGGTAGCACAAGTGCCTATTATAGAGAGGGCATTCAGTAAATGTTTGAATGCATATAGATGTGCTATACTGCATTTTATTATGCAGGCTCACACCTGTCTGCAGAAAGCCCCACTAAGTAAATACATTATAAGAATAAAATAAAGCTTGAAATAAAATTCCATCCTCTAAATTATATTAAAGATTTTCAGAAAGGACTGTGACGTAACAAAATAGCTTTTAAAAATTTTCACACTATTCCTCTCAGTGTGATTTAAGAATAACAAAGTTTAAAACCAGTATTAGAACACTAAGAAGAATTTTTAAAATAATACATCAGTTCTAGGGAAACAGAAAAGCTGAAATGAACTCTGTGCCAAGTTAAGTCATCTTAAAATGATGATACCTCAAGAACCACTCTCCACCATTTCTACTTTATTGAAAGGATATTTTAACATTCCCCTACAAATGACTTTACCCCTTTATAGACCATTGTAATGACTTCTGTAAATTTCTCCTAGGTCTCTATATTGAATGAGAACAGTTAGCTGACAAAGCAACTTCATTTTTTTTAACACATGATCTATCCCTCCAGACTTTTGAAACATTAAACGCTCTTCCAATGATTCTTTAATGGAAATAATTAAAACAATACAGGGATTAAAGCTTATGTTATTTGGATGCTTTTATCTCAGCTCATAATTTGCCCTTATTCAAAACTTAAGAATTTCAAGCTGATGACAGTAAATCATTAAACTGATCACAAAGCCATTCTGCGAATGAGGCCTGTCCAAATGCACAGTTACATGGCCACAAAACCAGCCTCAGGGAAAAGATACAGTCTGCTGACAAATTCATAAACATGTAAGAGGTCTCTCGTCTGTTCCCTTACTGCACTGATAATTATACCATAAAAATAGTATTGAAAATCTTCACATTCAAATCCCCAGAGATTCTATAGTTTTTTGAAATCCACTTTACTGTCTGAGAAAAGGTCTCCAGGTATCTTTTATCTATCTTTTCTATTGAAATTCCCCATCTCCCTTATCTCATACCCAGGAATAACAGAAAATATCTTACCATCACCTCCTGTAAGATGTCCCTTTTATATGCCTGAAGATCATTATATGCCTGTCTATCTAGAACCACAGGAAGTAAAAAAAAAAAAAACCGAATTCGTTTTGACATTAGAACTAAAATGAGCTAACTCTTCTGGGGAGAAATTTAATCATTTTAAAGAGTGGGCCTAGAATACAAAGGAATCTGAATATTCCCTGAGGTCATAGGAACTGGCCTAAAGAGAAATCTTTAGCCTCAGCAACCGGAAACTGAGAAACAGTACAGTACAGACGACTGGAATCATAAGCTAGCCAAAGGAATGACACTCTGCTTTTATCACTTTTATTTTTTTATTATCCCTTTTTTCTTTCTTTTCTTTTTTTTTCTTCTTTTCTTCTTTGTTTTCCTGTTTTTGTTTGTTGCTTTTTTTTCTATTTCTTTTCACATTATTTTTCCATCACTATTTTTTATTTGCTATTTTTAATTTTTTATACCATTTTTGAAATCAATTTTTTTTGGAAATTTATTATTTTTCCTTCTCATTCTCTTTCTTCTCATCCACTTATTCCCTTTCTACTTCCTCGATACTAAATTGAAGTCCTCCCCATATTCATCCAATTCTTAATCTTATTTTCACTATATAAGCTGAGCCTCTACAGATTCTGCCTCAATCCTCTTTGCTGGGTGTGTGGTGTTTGTATTTTTTTGTTTGTTTGTTTTGTTTTGTTTATCTATTGGTTCTGTGGTGTCTTACCCCCACATACATATATATATTCTCCTTTTCATTTCTTTGTCTTTTATCCCTTATCTCCTCTCTCTTCGATAGCATTTGTGCTCTCTTTTCTCTGCCCTCTCTTTGCTCAGATGGTCACTTATATTGGGGTTATTGGTGTTGTGTGTACATTTGTGCTTAGTTCCCTCTGTGTTGTGTCTTGTTGAGGTGAATTTTATCCTGTCTGGTCAAGGGGCTTGAGAGCAAGCTACATAACCAGACACCTGGAGAGGAAACTCCATCCACGAACGGGTCAATAATACTCCAGACCCAACTATAGAGGCAGGAAGAATGCGGCAGTGAGAGAAAGAGCATGCGTGAGTGAAGGAATAAAAGAGGAGTGTGTGGTCAGGTGGGGTGTGCGTGTGTGTGAGAAAGAGACTGAGTGAGGCACAGTTAGATCCCACAGGACCTTCAGGGGCAGGCTAATCAGGCTTACCTAACTAGGCAGCTTCTCCTACCATTGCAAACAGTACCGGGAGGCCAGCTTGTCCTTAGAGGCCTAGCCTTTTTGAAGGGGAGAGCTGCTGTAACTGGGTTCCCAGCCTCAACTCCACCCAGAGTGCCCTCAGAAAACACCTGGGACTCTACAGCTCCCCCTGCCAGGGACATGCTACCTAGGCTGTGATCCCACGGTCAACGAGGCTCCAGCCACCCTGGGCACAGGCTCCTGTGAGTTCGGAAGCAGGCTCCCCTCTGACCGGCTCAACGCTTTAGCGCAAGGCACTGCAACCACGTGAAGAGCAGACACATGAGCAACCCGCTCCTGTCCAAGGAGCAGCAGCCCTGAGAGCAACCCGCCACAGGCCTAAGAGCAGCAGCTCCACATGGCCTTCCCCTGTCCAAGGAGCAGCAGCTGTGTGAGCAGCCAGTTCCCCCATCTGAGGAGCAGCAACCATGTGAGCAGCTCGCCCCATCCGAGGAGCAGAAGCCACTTGAACAGCCCACCCACTACTGAGAAGCGGCAGCCCCACGCAGTCGGCCCCCTTCTGAGGAGCAGCAGCTGCACGCAGCCCACACCATGCATCTGTCCAAAGAGCAGCAGCTGTGCCGCATGAGCAGCCAGCCGCCTTCCAAGGAGCAGCAGCTGTGCAAGCAGCCCGCCCCCCCCTTCCAAGGAGCAGCAGCTGTGTGAGTAGACTGTCCCTTTCCAATGAACAGCAGCTGCATGAACAGCCTGCCCCCATCCGAGGAGCAGCACCTGTGTGAGCAGCCCACCCACTTCTGAGAAGCAACAGCCACACGAGCAGCCTCCCCCTATCTGAGGAGCAGCAGCCACATAAGCAGACCACCCACGTCCAAGAAGCAGCAGCCCTATGCAGTCCACTCTGGTCTGAGGAGCAGTACCCACATGCAGCCTGCACCTGTCCGATGAGAAGGAGCCGGGTGAGTGGCCCGTCCCTGTCCGAGGAGCATCAACAGCACGAGCAGATCACTCCCACACAAGGAGCAGCAGCCACATGAGCAGACTGCCCCCCGTCCAAGGAGAAGCAGCTGCACGAGCAACCTGCACCCGTACAAGGAGCAGCAGCCCTGCAAGCAACCTGCCCCTGTCCAAGGAGCAGCAGCATCATGAGTAGCCCATCCCATCTGAGGAACAGCAGCAGCATGCAGCCAGCCCCCATCTAAAGAACAGTAGCCATGCAAGTAGTCTGCCCCTGCCCGAGGAACAGCAGCCACATGAGCAGCTGGCCCCTGTCCAAGGAGCAGCAGCATCACGAGTAGCCCATCCCATCTGAGGAATAGCAGCAACACGCAGCCAGCCCCCATCTAAAGAACAGGAGCCACGCAAGCAGTCCACCCCTGTCCGAGGAGCAGCAGCCGCGTGAGCAGCTGCCCCGTCCAAGGAGCAGTGGACATGAGCAACCCGTTCCCATCTGAGGAGCAGCAACCTCATAATCAGCCCACCCCCATCCAAGGAACAGCAGCTATACGAGCAGCCTCCCCCACCAGCCAGAGGAGGCACCACTGCTGCAAACAGCACCCACCAGAGGAACCGCTGCCAACTGAGAAGCAGCTGCTACCATAACCACCCAAGGAGCAACCGCAGCCAGAGAAGCCACTGCCACCCAAGGAGCAGCCCCTGCACAGCTCAACATCTAGATCAGTCAGTGAGACCAAAAATGGGTAGACAAAGATACCCCCAAAGGAAAGAAAAGGAGGAATCGCCAGAAAAGCAGCTAAGTGAAACAGAGGCATGCAATATGTCAGAAAAAGAATTCAGAATAAGGGTCATAGAGTTCATAAACTGGATGGAAGAAAAAATCAACACCTTATGTAAGAATCAAGAAGAAATGGATGAAAAAAATCAACAACTTATGTAAGAATCAAGAAGAAATGAAGAGTCATATAGCTGCAATAAAAAACACCATGGAAAGTTTCAACAGTAGACTAGGAGAAGCAGAGAGCTGAATTAGTGAACTAGAAGATAGGGATGCAAAACACAGCCAAACTGAATTGCAACTGGAGAAAAAAATTAAAAGACAGGAGAGCCTAAGGGAGATGTGGGACAACATGAAATGAAGCAACATATGAATAATAGGGGTGCCAGAACAACAGGAAGAGGACAAGGGTTAGAAGAACTATTTGAAGAAATAATGTCAGAAAACTTCCCTGATGTGGCAAAGAAAAAAGTCACACAAGCACAGAGAGTCCCAAACAGGATGAACCCGAAAAGACCCACACGAAGACACATCATGATTATGATGGCAAATATTCAGGACAAAGAGAGAATCTTAAAGGCTACAAGAGAGAGACAGAAAGTTACATACAAGGGAGCTACCATTAGGTTATCAAATGATTTCTCAACAGAAACACATCAGGCCAGAAAAGAATGGAAGGAAACTTACAAAGTGATGCAAACCAAGGGACTGAATCCAAGAATAATCTATCCAGCAAGGTTATCATTCAAAATTGAAGGGGAAATAAGGAGCTTCACAGACAAAAAAAAATGCTAAGGGAGTTTATCACTACCAAGCCAGCAATGCAAGAAATGCTAAAGGGACTGGGTGTTAAAAGAAGAAATAAAAAGGTAAGAAGGAACACAGACACAAAAAATAAAAAATGGCTACAAATAAGTTCCTTTCAATAATAACTTTTAATGTAAACGGACTAAATGCTCCAATCAAAAGACATCAAGTAGCTGAATGGATAAAAAAACATGACCCATATACTTGCTGTCTATGAGAGACCCACCTCAGAAAAAGGGACTCATACAGACTGAAAGTGAAGGGATGGAAAAACATCTTTCAGGCAAATGGAAATGAAAAAAAAGCTGGGGGAGCAATACTTATTTCTGACAAAATAAACTTCAAAATAAAAGCCATAACAAGAGATAAGGAAGGCCACTTCATAATAATAAAGGGATCGATACAAGAGGATATAACCCTGATAAACATATATGCACCCAATGCAGGAGCACCCAAATACATTAAAAAAAAAAAAAAAACTCCTGGACGATATCAAGGGAGAGATCGACAACAATACAATCATAGTAGGGGACTTTAATACACCACTGACATCACTGGATAAATCCTCTAGACAAAAAATCAGCAAAGAAAAAGCAATTCTAAATGAGTCACTAGATCAGATGGACCTAGTTGACATCTTCAGAGTATTTCACCCCAAAGCCATGGAATATACGTTCTTCTCAAGTGCACATGGAACATTTTCAAAAATAGACCACATATTGGGTCAGAAACAAAGCCTCCCCAAATTCAAAAAGATTGAAATCATATCAAGCATTTTCTGAGACCACAATGGCATAATATTAGAAATAAACTACAATAAAAACATTCCAAAAAAATTCAAACACTTGGAAGCTGACTAGCATGCTATTAAACAATGATTGGGTTATCAATGAGATCAAAGAAGAAATTAAAAACATCCTGGAGACTAATGACAATAAAAACACAACAATGCAAATACTATGGGACACAATGAAAGCAGTCCTGAGAGGGAAGTTTATAGCTCTACAGGCCTACCTCAAAAAACAAGAAAAAAATGGTAATAAATCATCTAACTCAACAACTCAAAGAATTAGAAAGAGAGCAACAAGAAAAGTCCACAGTGAGCAGAAGGAAGAAAATATTAAAGATCAGAGCAGAAATGAATGACATAAAGACCAAAAAAATAATACAAAAGATCAACAAAAACAAGAGCTGGTTCTTTGAAAGGACAAACAAGATTGATGAACCTCTAGCCAGGCTCACCAAGAAGCAAAGAGAGAGAACCCAAATAAACAAAATCAGAAATGAAAGAGGAGAAATAACAACAGACCCCACAGAAATACAAAGGATTATTAAAAAATACTATGAACAACTCTATTCTAACAAACTAGACAAACTGGAGGAAATAGACACATTCCTAGAAAAATACAACCTTCCAAAACTTACTCAGGAAGATACTAAAAATCTCAATAGGCTGATAACTATGGAAGAAATTGAAGCAGTCATCAAAAAGCTTCCAGCAAACAAAAGCCCAGGGCCAGATGGCTTCACAGGGGAGTTTTACCAAACATTCAAGGAAGAACTAAAACCTATCCTCCTCAGACTATTCCAGAAAATTCAAGAGGAAGAACACTTCCAAGCTCCTTCTATGAAGCCAGCATCACCCTAATACCAAAGCCAGATAAAGATAACACAATGAAAGAGAATTACAGACCAACATCCCTCATGAACATAGATGCCAAAATCCTCAACAAAATTCTAGCAAATCGGATCCATCAGTACATTAGAAAGATCATACATCATGACCAAGTAGGATTTATCCTAGGGATGCAAAGATGGTACAATATTCGCAAATCAATAAACGTAATACAGCACATAAACAAATTGAGAGATAAAAATCGCATAGTCATATCAATTGATGAAGAAAAAGCATTTGACAAAATCCAAAAAAAAAAAAAAGAGTGGGCCTAAAAATGAGATAGTAAGAAAGTGATACTGAGAGCTAAATTTGTTGTAGAAATATAACTTAATAATATTTACCTCAACTTTAAGTGAAAAGGTTAATTAATCTCTAACTCCTTGAGAAGATATGTAAGATTAACTTATAGAAAGGAACTAAAAAGATCTAGAAATTATTCCTTATAGAAAAACAATTCTTTTAAAAGTCTAAGTAGTTGACATGTGGAGAGCATACAGAGTAGATCCACACAAGAATTAAAAAATGGAGAAATTCAAAAACAATTTTTATGAGTTAAGGTTATAGATGATTGGACCTAGAAGATTTTCCCCTCAAGGTTAGCTTCCGTTGTTTTATTAGTATGGTACCATGAAAAAATAAACATAAAAACTAAGTATAAACCTCTTATGCTTATACCTCCTATACTACTACCAAAGCAGAAACTAATTTTTAAGTTAAAGATACAAACAATAAAGCCAAGTTAGCAACATTAACTTAAACTGACAAATAATGCTGTGTTTTAGACAATTGCTGCTTGAAACCTAACTGTACTACTCACTGCCACAGCACAGGTTCTCTTGAGTGTGTCAGCTCTGAAGACTATAGTGACTGCTTTTATAAAATAATAAAACCAAGTGGAAAAAGAACTTTAATATGTTTTTACTGCTTTTAGAGAGACAGGCAGGGAGAGGGAGAGAGAAACATTGACCAGCTGCCTCCTGCACGCCCCCTACTAGAAAACAAGCCAGCAACTCAGCATGTGCCCTGACCAGGAATCCAAATGGTGACCTCTCAGTGCATGGGAAGACACTCAAACCAAATGAGCCACACTGGCCAGGGCAAAAGTGAAATTTTTATAAAACCAGATGTTGTACCTTTATGATCAACAAATCTATGAAACATAATTAAGGATGTAAAATTCTTATTTCTAAAACCTCATCAGAAATTAGTTTTTCTGTTGTAAATAAATTATTCACAACACTTATACCTTTTGTTTCTGGGATAACTAAGTAGCAACTGTAGTTGTAAAAACAATGCCTCTATACACAATCTTGAAATAAGGTCATAAAGAACTTCAGATCAAGATGGCGGAGTAGGTAAACACTGTGCTTGCCTCCTACCATGAACACATCAAAATTACAACTAAATTATAGAAGAACCATCAAGAACCACCCCAAAACTAGCTGAACAGAAGTCCTATAACTAAATATATAAGGAGGAATTAGACTGATAAGAGGGGCAGAGACATGGAATGAGAAGGTCCCATACCCAGAGTATGTTGATTAAGAATCAGGAGGGGTAGCTCAGTTGTGAAGGGATCCAGCAGTCCCAGTCACACACCTGATTCCCCAGTACAAGGCACCAGTGTGGGAATAGGAGTTCCCATAACATCTGACTGAAATCCAGCAGGGATTGCATTCAAGTGAGATGATAGAGGAATACTGGAGAACCAGTTGTTCCTTTTAAAGAAGCTTGCACACTGGCTCACTCTCTTACATACTCACTCTAAGCTCCAGCAAAGGGACAGCAGCTTGAAAAGTGACAGGGATATAAGAGAGTAACTGAATTGAATATCTTCACGGTGAAAGCTGGAGGGCAGTGGTCAGGGAATCTCTCTTCAGTGACAGAAGCACTGAAAGACTTCATTGCTCCTTTGTTGAGCCCTCCCCCACCCAGCTAGCATGCTCAGGCAGGTACCAAATCGGATGAGCTCCCATTAACCTGGCTAACACTGTTTACTCCGCTCTTATGAGTCCCAAACAAGATGAACACAAAGAGGCCAATACCAAGACACATCATAATTAAAATGGCAAAGGTTAAAGACATAAAGACAATCATAAGAGCAGCACGAGAAAGACAGTTTGTTACCTACAAGGGAGCTCCCATAGGCTGTAAGCTGATTTCTCAACAGAAATTTTGTAGGCCAGAAGGGATTGACACAAAATATTCAAAGTGATGAAAAGCAAGGATCTACAACCAAGATTACCCAGCAAAGCTATCATTTAAAATTGCAAGTGAAATAAAGAGCTTCCCAGACTGCCACAGCTCATTTGGCTGCGGACTAAAGGTTCAATTCTGGTCAAGAGCACTTACCTCGGTTGCAGGCTCACTCCCCCATAGGGGAAGTGCAGGAGGCAGCCAATCGATGATGTTCCCTTCCCATCAATGTTTCTATCTCTCTATCCTTCTCCCTTCCTCTCTCTCTCAAAATAAGTAAAAATATTTTTTTTAAAAAAGAGCTTCCCAGACAAAAAAAAAAGCTAAAGGAGTTCATTACCACCAAATTTGTATAGGGCATTCTTTAAGAAGAAGAAAGCGCCCAAGCTGTTTGGCTCAGTTGATATAGCATTGGCCCAAAGACTGAAGAGTTCCAGGTTTGATTCCAGTCAAAGGCACATTTGTCAGTTCAAGCTCAATCTGGGTGGGGCTCATGTGAGAGGCAACCAATCAATCAATGTCTCTCTCTCTCACATCAATGTTTCTCTCTGTATCTCTCCCCTTCCCTTCTACTCTCTCTAAAAATCAATGGAAAAATATCATCAGGTTATTTTATATAGAAAGAGAGAGAGAAGAACATAGATATAAAAAATAAAATGGCAATAAGTATCTATCAATAATAACTTTAGCCCAGCCAATGTGGCTGAGTGATTGAGTATTGACCTATGAACCAGGAGATCACTGTTCAATTCCCAGTCAGGGCACATGCCCAAGTTGTGGGCTCAATCCCCAGTAGGGGGCATGCAGGAGGCAGCCAATTGATGACTTTCTCATCATAGATGTTTCTATCCCTCCCTCCATTTCCCTTCCTTTCTGAAATCAATAAAAATATATTTAAAATTATAATAACAATAACTTTAAATGTAAATGGATTAAATGCTCTAATCAAAAGACATACGGTAAGTGAAGAGGTAAGAAAACATGACTTAACTATGTGCTGTCTACAAGAAACTCACCTCAGAACAAAAGATACACATAGAAAGTATAGGAATGGAAAGATATTCCATGCACATGAAAACAAAATAAAAATGGAGTGGCAATGCTTATATCACACAAAGTAGACTTCAAAACAAATGCCCTAACAAGAGACAAAAAATGACATTACATAATACTAAAGGGATAAAGCCAACAAGAGGGATAACTCTCGTAAACATATAAGCACCCAACATAGGAGCACCTAAATATATAAAGAAAATCTTGGTGGACATAAAGGGAGAGACTGACAGTAATACAGTCATAGTAGGGGATTTTAACACTCCAATGACATCAATAGATAGATCTTCCAGATAAAAAATCAACAAGGCAACAACAACCTTAAACAACACACTAGCTCAGATTGGATTAATTGACAATTATAGAACATTTCACCCCAAAGCTACAGAATATACATTCTTCTCAAGTGCACATGGGACATTTTCAAAGACAGACCACATGTTACGACACACACTAAGTCTCTACAAGTTTAAGAAGACTGAAGTTATATTCAACATCTTCACAATGACATGAAATTAGACATCAACTACAATAAAAACACTCAGAAACATTCAAACACTTGGAGGCTAAATAGCATATTTATTCAACAACTAGAGGCCAGGTGCATGAAATTCGTGCACGAGGGTGTGTGTCCCTCAGCCCAGCCTGCACCCTCTCCAATCTGGATCCCTCGAGGGATGTCCGACTGCCTGTGCCTAAACAGGCAGTCGGACATCCCTCTCACAATCCAGGACTGCTGGCTCCCAACTGCTTGCCTGCCTGCCTTCCTGATTGCCCCTAAATGCTTCTGCCTACCTGATACCCCCTAAATACTCCCCTGCCAGCCTGATTGATGCCTAACTGCTCCCCTGCCAGCCAGTTTGCCCCTAACTGCCCTCCCCTGCAGGCCTGGTCACCCCTAACTGCCCTCCCCTGCAGGCCTACTCATCCCTAACTGCCCTCCCCTGCAGGCCTGATCCCCCCCCAACTGATCTCCCCTGCAGGCCTGGGTCCCCCCCCAACTGCCCTTCCCTGAAGTCCTGGCCTCCCCCAACTTCCCTCCTCTGCCGGCCTGGTCACCCCTAACTGCCATCCCCTGCAGGCTTGAACGCCCCCAACTGCCCTTCCTTACAGACCTGGTCCCTCCCAACTGCCCTCCCCTGCTGGCCATCTTGTGGCGGCCATCTTGTGTCCACATGGAGGCAGCCATCTTGCGTGTTGGAGTGACAGTCAATTTGCATATTATTCTTTTATTAGATAGGATTAGATAGGATAGAGGCCTGGTGCACAGGTGGGAGCCAGCTGGTTTGCCCTGAAAGGTGTCCCGGATCAGGGTGGGGGCTCCCTTGGGGCGTGGGGCGGCCTGGGCGAGGGGCCTGTGGTGGTTTGCAGGCTGGCCATGCCCCTTGGGGACCCAAGCAGAGGCTCTGGTATCTGGAATTTATTTATCTTCTATAATTGAAACTTTGTAGCCTTGAGCAGAGCCAAGCCTCCTGCTTGCTCCATGGCTGCAGCCATTTTTGTTGGGATTTATTTATCTTCTATAATTCAAACTTTGTAGCCTTGAGTGGAGACCAAGGCAGGCCAGGGCATGTGGAAAGCTTGGCTTCCTCCATCACCGGGGGCAACTCAAGCCTCCTGCTCTCTCCAGCTCTGTGGCTGCTGCCATTTTTGTTGGGATTTATTTATCTTCTATAATTGAAACTTTGTAGCCTTGAGTGGATGCCTGGGCCCGCCAGGGCAGGCAGAAAGCTTGGCTTCCTCCATTGTCAGGGAAACCCAAGCCTCCTGCTTGCTCCGTGGCCACAGCCATCTTGGTTGGGTTAATTTGCATACTCACTCCTGATTGGCTGGTGAGCCTGGTTTGAGGCTATAGCGGAGGTAAAGTCAATTTGCATATTACTCTTTTATTAGATAGGATGAATGGGTTACCAAAGAGACCAAGAAAGAAAGCAAAAATTTCCTGGAAACAAATGAAAATGAATACACAACAACACAAAATCCCTGGGACACAGCAAAAACAGTCCTGAGAGTGAAGTTATAAAAACAGTCACAGGGATGTATAGTACAGCATAGAAAATATAATTAATAATATTATAACTTTGTATGGTGTCAGAGGGGTACTGGACTTATCAGGGGATCACTTCGTAAGTTATATAAATGTCTAATCACTATGTCGTACCCCTGAAATTAATAATATTTTATGACAAGTGTAACTTTAAAAAGTATTTTTAAAGAAACAAATGGAAATGTGGAACTGAAAAATACAATAACTGAAATAAGAAGCGTGGTGAATAGGCTCAAGGGAAGAATGGAAGAAAAAGTTTCAGTGAACTTGAATATGGGACAATAGAAATTACCCAATTTTAACAACAGAGAGAAAGGAGACTGTATAATATGGACAGAACTTTAGGGATCATAGGACTATATCCAAAAACATCTAATATCTATGCTATTAGTGTCCCAAAAGAAAAGGAGAAAAAAGGCAAGGCTACAAAAGTACAGATTCAAGGAAGCTTGAGCAAACCACAAACAAGATAAAACCCAAAGAAATCCAGACCAGTGCACACCATATTCAACCTTCTAAAAACTAAAAGAAATTAAAAAAATCTTGAAAGCAGCCAGAGAAAAACAATTTCTTATTTCTAAACATTTCAAATGATAGTAGATTTCTTGTCAGAAGCCATGGAGGCCAGAAGAAAGTAGCACCATTTTTTTCAAGTGCTAAAAGAAAAGAATATCAACCCAGAACCCTATACTCATTAAAACTATCCTTGAGAAATGAGGCAGAAATCAATACATTCTCAGATAAAGGAAAGCTATGAGAATTTGTCACCAGACCTAATGAGAATTTTACCAGACCTGTAAAAGAATGGAAGTTTTCCCAACACAACAGTAACAATAAAAGAAGAAACTTGAAAATCGAAGGGGTAGGGTGAGGACACAATAGACAAAAATGTAGATAAATACTTTTCTTGTCTTCTTGAGTTTTTAAAGTTATACTTGACAGTTAAAATAGTAATTATGTCTTACATGATTCAAAAACATGGAGAGAAAATAAGATAGTTCTATTATAAATGAGTAGAGGACAGAGAGATAAAAAAGGAAGTAAGGTTTACATACTTCACTCAAACTGATCAAAAGGCACTAAAACTGTAAAAAGCCATATACACATAAATGCAATACCTATAGCAATCTCTAAAAAGCTACACAAAGAGAACACTCCAAAATATTACACGTAATCAAAACGGAATTCTACAAAATGTCCAAGTAACGCACAGGGAGGCAAGAAAGAAAGCAGAGAACCAAAAACAGGGAGAACAGAAAAGAAAAAATAAAATGACAAACTTAATCCCTAACTTATCAAAAATAAAGTGACATACTCAATCCCTAACTTATTAATGTTCTAAATATATCAATTAAGAAACAGGTTGGCAGAGTGGCTTAATAAACAACTTATCCTATATAATAAAAGCCTAATATGCTAAGTGTCCAAGCGATCAGTCAGCTGTTCAACCAATCAAAGCATAATATACTAATGATATGCTAAGGCTGCTCAACCACTCACTATGATGTGCACTGACCACTGGAGGCAGAGAGTCGACTGGTTGACCAGTCACTATGACGTGCACTGACCACCAGGGGGCAGATGCTCCAACTGGTAGGTTCGCTTGCTGCTGCGGTCTGGCCGATCAGGACTGAGCGAGAGGGACCGGACATGCCCTGGAGCCCTCCTGTGGTCCCTCCCCAGCTAGCCAACCTCCCACATCCCTCTCCAGCCCTGATCATGCACAGGTGGGGTCCCTCGGCCTGGCTTGCACCCTCTCGTAATCCGGGTCCCCTTGGGGGATGTCAGAGAGCCGGTTTTGGCCTGATCCTGTGGGCCAGGCCGAGGGACCCCACTGGTGCACGAATTCATGCACCAGGCCTCTAGCCTATATAATAAAAGCCTAAGTGACCATTATCGCAGAACAAACAGAATGACCAGTCACTATGAACTGCCCCCTAGTGGTCAGAGGGGTCTCACTGCTGGAGAGCACAGGTGCCACGGCGGGAGCCTCTCCCAACACCTCAGCATCAGGTGCAGCGGGCCGGGATGAACGCAAGAAGCACCTGGCCCCAATTTGGGCTCCTCCCTGGCCGCCTGCCACTTGGCACATTGCTACATTCCTCGGGGGATGTCCAACTGCCAGTTTAGGCAGTTGGACATCCCCTGACGGGTCCCGGACTGCGAGAAGGATGTCCTACTGCCAGGATCAGGCCTAGGCCGACAGCTGGACATCCCTCAAGGAGTCCTGTACTGCTAAGAGGGCGCAGGCCAGGCTAAGGGATGACCCCACTCCCCCCCAACCCCGCATGAGTTTTGTGCACTGGGCCTCTAGTGCTGTTATAAGAAACTCACTTCAAATTTAACAGTATAGACACTTTGAAAACAAAATGAGAGGGAAAATATGTCATGCAAACATTAATAAAACAAAAGCAGGTGTGACTATATTAATCTATGTAAATTAAAATGTAAATGTTTGTTCAAAATCTTAAATCTCTGAAAGTTCTTCACCAATTGCTTTGAAATTTTGGCACAACGTTGCATTCGAATACGCATGTGTTTTTATATACCTTATACCTACTATTATATAGCTGTCACACCTGTGACAGGTCAAAACATGTTTTTGAAAAACAGCGCCATCTGTTGGATGAAAAAGCAACATACGCTATACTAAATATTTTAGGATTCCATTTCAATGTTTCCAATTGCATTGTTAAATTGAATTTTCATAGATTTCTATTTATTTTCATTTAGATTTAATTATTTCATGTGACATTGCATTGGAATTGAGCTGTGTTGTTTACCATAGCATTCATTTCGTGAGTATAGTTCGATATGCTTTAGTTCATCCAAATAATGCCTCGCAGAAGATCAAACCTAGGTCGTCATACTCGTGGAGCGGAAGCAGTGCAACTAGTAATTGCAAATCAAACTGAGGAAAAACGGGCATCAGCAAACGAGTGAAACAAACAAAGAATGGCTCAAATACGTGCCAAGGAAGCAGCAGAGAGATGTGCAGCCAGACTTGAGGATGCACGGTTGCGAGCACGGCGATCACGTTCTGCAACTTCAGATCTGCTTCGTTCTCAACACAATGAACGTGACAGGCTGAGAGTTGCTAAAAGACGTCAATGAGAAATAGCAGATCAGCATCAAACATGACTCCATGCTCAGCAATCACGCGATTGCAGTCGCCTTGCATTCCGGTACAACCCAGCTGATGATTATAGTTTGAGCCAGCATGTTCTCATCGGCACTATGACTGAAGTGTGTCCTTATTCCAAGGCTCTGAAATTTAATGGAGAAACGAAATGAATGTGTTGCACCGCCAGAAAAATTAAACTGCCTCAACTTGGAGAACTGCCAGAGCCATTAAAAACTTTGTTTGGCCAAAATCTGTTTGGCTCAGTGGATAGAGCATCGGCCTGCGGACTGAAAGGTCCCAGGTTCAATTCCGGTCAAGGGCATGTACCTGGGTTGCGGACACATCCCCAGTAGGGGGCGTGCAGGACGCAGCTGATTGATGTTTCTCTCTCATCGAAGTTTCTAACTCTCTCTCTCTCTCTCTTCCTCTCTGTAAAAAATCAATAAAATATATTTTAAAACTGTTTGCCGGATATACCACTGAATCAAAGCATTTCCTATCTAATTCCTATCTAACATCAGGAAATACAACTCATGCTTCCAAATGACATCGTTCAGCACAGAAATCGTAACAGCTCAATTCATGCCAACTTTCAAAGTGAAAGGACAAATTTATCATAAAGCAGGCTCCCTGCTTCCGTTCCCAGATGGTCAACATAAATTCCTACAAATGTATTTCATAGGTGATGGCAATGATGAATTGAATGCACGCTGCAGAATTTCTACCGGCATAAAAAGGTCCATTGCTTCCCAACTGCAAGAGCTTCTTCACAAAAAAAAAAAAAAAACAATTTAGTGCGTTTGTTCAAAATAGCAATTGACATGATGCCATCTGATACATACAAGATTGTTATTCATGCTGACAAAACGCCTGCTGGAGAACATGTGCGAAGTTTCCATGCTTCAACTATAGACGAAGTGACAATTGTTATAGTCGGAGATCAATTCCAACCTAGAGACATTGTTCTTCATCGGAGAAACGATCAATTGACAAAAGTTGCAGAAATTCATCGGTGCTACAATGCCCTGCAATATCCAATCATTTTTTGGGACGCTGCCGATGGATATCACGTCAACATTAAGATGATAAATCCAGTCAGTGGCAAAGAAACAAATATGAAATGCAGTGCAATGAACTATTATTCGTGCCTATTAATGATTCGAGAGAATGAAGACAATCAATCACATTTTGAAATGCCGTCAATTGTTTTACCCATACATTGTAGATATGTATGCAAAAATTGAAACAGAACGTTTGATATTCATCCGTTTGAATCAGACCAAGCTTTGCTCTGAAGAATACGTTCATTTGTGAGATGCAGTTGTAAATGACAGTAATACAACTAATGTTGGAAGACTAACGATTTTGCCATCTTCATATACAGGCAGTCCATGTCATATGCATGAGTACACTCAGGATGCAACTGCGTATGGTCGTCACTATGGGCATCCAGATCTATTCATTATATTCACATGCAATCCAGCTTGGGACGATATACAACAGCTCTTACTTCCTGGGCAATCGCTGGTGGATAGGCATGACATCACAGCACGTGTTTTCAGACAGAAGCTGAAATCGCTGATGGATTTCATGATAAAACATGAAGTGTTTGGGTCTGTGCGCTGCTGGATGTACTCAGTGGAATGGCAAAAGAGAGGACTGCCACACGCACATATACTAATCTGGCTCTATAACAAAATCACTTCAAATGAAACCGACGATGTAAAATGCACTGAAATACCCAATGCCAATGTCGATAAGGATGTGCATGAAGTTGTGACAAAAAATAGGATACATGGACCTTGAGGTACCCTGAATCCAAATTCACCATGCATGAGAGACGGAAAATGCTCTAAGCGATATGCTTGAGCATTAGTATCCAACACAGTTACAGGAAACGATGGATATCCTTTATGCAGAATACCCACAAGCATTGTGAAATTGAACATATTAGAAACGTGGGCTTTCTCTTTTCTTTCTTTTCCATTTAACCAGACTGAGCCACAGCAATGCGTGGCCAGGTACAGCTAGTATCAAATAAGGTAGAAGTCAGAGCAAAGAAAATTATCATAAAGAGGAACATGGGATTATGACAAGAGTAAATTTAATGGATGACACAGCAATTCTAAATGTGTATGCACCAATCAACAGAAGCTACAAATCTATGTGAAGCAAAAACTGACACACTTAAAAAGAGAAATAAACAAATCCACAATTTAGTGGGAGACATCAACACTCCTCTTTCAACAACTGACAGAACACATAGAAAATAAGCAATGATGTAGAAGAACTGAACACAACCCATCAACAGAATCTAACAGATATTTACAGAACAATTCATCCAACAGCAGCAGAACACCCATTTTTTAAAAAGTATCCATGACACCTGGACCATATCCTGGGCCAATAAACAAACCTGAACAGTTTTAAAATAATACAAATTCTACAAAATGTGTTCTCTGACCACATGGAATCAAACTAGAAATCAATTAACAGAAAATTAACAGGAAAATCTCCAAACTAAACCACACTTCTAAATAATCCATGAATCAGAAAAAATGTCTCAAGGGAAATCAAAGCATACATTGAACTCAATGAAAATAAAACATATCAAAAGTATGGTACACAGCTAAAGCAATGCTGAGAGCTATTTTTTAAAGCAATAAATGCATACATGAGAAAAGAGAAAAAAATCTCAAATCAAAAATCTAAGCTCCCACACTCAAGAAGCTTAAAAAAAAAAAAAAGCAGCACAAAATAAAACCAAAGCAAGCAGAAGTTAGGATATAATAAAGATGAAAGTAATCGTAAAAATCAATGTGACTGAAAACAGAAAAAACAATAGAGAAAATAAATGAAAACAAAGAGCTTGTTCTTTGAAAAGGCCAATAAAATTGACAGACCTCTTACAAGACTGACATAGAATAAAGAGAAAAGACACAAATTTTAAGTGTGAGGAATGAAGCAGAGGATACCACTAAAGACCATGCAGACATCAAAAGTATAATTAGGGAATACTACAATCTCTATACACATAAATTTAACAATTTAGAATAAAATGGACCAATTCCTCAAAAATTACAAACTACCACAACTTACTGTAGTTATTTTAAAACTCCTAAAAAAGAAATCTCCAGACCTAGATGATTTAACTGGAGAATTTCACCAAATGTTTAAAAAAATTAATACCAGTTGTAAACAATCTCTTCTAGGAAAGAGTAGAGAGAGGAAATCTTGCCAATTCATTGCACAAAGCTAGTAATAATCTGATACCAAAATCAGACAAAGAGAGTACAAAAAAAAAAAAACCCTATAGGCCAACACCCTTCATAAATATTGACATAAAAATCCTTAACAAGCTATTAGCAAATAAAACTCAGCAATGTTTAAAAATAATTATACACCATAACCCACTTGGTTTATTCCAGGGATGAAAAGTTGGATCAGTATTTGAAAATCAATCAATATAATCCACCATATTAACAGGCTAATGAGGAAAAATGCACACGATCATATCAACTGAAGTATTTGGCAAAGTTTAATACTCATTCAAATTTTTATTTTTATTTTGAGAGTACATTTATTAAAGCTGGGAACAGTGAAACAAGAAAGGACTTAGGACAGAAGCAGCAACAGGAGAGAGCACAGGTGGGGCTGCTTTGGCTCACTGAGAAGTCAAAGAAAAGGGGGCTTGGAAATGTGTTCAGGGGGTTAGTCCTAGATGAGCTTCCCTGGTTGCAAGTCTGGTGGAGACCTAAGCTTAGAGTTTAGAAGATGCATGCTGTGGAGGAAGGAAGGGAGGGAAAGGTGTAGGCATGCTCCCAGGAGGGAGAGTGCACCTCATTCATAATTTTTAAAAAAACTCAGAAAATGAGAATAGAGAGAAATTTCCTCAGCTTGATAAAGAGCACCTAGGAGAAATCTAATGCTAACATTATACTTAAAGATGAAAGATTTAATGTTTTCCTCCTAAGGATGAGGGGACAAGACAGATATTTGTTCTCATCACTCTTATTCAACATAGTTATGGAAATTATAGCCAGTACAATAAAGCAATATAAAAGGGGGAATTGGAAGCAAAAAATAAAACTGTTTCAACTTGCAGATGAAATGGCTGTCTATGTAGACAATCCCAAAGAAAATATTTTTTAAACAAACTATTAGAACTATTAAGTCAGTTCAGCAAGGTCATAGGATGTAAGATAAATGTAAGAATAAATTATATTTCTATATACTAGCAATGAACACAGACACTAAAATTAAAAACTCAATCCCTTTGCAATCACTCAAAAATGTAAATACTTATGTGTAACTCAAGCAAAACATATAGAGAACTTAGATGCTAAAAACTACATAATGCTGGTGAAAGAAATCAAAGATCTAAATAAATGGAGCATTAGTCCATGTGCAACATATAGTAAAGATTAAACATAACAAAACTGTTATACAGGTTTACCACAATTCCTATCAAATGACATATTTAATCCCTAACTTATCAAAATCACAGCAGGATGGTTGTATATATAGACAAGATCATTCTATAATTCACATGGAGAGGCAAAGGCACAAGAATAACTAAAACAATTTTGGAAAAGAAGAGAAAAGGGGGAAGTCTACCCAATTTAAACTCATACTATCTATACATATAAAAGCCAAGCGACCAGAATGACCAGTCGCTAAGATGCGCACTGCAGCTGGCCAACCAGCCCAATGGGGGTGGGGTTGGCCGGCCAACCTTCTGCAGCCCCTCCCACCAGCCCACCAGTCTCAATGGCCCCCATCAGGGCAGGCCTGGCAGACCCCACCTGTGCACAAATTCATACACCGGGCCTCTAGTATAGCTATAATAACCCACAGGTTATTGGCAGAGGAACAGACAAATAGCTCAAAAGAACAAAATAAAGAGCCAAGAAACAGACCAACATAATATGGTTTTTGCCAAAAATGCAAAAGCAGTTCAAAGGAATAAAGAGAGCCTTTTCAATAAATAGTGCTGAAGCAACATGGACATCCATATGCAAAAAAAAAAAAGAACATGGATCTAAAATGGATACCTTTTGTTTTTTTTAGTGATTTCAGAGAGGAAGGGAGAGGGAAAGAAAGATAGAAACATCAATGATGAGAGAGAATCATTGATTGGCTGCCTCCTACACACCCCCTATTGGGGATCGAGCCTGCAACCCAGATATGTGCCCTTGACTGGAATAGAACCTAGGACCCTTCAGTCCACAAGCCGACACTCCATCCACTGAGCCAAACCAGATAGGGCATAAAATGGACACCTTATTAAAAATTAACTCAAAATGGATCATGGATCTAACTGTAAAACTTAATAACACTTTTAAGAAGAAACACAGGGTCTCAAGTTAGGCAAAAAGTTCTTAAAAGCATCAAAAGCAGCATCAATAAAAGAAAACAACCAATAAATCAGACTTCATCAAAATTTTAAATTTTTGATCTGCAAAAGATTCTGTATGTGGATGAAAAAACAAGCTATAGAACTAAGAAAATATTTGAAAATTACTCTTCTGACAAAGGATAAAGGACTGGTACCTAAACATATAAAAAAAAAACTCTCAAAACTTATCAGTAAAAAAAAGAGTTCAATAGAAAAGAATAAAAGAAGTCTCTCCAACAAATGGTGCTGGAATAATTTGTTATCTATGTGCAAAAGAAAAATCTAGACATTAGCCTTACACTCTTCAGAAAAGTTAATTCGAAATGGATCACAAATCTAAATGTAAAATGCAAAACTATAAAACTCCTAGAAGAAAACAAGAGAAAACCTGGATGAGGTTGAGTATGGTGATCCTTTTTAGATACAGTACTAAAGATATGATCTATGAGATAAATAATTAATAAGCTGAACTTCATTAAAATGTAAAACTCCTGTTCTGTGGGGGGAAAAAAAACTTAAAAGAATTAGAAGACCAGTCATGCACTGGGAGAAAATATTTGAAAAAGACACATTTGATAAAGGACTATTTTCCAAAATACATAAAGAACTCTTAAAACTCAATAATTAAGAAGACAACCTAATATTAAGAATGGGCCAAAGACCTTAACAGACATCTCACCAAAGAAGATACACAGATGACAAATAAGCACATGAAAAGGTACTCCAAAAAAACATATGTCATCAGGGAAATGCAAATTAAAATAACAAGCTACCACTACACACCAATGAGAATGGCCGAAATCTGGAACACTGGCAATACCAAATGCTGGCCAGGAGCAACATGAAGTCTCATACATTGCTGGTGGGAATACAAAATGGCACAGTCAGTTTGGAAGTCATTCTGGGTAAGGCAAAACTATGAGGACAAAAAAAAAAAAATCAGTGGTTTCCTACAAGGAGAGGTTGAGAGGGAGGAGGGAGATCAATAGGCAGAGCACAGAGGACTTTTAGGGCAGTGAAAATACTCTATATCAGTGGTCACCAACCTTTTGGAGCTTGCAGACCACCAGTGGTTTGTGGACACTGGTTGGTGACCACTGCTCCAAAGGTTTCCTTAAACCAGCGATTGCCACCCTTTCAGACCTCACGGACCACCAGTGGTCCATGGCGACTGCTGCTCTGTATGATATAATGATAGATATATATCACAATACATTTGTCCAAATCCATAGGATGTCCAGTTCAAGAGGATATTCACTCAGTGTCAAAGTATCACCCTACAGATTACTTGTTAAAATAAAAACTAATTTTAAAAAAGAAGTAACAAAGGGGGAAGGGTATCTTTATAATGCACAGATTTGGCAGTTATCACTTTAGCACTGGCCATAATGAAATAACTTGTGATGCTCTGAGAGGGATACAATGTCACCTATGTGATAACTCAACAAAATAATGTTTAACCTGAATCTAATCATGATGAAAGAAACAATTAGTAAAATATGGTGCAATCCAGACAGTTAACCTGGACTCTTCAAAAATTTGTCATCCCCCAGAATGTGTAATTATTTATCTATATATATAAAAGCCTAAGTAACCAGTCGAGTAATGGACCACTCAACCGCTCAACTGCTCAACCAGTAGCTATGATGTGCACTGACCACCAGGGGGCAGACACTCAATGCAGGAGCTGCCCCCTGGTGGTCAGTACACTCCTACAGTGGGAGTGCCTCTTAGCTGAGCAACGGGTGCCAGATGCCTGGCTCATGGCTGGCGAGCACTGCTGTGGTGGTGCGAGCCTCTCCCACGGACACTCTCCCTGCACACCCTTCCCCCATCTGGGCCGGGACCATGGTGGTGACAGGCACAGCAGAGCCGGGATGAGGGGAAGCAGTGCCCAGCCTGGGCTCGGGCTCCTCCCTGGCCACCTACTGCTTCGTGCACTACTACATCCCTCGGAGGATGTAGGGCTGCCTGTTTCAGCCGATCCCCTCAGGCCAAGCCAAGGGACCCCACCAGTGCACGAATCCGTTCTAGAAAAATTAAGAAGATTAAGATAGTAATAATGAAATGTGATGTATGACTCTTGATTGGGCCCTGGATTGAGGGAGGGGAAAAAGTCAGCTATAAAAGTCATTTTTTGACAAATAAGCATTATTAGATATTATTACTAAATTACTGTTATCTTAGGCGTGATTAGCATTGTTATATAGGAAAATGTCTTCATTCGCAAGAGAGGTATGCTGGAATATTTAGATATGAAGTGTCATGATGTCTGCAACTTACTTTTTAAATAGTTTAGGGGGGAAAGTGTGTAAGTGTGTGTGTGTGTGTATGTGTGTGTGTGTGTGTGTGTGTGTGTGTGTGTGTAGACAGAAAAAGATAAATCAATGAATCCAACAGAATTTTCCACAAAATATCAAACTATTACATTATTGGTGTTTTTATTTCACCAAAAGTCTGTTAAAATGACATACAGAGTAAAAAACATATCTGTATTACACCAAAACATCTAGTTTTAAATGGACAAATAAGCACTAGGGAGGTTAAAGCAGCAGTCGCCAACCAGTGTCCATGAGGTCCAAAAGGTTGGTGACTGCTGGGTTAAAGAATTGTCCTGAATAAACTGTTTTGGGACATTGTGCAGCACAGCTGGAAGGATTTATTAGACATTGTTGGCACTCCGGATATTGCATATTTCTGGCAGTGTGCTTGCTGAATACTGTTAAATACCAGAAAAGTTAAGGCCAAACCAACAAGAATGGGAGAAGCACAAAACAAGAATTCTGTGAATTTGAGTATAGTAACTTGCAAAAGCTATAATTCAATCTACTGTGTCCAGCATTCTAGCAGTCAGGGCCCCTCTATTAACTAGCACTTTTGCCATTTTTCTATACAAGAACAGAATTCCAAATGATGGCCAAGTATCACCACAAGATCCTGACAAGACTTCTTTTTTAAAAAATATATTTTTTATTGATTTCAGAGAGGAAAGGAGAGGGAGAGAGAAACACTATGATGAGAGAGAATCATTGATCAGCTGCCTCCTGCACTTCCACACTGGGATCAAGCCCGAAACCCAGGCATGTGCCTGACAGGGAATCGAACTATAACCTACTGCCTCGTTCATGGGTTGACATTCAACCACTAAGCCACACCAGTCGGGCTTAACAAGACTTCTTAATTATTGAAGTTAACTATGTTCAGTTTCACTTAAACATGTTGCAAGTTATGGAATATTCTGATCCTTTAAAATCTTTGATATCATATATATCAAACCTGTTGACCCATATTTGATATATATGATAGCATTCGATTAACTGGTATTATCTGATTAACCAAACTATGCACTATTTAATAATGGTGGAAAACAGGATGCAGTAGGGGCACGGGTATTGGAGCACAATATAAGATTTCATGATAAAAAAGTAGATATTTATCACAGAGTAACTTTTACAAAATAGACTTTCCAACAATGAAGGCATTAAGAAAATCAACAATTTCTAAATGTAATATTTAAAATATATTTGTTATGATTTTTGTTATTTTTCAGTATTTAGTTGAGTGAGTATGGTCACAAAGTGAATTCCAGATGAACCAGGACATCTGTAGAAGGGGGAAGAAGCTGGGGTCAGGATCTCTGACAATCATCACACTATGAGGCTGGTACTATTATCACCATATTGAAAATAAGGAAAGTGATACCCTGGCTGATGTGGCTCAGTTGTTTGGAGCGCTGTCCAGTGCACTGGAAGGTCTCCCCTTTCCTCCCTTTCTAAGATTAATTTCTAAAATAAAATAAAAATAAAAATAAATTTTAAAGTGAAGAAACTGAAAGGCAGAGATTAAATTCCCCCAAACCACATAATTAGTAAGTGGACAGAGCTAGGATTCAAACATAAAGTCCCACTCCACAGCCTGCCCACAGGATGACTATACTATCTAGTGTTTCCATTGCCTGTTTTTTTTTTGAGGATGGGCTGGTGCTACCCTTTACTGAAGATCTGCACTAAGTACTTTGTGTCATTTAAGCTTCACAACAACCCTGTGAAGTAGGATTTTTATTTCTATTTTTCAGAAGAGAACAGCAAAGCTGAGAGAGGCTGAGCAATCTGTCCTAAGTTACAGTCCCAGTAAATGGAATAGCTGGAATTCAAAACCAGGTGTGTCTCATTCCACAGCTCTTGTCCTTTCTAGGACTACACTCTGTTTTCCATATTCTGTGCATAAACCATTCCTTATTTTTTAAGAAAGCAAATATACTATACAGCTTTTGGCTGTTATGCATGTGTTCCTATATTTGTTTGGAATTAATAAAACAATTTCTATGAAAACATTCTTTCTTGTAACTAATGAAATTTTACAATATGGTAGAACAAAGTGAGGGTTTTGTAATGTAGGAAATTATCATAGAAAGGCCCTCAAGGGGGGGTTGAAGGGGTAGTGGGGGAAGAAGGATACATATGTAACACCTTAATCAATAAAGAAATTAAAAAAAAAAAAAAAAAGAAAGGCCCTCAAAACTATCTAGTTCAAATCCCTAGGTTCAACAGGCTTGGAAGCCAGTAATAATTAATGGTATGTATGAAAATCTAACCAAAAAAAGGGCTTGCACCAGTTAGAGATCAATTGAAGATACAACATGATTGAGGCTTCATATTATACAAATACATTATTAGATGTTTTTTTAAAGCACAGTTTTATCGAGTTCTCAACCACTCTAAAAATGCCCATAATGCATATAGTTGCCTTTCTCTTAAAATAAAAAACCATTCTCATTTTACATATTTACTTAAATCCTGCTTGTTCCAAAAAGAATTTAAAAGAGCTGAAATTATCCTCACTGAACCTTAAGTGGAACCAAGAAAACCCAGAGTCCTGGTTGCCAGTTGTAAGATTCTGATGCACATTTACCATATGGGGCCAGAGTTACAACATGTGACCTTCAGCAACTTTCCTAATCTAAAAGAGAGAGAGAGAATAACAGTACCTGCTTCACAAGGTTGTTGTGAGGTTTCAACAAGCTGACACAAGCATGATTACAACTGTGTCCACATACAAGCATTCTGTTTTATTACTAGAGGCCCGGTGCATGAAAATTCATGCACTGGAGGGGGAGGTCCCTCTCACAGCCCGGGAGCCCTCAGGGGCGGGAGGTGACCCAGCGATCAGGGGAAGGCGACGCCCCCATCACACCTCTGCTGCTGCCACTGCCGGCAGCGCAAGCCTCGGCTGGCCCTGGTTACCTGAGCCTCAGGCAGCCCTGGGCAGCTGGGCAGCCACCATCCGAGGCTTGCCTGAGCCTCGGATCAGCCCTGGGTGGCTGGGCAGCTGACATTTGAGGCTTGCCTGCACCTTGGGTCAGCCCTGGGGGGCTGAGGGGACTAGGGGACTCCGGAGGCAGGTGGGCCCGGCCTTGCCACGCACCTGCCACCCCAGTGGGGCTGAGGGGACTTCGTGCTGCTATCTTTGAGGGTGTGGCAGTCAATTAGCATATTCCCTCCTTATTGGCTGTGGGCGCCACCATCTTTGAAGGCAGGGCAGTCAAGTAGCATATTCCCTCTTTATTAGATAGGATTGTTGAAGTTGATGTATGTCCACCATTGAAGTACCACTTGGATGGGAAAACACCCATATCAGCTTTCTCTATCTTTGGAAAAGCTTAAGGAAACACTCAACTTGATCTCACACTTGTCCTCTTAACATCTGTATCCACTTCCTTTAACCACCACACATGGTAAGAACCCTCATTCTTTTTTGTTTATAACTGATTTTAGAGAGAGAGGAAGGGAACAAGAAAGAAACATCTATATGAGAGAGAAACATCGATCAGTTGCCTTCCGTACACATTCTATCCGGGGACCGAACCCACAAACTAGATACAGAATGTGCCCTGATCAAAAATTAAACCTGTAACCTTTCTGGTGCATGGGATGACACTCCAACCAACTGAGCCACCTGGCCATGACAAGATTCCTCATTCTTAAAAAAAAGCTTCAGCTGATTCCTCCATCCGATCAAACTACCACTCTATTTCCCCCCTAATTTTCATTGTCAAACTTCTTGAATATATTTTCTGTAGCTATTGTTATTGATGATTGAGATGTCCCTTAGAAAAACCAGCTGGCCTTGCCCTAGGGAGGTCAGAACTTTATTTTCTGAGCCATGTAGAAGCAGGAAAACAGAACAAATAGAATAACATAAAAACCACAATGCTAATATACTAACTAACGAAGCGTATATTTGGCCTAAGGTCCCAACAGTTAAATTCTCTAATCAGCTCCCTCTCTCCCTATAGAAAGTCTATAAACAGAAAGCCAAATCATAACTAAACGTTTGCTGGGATAGTCCAGACATTTAAGCCTCTGGGCAGTGTACCACCTTCTCTGAACAGTCCCAAAAAATCATTTCCAAATCCTGCCTCTCCAATTCCTATTCTTCTATATTTCCATGCTGCCCATCCACCTTCTGCTGTGAGCCTTTCTTTAGATATGTTAATATCATCTACTAAGCTACATACATCAAGTCCTATTCTTCCTGTTTTCAATCTGAAAGAGACAGACATCTTTTAAGGTGTCTTCTGCAGAAAACTGAGCTCATCTATTATGTGATTTTTATTAAGTCAATTCTGAGTTCTGCTGATGGCACCTACATCACACCACAAACACTCCTCCACCCCATCCACCCCATCACCTTCTAATCACCTCATCTTCTTTAACTCTTAACTTGAATTTCATTCTCCACCCCATAAAGAATGAGAGTTCTCATTCTTTTGTATTTCATTACTGAAATTGATACAATTTGCCACTCATTTCTTAAAAACTTTCTCCATTATTGGCTTTAACAGAGCAAAAAAAACTGCTGATTTTGATCATTAATTTTAAATTGCTCTGTAGTACCCATGGTGGTTAAGAATCCTAGTCCCTGAAACAGACAGGCCTGGACCCAAATCCAGACTCTACTTCCTACAAGCTATATGCTCCTGGGAAAGACATTTAACCTTTCTAAGCCTTTTTCCTCAACTGTTAAATGGACATAATGACATAATCGCCTATTAAGTGCTTAACATAATAAGCTTATTCTGGTGCAAAGCAACCACTCAACAAATACTAACTATTATCCTTGTGTCCTAATTCTCAGCTCCTGGCATTCTATTCCTCCTATTCCCATCTTGAAAAATTCACTGTCTTGAATAGCTTTGACTAGTACTGCAATTAAGTATATTTCTGAAGTTGGTGTTGCAGGACTAAACCTTTCATACCCTTCTTCAGTAATAAAATGACTATTGTATATTTCACCAATATCTAAGAAATAAGTAACCTGCTGAAAACTGATTTCATCTTCATACTCTTTCTTAAAATATTCATTTTCCTTGGCTTCTGCAGTATGATACCTTTCAGATTTTTCTTCTCTGGCCATCTCTTCTTAGACTCTACTGCCAGCTCATTCTCCTATAGTCAGACTCTGAATGTTAGTGCTGTAAATGGAAAGCTAAGTATTTTCATTTCTTATACTATAGTCTCCCCCTTGGTGGATTTCATGCTTCCTCAAGGCTAAAGCTGCAATCTATAAATAGGTAAATGACTTGCGTATTACCTCTGGTGCAGACCTCGCCTCTTAAGTTCTAGACCACTATAGCCTACTGACATCACCGTGTGATGACAAGGCAAGTTAAACTCAATAGATCCAAAACTAGATCCATGGTCTTCATGAATTTATGATCCAAACTGGAGTCAGGATTCAGGATCAACAAACCTAGTTCTTCTCCAGTATTTGGTTGTTAGTGCATAAATGTCACCACCATCCATAGGTGCATAACACAGAATTCTACAAGTCCTTTATAGCCTTCCTCCCCCCCTCCAAATCTAATCTAGTCCATTATATGGATCTTGATGCATGAATTTCAATCTATTTTTTTTACACTAATACCAAAATAGTATCCTTTGCTAGTTTCATTCCACTACTATCCATGTTATCACTATGATAGCAAGGTCTCTAAAAAATGAAATTCCTGATTTCCCCACCTTTCCTGACTCACATCTTGACTCACATCTCAACAATCCAATTTCTTATTCCTAGATAGTAAATATTCTATCCACTCCAGCCACAAAAATCTACTTTACAATATCTGCATATGACTTATTCTCTCCCATCCCTCTTCATTGACCAAGCCATGTCTTTTTCTCTCTCAAAATTCCTCTTTGGCCTGGCTGGGGGCAGTGTGACTTAGTGGTTGAGCATCAACCCATGAACCAGGAGGTCCCTGTGTCAATTCCCGGTCAGGCCACATGCCTGGATGGTGAGCCTGGTCCCCAGTGGGGGGTGTGCAGGAGGCAGTTGATCAATGATTCTCCTCATTTAGTTTCTCTCTTTCCCTCTCCCTTCCTCTCTCTGAAATCAAATTTTTTTAAAAACATATATTAAAAAATTCCTCTTGGAATCCTTCACTGATTAATTCAACACAATACCACTCCTTAGCAGGGAAAAAATAAAGTTACAGATTCAGAGCCAATAATCTATCTTTGACAGTGGCCGACAGAGCATATTAGTTTTTCCTTCCAGACATGGTTCTTAAAAATCTGTTATTATCCAAATACACAAATGATTTCCTTTAATCATACATTAAGCACTGAATCTATAAATATATACTGAATCTATAAATTTGTTTTTTATGAACTCATATATTTTCAGCCTTTTCTGTTTCATAAGTTTATGAATTTCACAAGTTTAACATCGACCATATAAAACTACTAGTAAACTTCCTTTATTTGTTCTGAATTTCCTAAGCATCAAGGTAATCTTCTCACTTCAGCATTTTCTGATTTTGTGAAGAAGCTGGTAAGTTTTCTCACCCATATCATTTGTGATTTAAAAGGAATACAAAAATAAATACAGCATGAATTATGCCCTTTTAGTCTGCTTAAAGGGTGAGGTCCAGTTGTATTTATATTTGTATTCCTAATGTCCATAGCAATGTCTCACAAAGAGAAGGTGCTCAATACATGTTCAACAGAATTAAAGGAATTCCGCGTAGGACTGATGTAATGTTCATGAATGCCAAAAAGAAAATAGAACTTCTACTTCTTTTCAAGAAAAATTATATTTGGGTAAAAAAAAGGGGGGGCGAGGGTAGGAGGATTGATGCCCTGCCCAGTACAGGTAAGGAGACTGTGATGTAGTATCTTGATGCTTTAAAAGAAACAAAGTGCACTGTGAATGGGATCACTGAATCACTGCCAGTGAAAAAAGCATGGAAACTCAGAGAGTTGCCAAAGACTGGAAAAGAGCAAATAAACATAGATGTCTGTCTACATTTAGATGTCTCTCTCTCTCTCTCTCTCTCTTTTTAATGGAAAGGACTGCCAACAACAATCCAAGTATACCTGACATCAATCTTTTTCTAAATTCAGTTTATTGACTTAAAAAATAGCTTCCAGCCCTAACCGGTTTGGCTCAGTGGATAAAGCGTCAGCCTGCGGACTGAACGGTCCTGGGTTCGATTCCAGTCAAGGGCATGTACCTTGGTTGCGGGCATATCCGCAGTAGGAGGTGTGCAGGAGCCAGCTGATCAATGTTTCTCTCTCATCGATGTTTCTAACTCTCTATCCCTCTCCCTTCCTCTATGTAAAAAACCAATATATTCTTTTAAAAAATAGCTTCCAGTCACTTAGCAAAGAGTGGTAAGCACTTGTGGAACCAACCTGAATTATACTAATCTAATTTCCTTTCATTTTCTAAGAGTTGTTTATAGATAGACTATACATCAAAAAGCAGTAAAAAAAGGTGTGTAGGTCGGATTTCAACCAGGTATTTGACCAGGTTCTTATTATACCCATATGGGTAAGATAAACATAAGATGGCTAACAGTACAACTATATAGCTAGACAATTGTTTGAATGAACATAACAAGTGCTCATTAATGAACTGCTCTCCACCTGAAGGGCAGATCTACCGACAAGGACTCAATCTGTGGCCTTCTCCTATTCAACAATTTTATCAATAACTTGAATGAGTATGTAGAAGATTACTATACTGCTGTTGGCATCCAATGTGCAGTTGACATGAAACTACAGGGCTCACAATATATATTATGAAAAGAGCCAGGATCTGAAAACACAATGAAAAGCCAGAAAAATGGGCTCACTCTAAATAAAACAAAATCTAATAGGGAAAAATACCCAAGGGGTCAATTAATACCTGTGTCCAAACACATACATACAACTGTAAAATGGGCAAGTGCTGTGATTTAATCGCCACATATGTAAAACAAACAAATAAACAATGGTTTAGCTGACCACAAGTTTTAGTTCAATCTGAAGGCAGCAAGCTCCATAGGATGTGGATATCAGAAAGGCTAATGTGATGCCTGTTGCAGCAGCGGTAGTATCTCAAGCATGGGAGACAGGAGTCCTGCTCACCTCTGGACTGATCAGACCACAACTGGATAGTGTGTGCCTTTCTAGGGGTCACAGTCTTCAAAGGATCTTAACCTTATAGGCACATATCCAGAACAGAACCATCAGGATGCTTATGAGCCTGGACACTACTCCATAAAAGGAAAGACAGAAAGAAACAGAGATTTATACACAGGACAAAACGATGCCTTCAGAAGAAAACGATGGCTACCTTCATTCAGTCATTCAACAAACATGAATTACAAACCGATTTCAGTACAGACATTATGACAGTAGCTTGGGGTACAGAGAGAAAATAGTCTATGCCAGTGAGAAATTCATGTGTGTGTGTGTGTGTGTGTGTGTGTGTGTATGTGTGTATCTAAAGAACTGAAACAACCATGCTCTAAAAAAGGATTGGATTGCTCTACATGATTTCATAAGGTAGAAACAGGAGCAATGGAAAGAAGTTAGAAAGTAACCAACTTCAGCTCCATATAAGGAAGAGTAGTATTCTAAGAGTCACAGCTCTCTAATGAAGGAAGCAGCCACCTGAGAAGACTACAAGCTTCTGATCACTAATGGTGCACTTAGAAGGGAGAATGCTGAAATAAGACAAGCGCTGAACTGGGCGTCTTTGACGTTTCCCACATTCTGCACTACCATTCCACACTTCCCCAGGGAAATGGACTCTCGCCAGATTCATCCTACTTGTTACTTCAGCATCACTGATTTCCTACAGTTGCTACTTCCAACTTTGTACCCTGTCCCACACTAAAGAGATGCTTTATAATTGGGAATGGATCTGAGAGCAACAGGAATAATGAGATATAGGAAGAAACGTACCCATCAGAACACAGAACACAAAAAAATCAATACTGTTCAATAAATGTAAGACTATATTACTGTAAAACAAATGTAAGAAGTATCTGTCCTTTAAGTCACAAACTCATTTAAAAATATTCCATTTTGTTCAATTAATGTAAATAAGGATTTATTATCTACTGCATCTCTTGTTGGGAGCCATTTTTTTTCTAACCAACAAGGAAAATTTTTTAACTTAAGATCACCTCAAGAATTTGTGTCTTAAATAAGCAGCCCAAAACCCTCTATTATTAAGGTTATGTAGAAACTAAGTTTGCAATATAGTTCTAATAAGAAATGATTCATTGGGAATAGCAGGACAAATACCATGAACTAACCAAATTGTAAAATTCTAATTAAATGACTACTTAAGTTTAATCCGTTTTCAAAACCCCATGCAGGATAAACATAGAGAAAAGGCCTAGATCATTTAGTCCTGGCTTTTATAAATTGGTAAGATTATTTAAGATTACTTTTATTCATTTTAGTTTAAAATTTTAAAACAG
The DNA here is from genome assembly GCA_026230045.1 of Corynorhinus townsendii. Classification (NCBI taxonomy): domain Eukaryota; kingdom Metazoa; phylum Chordata; class Mammalia; order Chiroptera; family Vespertilionidae; genus Corynorhinus; species Corynorhinus townsendii. Next base: position 43,771,135 of record JAPDVU010000002.1, read on the forward strand.
TCTCATATATTGGCTCTATATGCTGCAGCTGGCTATTTAAGGAGTTCATCCTTCTAAACTGTTAATATTAACTTCTTGGAACCATTCCCTCACACTGTAGCGCTTTCTCAGCTGGATGCAATAAACGCGCTACAATTCGATTTCCAGAGGCTCTTTCTTTTAACGAACTACCCGGAAAGACCAAAGTGAGAAAGAAAGAGAGGCATCTTTAACCACTAGTCTTGAAAAAAGCCTTCCTCTCCAGTTGCCATCAACTCCGAAGGCTCTCAACCATTTCTCAACACACTGCCTGGTCGTTTCGGTTTAAATACAGAAAAATAGCTTCCAGTTTTCCCGGGACGGGGAGATCCCCTTTTGCAGAAGTGGCTAAAGCTAGGCTCCCCACGGGGGATTTCAGCTCGTTGCCACGGCAGCGCCAACCGGAGTCGCCCAGCTGAGGGCAGCTGCCGCCCGCCCGGAGCCCGGGGCGGCCCCAGCCTGCGGCAGAGCAGCCGGCCAAGCCCAGACCCCCGCGGCCTCAGCCCCAGCCCCGACCCCGGACGGCCCCGCGCACGCCAGGACCGCGGCGCAAGGCGGGAAGACGCGCCGGACTTACAGTGACACCATCCTAGGTGACAGCACCAGTGCAGCTTGAAGCACTTGCCGTGGCTGTGCGTGGCACAGATGGAGAGCCCGTCGCACGGCTGGAAGTCGGGTCTGCGGGCGGCGCAACTCCGCGCCAAGGCCTGAGCCTCGTCCACTTTCTCGCTCTTCCAACCCCGCTCAGGCGCCGCCGCCGCACTCATTTCCTCTCCCTCCGCGGAGCCGAGACCGAGAGCCCGGGAGCAGCGGCGTCTGGGCGGACAGGGAGCCGAGTCGGCTGCAGCGCGGGAGGGCGCGGCGCGGGCCGGGAATCACGCCAGCGCGCGGCGGCGGCGGGAGCGCGGCGGTCCCAGCTCGCCGAGGAGCCGCCCCGGGCTCTGCGACCGGGGGCTGGGCCTGCCACCGCCTCCCGCCCGCCCTCCGCCGCGGCGCGCCCCACGCGCACGCGCACACGCGCACACACGCGCGCCGTCCAGGGGGCACGCCGCGCAAGCCCAGCCTCCTCACACACACCCCGCGCGGGGGCGCGGGCGTAGGCGCGCCCTCCAGTCGCAGCGAGTCCCCGCCACACACCCACTGCTTCCTCGGAGACAAACCCCAACCGGTGGAGGACCGTTATAAATACACACACGCCTTGGCGGCTTGGTTTCCACACGCACGCCAGTTTACACGCACACTTCCCACGCACACTTCCCTTCGATCTGGGTCATCTCGAGGACTGACACCCACACCCCACGGAGGGTTGCGCGCACCGAGGACACGCCCATCCGTACTCTCAGTGGGCTGATCCCTGCGCATCTGCGAGCGAGGTTCTCAGATACACACACAGCCTCTCCCCACGCGTGCTTCACATTTCCCACGTACACACCTCCTAGGGTGTCTGGGCACAACCCCTCAGAGGCGCGCGCACCTTCCCACACCCACGCACTCCCAGAGGTCCTGCCTGCGGCCCTGTGCACAGCCCCTCCTGCCCATAAAGCCTCCAGTCCCCGCCCCCACGCGGGAAACCCCAGCCCGGCACCGCGCCTGGCACCCGCCTGCAATAACACGGGTTCACCCGCCTAAGGCTGTAGTCCAGGCCTTGCTAAGTGGAAAAGTAACCAAGCTGGATGCCTGTAATGCTGTGGAGTGTGTGTGTGTGTGTGTTGCATGTGTAGTGCACAGGACTGGATGTAAAATGTGTGTGTGTAGTTTGGTGTGGATCTGATGTGTGTGGATGTATGATTTTTGCATGGAGTTTGCGTGGTGGGCATGTGCGTAGTTGGATGGGTTGTTAAATGAATACATGGTACATGGGGTGTGGGTGTGGGGGGTGTGTAGTGTGTGTGGTGCATGTGACTTATGTGGCGTGTGTGTGATGAGGTGTGTATACATATGTTTGTGGCATGGATGTATATGACGAATGTGGAGTGTGGGTGGTGGGTGTGTGTGTAGTAGTGTATGTGGTATGTGTAGGATGTGCATAGTTGCATATGTGTGTATTCGTGTGTACATGGTGTGCAGATAGATATGGTATGTGGTATGTGTATGGCTGTGTGGTGCGTGTGCCTGGCATAACGGGTATTTGCCTGGTGTATGGGATGGAGGTTAGTGTGTGTGGTACATGTGGGTGTTGGCACACAAATAGGACTTGTGTTTGCCTTGGGCTCTGTGTGTGCCTTTTTGCATGTTAAGGCCCGCCCTCGCCAGCGGGTGTGAGTGGCTGTATGATGGCTGCAGCTCCCCCAAGCAATCAGCTTGCCTTCTTCCCTCCTGGGGACAGGCTGCTCCAAATAGATTTTCTTTGCCAGTCTGGCCTGTGAGAACCCACCCCGGGCTGAATTCAGTGAAGAGAAAACAAACCATTTGCTCCCGGGGAGCACGGTTGGGAATTAGTGTTTCCCTGCAACAAAGCCAAACTCAGCCTGAACACAAAAGGGGGATGGGGACCTCCTCTCATTTGCCAAACCTTTTTCAAAGCAGAGGAAAGTGCCTATAATTGCCAAGGTTCAGGGAACAACAACAAAGCTTTTAGCATAAATGCTGTGAGAACATGTTTATGCCCAGGTTCACTTTCCCCGTGACTTTATTCCTTCCCTACTTTACACTGACCAGGAGACTTACCATGGTTTTGAAATAACCAAATTCATCTCTAAGCACTAAAAATCCTTGCTTCTATAAGCAATCTTTCATAATTTTTCCTTTTATTTAACCTTGGCTTAAGAGGGGAAATATAATTTGGATATCTCTGACTCTAGTGAAGTCATTAGGGGTTGGGGAAAGATTCAATTTGATGGCAAAATTATTTTCAAGAAAGAGCTGAATCAAAATCTCAAAATATGATTCCCCCAATAGCCTAACATTGAAACAGTTGTAAACATGAAGCATCATCTCTTCAACATCAGCGCCAGGTGCCCCCTCCTGAAAAAAATCCTAAGATCTCATTCCTGACTCATAAAATATATCCATCCCTGCTGTTAATTTCACAGTCGGACCCACCTCAAAATAACTTGAGTCAAAGGAAAACTTAATAAAATAAATCCATAATAACTTATTGCTGTAGCAAGCTGACCCAGAATTTTTCAAAGGGGGATTCCCATTTCTACTAGCTTATGTTTTGCCTTCCTTGACTCATAAACTCATTCTAATTCTGTCCATCCTATATAATAAAATGCCAAGGACCATAAGTGTAACAACCAGAACGACCACTTGACCAGTTGCCATGAGGTGCATTGACCACCTCTTAGTCCCTCCCCCACACCCACCCCCGCCTGCAAGCAGCGGCTTGCAGGGGCAGGTGGGCAGGTGGGGTGGCAGCAGGCTGGCGGGGCCGTGAGCAGTGGTAAGCAGCAGCGAGCTACACGTGCATGGTTTCGTGTGCTGGGCCTCTAGTATTATATAATGCCTTATAACAGAATTCTTTCAGTATTCCAGTAACTAATATTTGAACAGGATCCTTTCACTGGCTCTTACTCTCAGGTGAACCACCTTATCCTATTCTACTATATATAAAACCATATATGATACCATCACAGGTAGTGAAAAATGATCATGAAAAATAATGCAATATAGCACCTTAGCCAATAGGCAAAGGAAATTACCCAAATACTCTATTTTATGTTAGCCACGTGATTTGAATCTGAGACGCCTTTACATTTGCTATAATGTAAAACTCACTCCATGCTCTTGCCCCAAAGATGTCACTAACCTCTACTGTCTGTAATGCAGCAGGAAGAGGTAAATGTGCTGTGACCTCAAACATGAACACACACAACCTTCAGGAGATGTGGTCGGGATACAACTTTTTAAATTTTTCAGCACATACAAAACTAGAGAGACTAGTATAACAACCCCCCAGGTACCCATCACTTGGTTTCAATAAACATGAACTCATTTGGAAAATCTTGTTTCATTTATAGCTCCACCTACTCCTGACCCCCATCCTGCCACTGGATTATTTTGAAGCAAATCCCAGGCACCATCCATAAATATTTTAGCATTTACCTCTAAAGGAACTTTAAAAAACCATAACCCACAATATTATTGCCACATAATAGGATACAATTTGACCATAAATATGAACTTGTCCCATAGCTGCTGACTACCTCTCCAGCTCCCCTTTAAGAATCTCATCCCTTCTGTCTGGAATTTTCCCCTTTCCCCTCTTTCTCACCTGCCTACCTCCTCAAAGTACAACTTGTGACATTCAGAGTTTTTATTTATGACTACTATCATGATGAACCCATCTCCACCTGTGGCCCTTGGCTGTGCCAAAATATAGGCAATGCTGGCAATTAGGGAAACAATCCAGGGGAAGCAGCCTAGAACACCTTCTCTCGACCCTGAGATGGGCCTGTCTGGACCTGGAAAAGTAACCTTGGAAACACCTCATGGATTTGAAGAAATGCTGTCACCACCTTTGCCACGTTAAAGGGACAGAATTGCCTTCTCTGGCTAATATTTCAATGACAAGTAAATTAAAGTGGTGTAAAAAAAAAAAGTACAACTTCCTCAAAAAAGCTTTCTTTGATCAACCCACACTATTATTGTATTTTTCCATGTATTTTTTTCTAAAATCATTAGACTGAAAATTGAGGGGCGTCTTATACACGAAAGTCAGCCAAGGAGGGAGCTGCGCAGGTTCGGAGCTGCCCATGCCTTGTCAAACAGGCTTCCTCCAATCACAAGCCTATTGTTACTGACATCAGGTGATGACATAATTGGAGGTGGAGATGGAGAGTGCCCAGTTGCAACAGGGACTGGAACGTTCTGAGCCCATAAAGATGTCAAAAAATAAGAAGATAAATACCGGTAAGCAATTGTCTTACTCTGCAAAATTCAAACTGAATGTAATCAGCTATGCAAAAGAGCATGGAAAAAGAGCTGCAGAGAGACAATTTGGATCTCCTCCTATTAAGTGTATGATCAGACAGTGGAGAAAACAGGAAGAACATCTCCTTAAGATGCCAAAAAAGAAGAAGGCCTTAAGAGGAAAACCAGCAAAATGTTTAAAATATTAATTTCTTAATTTTGGGTTGGAAAAGTGGGGGGCATCTTATACATGGGGGCGTCTTATACACAGAAAAGTTACGGTATATACATTCACCCTTCATATCACTTATAACTCTAGATGAATCATTGAAGAAGGAATTATTGAGCTAATGTCTCCCCATCTCCTTTCCCCTGCCACAAACTGTAAGCTCTTGAGGGCAGGAACCTGGTCTCTGTCTTATTCACCACCTGTCCTCATTATTTATCACAGAGAATAAATAATTGTGGAAGTAGTGAAAAGTACTCCATCTCAAACTTCAAAGGCTGGAAAAAAAGTTCATCTGTGGTAAATTGTTTGCAAATATAGGGGGAATACTTTCTATAATTACCCTTCCTGTAACCACAACCTTACATAGTTTCCTTCCACACTGACTCTGAGTTAGCTATGTGTATTAGTTGTATTGTTTAATAAACCACTCCCAAATTAAAACAATGCAGTTTCGATGGGTCAGAAATCAAGGCATGACTTAGCCACGTCCTCTGCTTCAAAGTCTCTCACAAGGCTGCGTTCTCATCTAAAGGTTCAACTGGGAAGGGTCTGCTTCCGAGCTCACTCACTGAGGGTTGTTGGCAGATTCAGTCTCCAAAGAACTGTTAGGCTGAGAGTCTCACTTCCTCACTGGTTATTTTTCCCTTTCACATGGACCTCTCCATAGGGCAATTCACACGTGGCAGCTTGCTTTACCAGAGCAAGCACATGAAAAGAGTCAGAGAGAGTGTCACAGTCTTTTATAATCTAATATCAGAAGTGATATCCCATCTTTTGGGGCATATTCTATCCATTAGAAACAAGTCCCTAGGTCCAGCTTTCCCACGACGGGAGATGAATACACAATGAGAGAGGAAATCATTGGGAGCCATTTCTGAAGCTGCCTACCATACCATGTAACTTGCTTTAGCCAATGGAAGAACAGCAAACATGGCATAGTAAAGGTTTCCAAAGAATATGCTCTTTGAGGTTTGCTCTTCCTTTCTGTGCCCTGAAGCCTGAGATCACCATGTGTACAAGCCTGAGCAAGCAAGCCTGCTGGAAGATGAAATGGAGGAATAGCCTAGTGGAGGAGAATGGAAGTACCCCAGCTGATGAAGAACTAATCCCCAGGCAATGGTCAATCAACCACTAGAACTAATAGTGAGGCTATAATTGGCCGTCCTGGACCCACCAACTGACCACAGAAGCATGAGAGAGATCTGCTGACCCAATGCTAACCAGAACAAACGACAGGATCACAAGCTGCATAAATTGTTTATTTTAAGCTACTAAGTTTTGGGTGATGTCTTCCATGGTAAAAGCTAACTGATACACCTACCAATCCTCTCATGTGGTAGACAAAGAAACTGAGGATACAAAAGGCTGAATGACTTGCTCAGTGTCACAGCGCAGCCGGCATAGTGGGAAAGTTCTCTAGGACCTGGCATCAGAACAATGCAGATAGTTCAAGTCCAACCTCTGTTGCTTTTTGGCTGGGAGGTCTTGGCAATTCCCTTATGCTTTCTGGGCTTCCATTTCTTTATCAGCAAAACAAAACAGAAGGTTTTCTAGATCTTTTAGCACTCAAAGCTATGACCTATCTAGTGGATTATAGATAGAGGTAGGGTTAGAATCCTTTCAGTTCAGAAATCATCTGTGAATAGTGAGATATCCCCTTTGCATACTATTGCACACATTTGTCTAATGCTAATGTAAGTTATGTCTGTGCACACCGACCATTCTGAACACTTTGATAAATTGAGTCATTGCAAATCAGTTACTTTTTGGTTGCTTGATTGAACCGAGCAACTGATTCCACTGTGGTTATAAAGAACCTGCTAGTAATTGGTCAATTTGTCATATTAAAGCAATTAGAATGATGAAGTGGATGGAGAAGCTTCCAAATGAGGTGCAACTAAATTAGGAGTCTTCAATGGAGAGGGAAGATGCTTCCCTAGCATTGCCACTGGCATAACAAACCTTCATCATCCCTTTTGGTGGAAGGAAAAGAACAGAAGCTTTGAAATGAGAACAGAATCAAAGCTCAGCTCAGTTACCACCTAGTTGGGTGATCTTAGGCAAGTTGCTTAGCCTCATCTTTTAAATGAGAATCATAATTTCTACCCCATATATGTACAATGAACACTAAATATAATAACATGTGAAGAGTCTAGCCCTATATCTGGCACACTGAAAATCCTAAATAAATATTAGTTCACCTGTCTCCAGTACCTCTAAACACCTCCCTGTATGCAGGTTCTCTATTCTCCAATCCTTCCTTCATAATGCTGAGAAGAGAGCTCTCTAAAAGCTGATCATATCGTACCCGGCCTTAAGAACTTTTGACACTTCTCATTGCCTACCAGATAGAGCTCAAACATTTTTGAAGGCTATACAAAACCCTCCCAACCTCTTCCCCAGCTACCCTTACCGTGTCTCCAACTCTATACCCTGCATGATTTTGTTTCTGAACACGTAATATCCTCTCTTGCCTGCCTCTGTGCCTTCCCCTATCCTGATCCCTTTGTCTTGAATTGCCTAACCCCCTATATGCACAAAGAATCTTATCTTTCCTTCAAGTTCCAGCTCAAATGTTACTTGAAGTTCACTCCCTCTTCCATACTCAAGGACATGCTGTGCTTACCACTCGGAACTCAAGTAGAGAAGCAGGTACTGTGTATTTCTAGTGCCTGGCATTGTGTTGAATAGTAGGAAACTCTCAACATATATTTTTGTTGTTGCTGTTAATCCTTATCTGATTATGTTTTTCCATTGATTTTTAGAGAGAGTGGAAGGGAGAGGGAGATACAGAGAGAGAAAAATTGATGTGAGTGAGACACATCGACTGGTTGCTGCCTGCCTATGCCCTGGTCCAGTGATCAAGCCTGCAACCGAGGTACAAGGTATGACCAGAATCAAACCTGCGACCCTTCAGTCCTCAGGCTGATGCTCTATCCACTGAGCCAAACTGAGTAGGACAAAACAAATATATTTGAAGGAACACATTTAAAGATTTACGACTAAATATTCATAAATAGTATGGGAAGGCAAAGCATCTGCTTGTCAAAACTGAGGCTCCCAGAACTAGGAGAGTCCTTTGAGGTCTTTGAAAATAAAAAGAAGCCTTACTTAATAAACTGGCTTATAATCTTACTGAATGTCTTGGCAACCCAGGCAAAGAGGTATCTCAGACATTGCAAGAATAACAGACCCATAACAGAGAAATATTCATGGTCCCTCCCCAACCTTCTGATATTGCATAATGAAGGGCAGCTTTCCCACCCAATAGTCCATTGTGCCACCATCAAAGGCAAATAGAAAACAGATGGATCTAGAGCCTGTCCAAATAGCTTTTCTTTTTTAATTGGTGAGTATTTGTGGATCACTTTAATATTTTTAAAATTCACCATTCTATCCCTCAGCTGCTCTTTGAAAGGAACGTACCAGTCTTGTACCAATTTGTTTTATCAACTAGAGCAGGGGTAGGGAAAGTCCAGCCCACGGGCCGTATAAGGCCCTCAAAATCATTTGGTCTGGCCCTGTCAAGGCATTAGGGATGAGTTAATTAAATGTTTGACCAAATATAGCAGGCTACTTTTTAAAAAATTTCTTTATTGATTAAGGTGTTACATATGTATCCTTATTCTCCCATTCCCCCCCCATCCCTCCCACTCATGCCCTCACCCCCCTGTTGTCTGTGTCCATTGGTTAGGCCCATATGCATGCATACAAGTCCTTTGGTTGATCTCTTCCCCTTACCCCCACCCTCCCCTACCTTCCCTCTGAGGTTTGATGGTCTGATCAATGTTTCTGTCTCTGGTACTGTTTTTGTGCATCAGCTTATGTTGTTCATTATATTCCAAAAATGTATGAGATCATGTGATACTTAACTTTCTCTGACTGGCTTATTTCACTTAGCATAATGCTCTCCAGTTCCATCCATGTTGTTGCAAATGGTAGGAATTCCTTCTTTTTTAGCGGAGCGTAGTATTTCATTGTTTAGATGTGCACCAGTTTTTTAATCCACTCATCTGCTGATGGGCACTTAGGCTGTTTCCAAGTCTTAGCTATGGTAAATTGTGCTGCTATGAACATAGGGGTGCATATATCCTTTCTGATTGGTGTTTCTAGCTTCTTGGGATATATTCCTAGAAGTGGTATTACTGGGTCAAATGGGAGTTCCATTTTTAGTTTTTTGAGGAAACTCCATACTGTTCTCCACAATGGCTGCACCAATCTGCATTCCCACCAGCAGTGCACGAGGGTTCCTTTTTCTCCCCATCCTTGCCAACATTTGTCATTTATTGACTTGTTGATGTTAGCCATTCTGACAGGTGTGATATGGTATCGCATTGTCGTTTTGATTTAGCAGGCTACTTTTTAAGTTGATAATTTTGTATGTTCTGAGAATGATGCTATAAATATCCAAATGGCCTTGGCAGAAAAAAAGGTTCCCCACCCCTGAACTAGAGAAATATTTTTATCTCTGAAAAAATTTAGTGAAAAAATAAACCTCCAGAGTAGGTATTGAACATAAAAGGGGAGGAGGGCAAAAAAGGCCAGTCATTAAGATGTCAAGCAATCGGCCTCCTGTGGGCATCAATACAGACCTTCAGTGTTCAAGCTCAATAACCACTGGACTTTTCCTGAGTGATACGATGTGACACTAACAGAAATAGGATCTGGGGCAATTTCTGCTCCATACAACATACCCTGTTCTTTATGCTCCAATGGCCCACACTTAACCTAACATAATTTAGAAACAAGAACACTCCAGCTTATTCTAATGGTAGCATAACACACACATTCTGCCATTCCATTAAAAAAAAGTCTTTTTTTCTGATGATTAGCAATTAAAATAATTCAACTTTAATTAGCTCATTTCAGTAAGCAGCTAAAGGCTAAAATGACAGTGAAGAGCAACCTGGAATACAATGACTGACTCATGGATTATAAATGAGGCAGCTGAGGTACCACATGCACCTCGTGAAGATGCTCATCTGCGGTCAACACTCTATCTACACCCAGAGTCCCAAGCTCTTAGGCAGTGCTTCGGCTCATTTATCCACTCCACAGATAGTGACCGAGTGCCTCCTATGTGCCAGACGCTAGGCTGGATGCTGGAGATAATTTAGAGGGGACACATAAACCAACCATAAGAGTATAATAGGTAATTGCTTTGATTGAGGGGTTTAAACAAAGCACAATAGAAGAATCAGGGAGAAATAGGTAAGTCTGCCTGGAGCCAACAAAACATATTTCACAGGAAGAATGAGTTAGCACTGGTGATGCAGACAAGCTGCGCTGTGGTATTATGGGACAGGGAAGAATACCCATGCAGGCAAGAAGGACAAAGGTCCACTCAGAGATGTCTTGCTAGAAAGTAATGTGGGCCTGATGGAGAAGTCAAAGAGGCAGAATTGGTAGGCAGGGGCCAGATCACGAAAAGCCCTGCAAAGTTTAAATTTATTCTTCAAACCAGTCGTTTTTAAACAACTTTCAACTAGAATACTTTGTTCAATGGAAACATTTGTTAGAAAGCATAAATGAGGGGATTGAAAAAAATAGCGGTGGAATAGACAGATGTGTCCCAAGCCTTGTCCCGGAGCAGATAGAAAGAACAGCTGAGGGTCGCACGAGGTGTGTTTGTTGGTGAGTTGAGGGACAGCTATACTCCAGGAGACAGTGGGGGACTGCTGGACAGGGCTCCCCTGACCAGGCAGCCCCTACTGCTGCTGGGTTCCCTCCCAGAGCAACCAGCTCGGACGTGGAGACCGCGCCATTTTGAAGGGGAAAGAGGATGTTATTGGAAGCCTGAAAATCTACAACTGTGGCACCCACCAAGCAGCTGCGAACCCCAGAGCACCGGTCCCCAATTGGCACAAACATGTGGATTCAGAGGAGCTCTACACTCCACCACAGAAGGTCAGATTTCGCCTGGGATAAGGTGAGGTCTCTGCTCCCGGCAGGAGAGAGAAACGCATGCACTGCGGAAGCTGGAGGACTGGGGGAAGTCTGTGCCTAGAAAAATCCATGGCTGCTGGGGCTGGCATGATCCATGAATGTGGAAGGGGGTCCTCAGAACTATTAACAGAAGGGAACTCTAAAAAGCAACCCATCTTGATCTGACATAAAAGGACAGCCTAAAAATTTTAAAAGTGTGCCGGCTGCTTAGACCCAAGGGGAAAAAGAGACTGCACAGACTTGCGTGCAGCCCTGAAGTTCACACATTTACACTGGCTCTTTTTTCTTTTTCTTCTTTTTCTTTTTTAAATCCTTGTTTCTGATTACTAAGCCCAATACATAGGATCACCCAATTGGGGACACCCTAAGAGACTTCAGGGGAAAGTTGTTTTTCTGGGACCTGGGGATCAGAGTGGGGAATAACCATCAGAGAACCAGCTCTGGGGCAACCCACTCCCACAAACCGGTATTGAGTGCCACAGGGAAAGCGGGACCTAAGCATTGGATAGAGAGGACCTATAGACCCGGAGGTCAGTCCAGAAGCACTGCCACCCAGGGATTGAATCACAAATTGACTCTTGTGTAAAGGAATACAGGAAATTAAGACACACGGCCTGCTTAAAAATCGGGACTGGCTTACAACACTGAGGAGCAGTGGAATGCAGGGAACTGCAATACTGTCCTGACTAGGAAACAGGCGTGCCAAACAAAACAGTAGAGGAAGTAAATGACCTTTACTACTGCACATTTTTATTTATTTTTTTATTTTTATTTTTTTCATCTTTTACTTAAGAAACTATTTTTTTTCCACACTTGATTTTACCTTTTTAATTATTACATTTTTATTTTCAATCAGTATTATTACTACTACTATTTTACCTTTTTTTTTTAAAAAAAAAAGAAGTATCACTTTATTTTCTCTTTATTTTACTTTGGGATTAGTATTCCACATTCTATTTTCATCTTCCCTTTAGCATCATTTTACTCTATCTCACCTTTACCTTTATGCCATCACTCTCTTCCTAACTTTTCCCCTTTTGTTGTCCTGTTTCTCTTACCCTTTTCCTGCTTTAGATTTTCCCTATTCTTTCTTTTTACCCCCTGTTAAAATTTCACCCTACTTATACATCTAATTTCCAATCCCCTGCTCCAAGTCCATACACACCTCTCTCTTATCTGTCTTCACTATCCAAAAAATGGTATTTCTTTCTGTCCTTTTGTTGTTGTTTGTTGATTGTTGATTATATCGATTTTTTATGCTTGTGAGATTATTTTGCTTATTCTTTTTTGTTTGTTTTTTGCTTCTGTTTTCCCTCGCCTCACTTGCTATCAGTTGTTGTTTGTAGTTTGTATTCATCTCCAGGTACTTGCTGCTGGTATTTGTTGGGATCAGTGGCTGTTCTATTGGAGTTTTCTCCCCATATATATAGTTTGTTGCCACTTCTTTCTTATTCTCTTTCTTTTCTCTCTTACTTTTTTTTTCTTTTCACAATTTCATTTTTGCACTCCCTTCTTTTTTATTCTTCTCTTCTAATTTCCCTCCTATCCTCTAATTTGCCTTTCTCTGGTGGTCACCTTTATTTGGGGTTATTAATATCATGAATACATTTCTGTTCAATGCCTTGTGTGTTGTACCTGGTTGTCTTGTATTTTGTGCCTTTAAATCAATGCAGAAGAGAGAGAACTACATAACCAGACACCCAGAGAAGAGAGACCATGGGGAGACAAAGAAACAGCCGCATATGAAAGAAAAGCAGGTATCACCAGAAAAGGAAGTAAGCAAAGAAAAACAGGCATCACCAGAAAAGGAAATGGAGGCAAGCAACCTGTCAGAGAAAGAATTCAGAGAAATGGTTATAAGGTGGCTGAAAAGAATGGAAGACAAATTCAACAATATGAGTAAGAACCAAGAGTAAATGAAGAAGAACCTAGAAGAAATGAAAAAATGACATCGCTGCTGTAAAGAACTCAATAGAAAGCATCAAGAGTAGACTAGAAGAAGCAGAGGACCGCGTCACTGAGCTAGAAGACAAGAGTGAAAAAAATACCCAAGGAGAGCAGCTTCTAGAAAAAAAAAAATTAAAAAGCAGGAGGAGAGCTTAAGGGAACTTTGGAACAACACAAAACAAAACAACATCCACCTAATAAGGGTTCCAGAAGGAGAGGAAACTGAGCAATGAATAGAAAACCTGTTTGAAGAAATAATGACAGAAAACTTCCCTGATATAGGGAAGAAAAACCCCACACAAAGCCAAGAAGCTCACAGAGTCCCAAGCAAAATGAACCCCAAAAAACTGACGCCAAGGCATATTTTAATTAAATTGGCAAACACCAATGACAAAGTAAGAATCTTAAAAGTGGCCAGAGAGAGACAGAAAGTTACCTACAAAGGAACCCCCATCAGACTAGTGACTGATTGCTCAACAGAAACTCATCAGGCCAAAAGGGAATGGAATGACATATACAAATTCATGCAAAGGAAGGGTCTGAATCCAAGAATACTGCACCCAGCAAGGCTATCAATCAAAATTGAAGGTGAAATCAGGAGCTTCACAGACAAAAAAGAACTAAGGGAATTTATTACCACCAAACCAGCAATACAAGAAATGCTAAAGGGTCTGCTGTAAAAAAAGAAATAGGAAGCGAAGAAGAAACACAGGGGTAAAGAAAAAAAATGGTAACAGGTAAGTACCTATCAATAATAACTTTAAATGTAAATGGATTAAATGCCTCAATCAAAAGACATAGGGTAATGGATTAGATAAGAAAACATGACCCACATATCTGCTGTCTACAAGAAACCCACCTCAGAAAAAAAGATGCACAGAGACTGAGGGTGAAGGGATGGAAAAAGGTTTTTCAGGTGAATGGAAATGAAAAAAAAAGCTGGGTAGCAATACTTGTATCTGACAAATTAGATCTCAAAGTGAAGGACATAACAAGAGATAAGGAAGGCCACTTCATAATACTAAAGGGAGCAATCCAACAAGAATTAATAACTCTGGTAAACATATACACACCCAACACAGGAGCACCCAAATACATAAAATATCTCCCGGAGGATATTAAGGGAGAGATTGACAGCAATAAAATCATAGTAGGAGACTTTAATACCCCACTATCACCATTGGACAAGTCCTCTAAACAAAAAATCAGCAAAGAAACACCAATTCTAAATGACTTACTAGTCCAGATGGAATTAATTAACATATTTAGAACATTTCACCCCAAAGCCACAGAATATACATTCTTCTCAAGTGCACACTGGTTATTTCCAAAGATAGACCATATATTGGATCATAGGCAAAGTCTCTTTAAATTCAAGAAGATAGAAATCATATCAAGCATCTTCTTAGATCACAGTGGCACAAAACTGGAAATCAACTACAATAAAAGCAATGCAAAAACATCAAACACATGGAGACTAAACAGATTCTATTAAACAATGACTATGTTACCAGAGAAATCAAAGAAGAAATAAAAAACATCATGGCAAGAAATGACAAGGAAAACACAACAATCCAAAAGCTATGGGACACAGTGAAAGCAGTCTTGAGAGGGGAGTTCATAGCTCTACAAGCCTACTGCAAAAAACAAGAAACAATGGTAATAAATTACCTAACCCTACAACTCAAAGAGTTAGAAAGAGAGCAACAAGAAAAGCCCAATGTAAGCAGAAGGAAGGAAATCATAAAGATCAGAGCAAAGATAATGACATAGAGACCAAAAAAACAATACAAAAGATCAACAAAACCAAGAGCTGGTTCTTTGAAAGGTTAAACAAGATTGATGAACCTCTTGCCAGGCTCACCAAGAAGCAAAGAGAGAGAACCCAAATAAACAAAATCAGAAATGAAAGAGGAGAAATAACAACAGACCCCACCGAAATACAAAGGATTGTTAAAAAATACTATGAACAACTCTGTTCCAACAAACTGGACAACCTGGAGGAAATGGACATATTCCTAGAAAAATATAACCTTCCAAAACTCAATCAGGAAGAATCTAAACATCTCAATAGGCCAATAACTATGGAAGAAATTGAAGCAGTCATCAAAAAGCTTCCAGCAAACAAAAACCCGGGGCCAGACAGCTTCACAGGGAGTTTTACCAAACATTCAAGGAAGAACTAAAACCTATCCTCCTCAGACTACTCCAAAAAATTCAAGAGAAAGGAACACTTCCAAGCTCCTTCTATGAAGCCAGCATCACCCTAATACCAAAACCAGATAAAGACAATACAATGAAAGAGAATTACAGACCAATATCCCTCCATTGCTGGGAAACCCAAGCCTCCTGCTTGCTGCAGCTCCGTGGCCGCAGACATCTTTGTTGGGTTAATTTGCATACTTGCTCCTGATTGGCTGGTGGGCGTGGTTGGTGGGTGTAGCAGAGTGATGGTTAATTTGCATATTACTCTTTTATTAGATAGGATACCAAATCATCACGTTGTATACCTGAAACTAATATATAATGTTTTATATCAATTATATCTCAAAAAAAAAAGTCAGCATGAAATTAGTTGCAGAAAGATGACATGTAATATTACAACTCTGGAAGCTTCTTCCAGGAGTCCCTGTCTTTCTCTCCCACCCCCAATGAATCAAATACAAAGAATCATCAATGCAGTCAGCTCCGAACAATGTCTATGGTAGCTGCATTTCGGTTCCCTACATAGTTGTTTGGAAAATGAACCCCTTCTCTGCTTCAAGGGGACAAGCATAAGGCTTTCTTTCTTTCTCTGCTACTCATTTCTATTTGGATACACATTTATACTCATTCCTGTATACCTGTGTGGAGTTTGGGACACTATTGTTACTCCATCTAGGGTGGGGCTAAGGCTTCTCCTTCACTGGCAGCTGGCTTTCCCCAGGGAGCTGCTGCCCCCAGGATTTTCATCCTCTACTCCCCAGAGACAGAGCCAACCCCCCATGGCAGCTGTTGTGATTTCCAAGAGGCACAGAGCTGGGGATTCCACATCCTCCTTGCATCTCCCATATGTGTCGATCCAAATGCATATGTTCCTGTTTGGAAGCTGAAGGTGTAAATAGCTTTGAAAGGGTCTAAGAGGAGAAATTTGCAGATACAAATTGACAGGACTGGCTAAGTAAAATGTCTCTTTTATTACTCAGGAAAGTGGAATCTCAGAAAAGTGATGAAGTAAGTTGCCCAAGGTCATAAAACACTCATTTCACAATCTATTCCTGGTGGAGAAGAAAATAGAAATCATATGTTGTGATTCCAAAGCCTCCACTCTTCCTTCTACCTTAGAGGTGTGAAGAGGAATTGGCTTCTGTTTTTATGCATTTTGACTTTTGATTACTCTTTTTTTGCCCTCTGCCCACTGTTGGTTATTAGGGCGATGTTTTGATTCTGTGATATTACAGGCAAGGACTCAGCAATGCCCAAACTGTGCCTTGCCTGCCACTCCCCTCTCAGCTCCAAGGAAGCTAAACCCAATAAATAATCATAAATTGTGATACCTCTCTACTAAGGTGACCTAGATGCCAGCACTCCAATTGGAGCTCACTGGTAAAAAAAAAAATAAGTGGGGCCTCCTCTTGGAATGTCTCTGCCCTCTCACCATATGCAAAGAGGAGGAAGTTTAAGAGATAGGAGAACTATATATATGGTCAGGTTTGCACGATAGGCCTTGGCTGATTTGCTCACCCAAATGCATCTTGGGAGGAAAGTAGAAAAGAGAAGGGACTGGTTAGGCCTGATCTATCTAGAGGTGACACAGGAAGTACACATAGGTATACACCCTTTAGTAAATGTAGCCTGTATTAGTTACCTGGTACTGTAACATCATTCCAAAACTCAGTGGCTGATAACAATAATCATTGATTGTCTCTTGTCATTTCTGTGGGTCTGGAATTAAGACAGGGCATAGCAGGATTGCTTTTCTGTGCTCCACAGTTTCTGGAGTCTCCACTGAAAGAGTCAAAAGCTGAGGACTGGGCTCCTCTGAGGGAGCATTCACTCATGTGACTGGTTGAAGTCGGGCAGAACACTTCACACATGGTGTCTCCCTATGGCGTCCTCAAAACAAGGGAGGCAGTTAGTTGAGGCAGTTAAACAGGTCTGCCTAGGTCCAGAGGGAGAGAGCAGACCCCACCTCAGGATGAATCATGTCAATATCGCATTGTAAGAAAAGCATGGGAGATAAGACATTTTCGGAAAATACACTGAGTGGCCAGATTATTATGCGTTCAGAGATCATAATAATCTGGCTACTCAGTGTACATTTAAAGTTTATGTAACATTGTGCTTATCTCTTTTTTATTAATAAGAGTGTTCACAATGATCTTTCTACCTATAACCGGTTTGTATGAGGTTTCCCTATATAATAATGCAGTGGACTGGGGCTGCCTGGGTTCAGTCTCAGCTTTAGACCTTACCAGCTCTGCTGCCTTGCACACATTACTGAACCTCTTGTTGCCTCCAGCTTCCTCATCTGTAAAGTGGGGGTGGACCTACCTTGCAGATTATTTTTGTAAAGAGTATATGAGTGATTGTGAGCACTTAACATAGCATGTGGCACATTGTAAACAGTTAATAAATGTTAGTATGTTAGCTGTCATTGGTTATTATTTTTAATTAGAAAATATGAATTACCTAGCTCCTCTGTAGGAGTACTCAGAGGCAAGAGGCATTTCTGGTGATGGGTAGGATGAAAGGGAAGACTGGCCTCGAGTGGTGGTCTGAGTGAGGGTGCAGAAGGATCTGTGACTCCCAAGCTGATATTGTGGGTTTACAGATGGGAAGCCACGTAAACTGCTTTGCAGAACTGGACCTTGGTAAAGTATAATACAGCAAAGTTCCAGGTAATTCTAGCTTCTGTTCTGTGTTTCCTTTCTCCTCTACCTTATCCTTACCAGCTTCTCAACTCCATTTCTCTTCTCCCTTCCCTGGCCCCCAATTCAAACCTAATGAATTTCCACCGAAGTGTACATGATTGTGCCCTCTTACTCACAAACCTAGTCCTAGCCAGAAGTCAAACCACACAGTGTATTTGAATTTGTGATATGGGCCCAAGTAAGGAAGTTACAAAGAGGGTGGAAAGGAGTCTTTAAATTAGTATTTATAGGAAAGGGTGATGGTTCTGTGAAATAAAATGTTAGGCCCTCTTCCCAGCCATGCTGATCTCAGATCACCTTTCTTCCCAGCTCCCCACTCAACAAGGAAAAAGTTTCTAATCTGAATTGTCAGAGCCCAAGACATCAATTGAACTGTGTGGCAGATTATACACTGAGTGGCCAGATTATTATGCATTCAGAGATCATAATAATCTGGCCACTCAGTGTATATGTTTGTGTGTGTTGTATATTACCCAACTTATTTTATGAAGTAAAATGATTAATTTCAAAATCTGAATAAGTAACAAATCAAATTATAAGTCAATCTCATTAATGAAGGTCACTATGCCTAATTCTAGAAACACACAATTGGTCTGAAGTAAAACTAATATAGCACATCACATTAACAGAAAATTTACGTTCTATATAATAAAGAGGTAATATGCAAATTGACCCTCATGCCCTCACAAGATGGCTGCCTATGACCAGGCCAGCAGGAGGGTTAGTGAGGGACGACCAAATGACTGAACAGCAGGCTGCGTGGGGTGACCAGGCCGGAAGTGGGGGCAGTTGGGGTCAACCAGGCTGGTGGGGGGGGGGGAAGTTAGGGACAACCAGGCTGGCACGGGGGGCAGTAAGGGGTGACCAGGCCGGTGGGGGGGGGGGTCAGTTAGGAGCAACCAGGCAGGCATGGAAGGGGCAGTTGGGGGTGACCTGGCTGGCAGTGGGGGACAATTAGGGGCAACCAGGCTGGCATGCAGAGGCAGTGAGGGGCAATCAGGCTGGCAGGGGGGGGCAGTTAGGGTCTACCAGGCAGGCAGGCAGGTGAGCGATTAGGAGCCAGTGGTCCAGGATTGTGAGAGGGATGTCCAACTGCCAATTTAGTCCCGATCCCCGGGATAGGGGCTAAACCGGCAGTTGGACATCCCCCAAGGGGTCCCAGATTGGAGAGGGTGCAGGCTGGGCTGAGGACATCCCCACCCCCAAAGCACGAATTACGTGCACTGGGCCTCTAGTATAAAAATCTAAAAAGAGACTCATAAATTATCAGATATAATTCTCATTTCTTCCTGATGAAAACTTTTAAATTCAAGTGGCATTGGTTATTTAGAGATTGCTTTTTTGTCACATGGAATTTAGTTCATTGATTCACCAGAAAAGCAGATTCCTGGTCTGCAGTTTAAACCTGTTGCTCCAGTATGAGAATATATACTTTCCTCCTGGAGGACTGTGGAGGAAGGGGGACTGGTAACAAGAAAAATATCAGCACCTTGAGGCAAGGACTCTCCTGTCTACAGACTGTGGCACTAGAGATCTGGGATCTAATGAGACATGAATTCAAGAGACTCCCATGGATGAAACACCTTAGCAAATCCCAGGAAAGGGGAATTGGAACAATTGTTTTAGCCCTTCCAAACAGGTAACTGTGGCAACATTAGCTATCTTGGATTTTCAGTGTGTATTAAAAACAAAGAGTTGATTTGATTATTAAAGAAGAAATATACATTAGCCTTAGCCGGTTTGGCTCAGTGGATAGAGCTTTGGCTTTCAGACCAAAGGGTCCCAGGTTCGATTCCGGTCAAGGGCATGTACCTTGGTTGCAGGCTCCTCCCTAGCATGGGACCTGGTCAGGGTGCATGCAGGAGGCAGCCAATCGATGTGTTTCTCTCACATGGATGTTTCTCTCTGTCTTTCCCTCTCTCTTCCAGTCTACCTAAAAAAAAAAAAAAAAAATCAATGAAAAAAATAGCCTCGGGTGAGGATGAAGAAGAAGAAGAAGAAGAAGAAGAAGAAGAAGAAGAAGAAGAAGAAGAGGAAGAAGAAGAAGAAACACAAATTGGTTTTCTCAAATTAGAATTTATTGTCCCCAAAATTTTGTCCATAACTATTCAAAAAGAAAAGAAAATGTTATGTATAAATAGTAGAAAGGAAGAAACAAACATATCTATTTTACAAATAGCATGATTGCAGGCCTACAAATCTAAGGAAATCAACTAAAAATTACTAAAGTAATGAGTTTAGTTGCAGAACTGACTACAAAAATGTATGTATGTATAGTATATGTATATATTGTATGCATATGCATTATGTTGCATATATACTGATATCTGACAAGGAAATTCTATAAAAATAAATTCTATTGTTGCCATTACAACAAAAACAGATTAAATAGGTGGGAATTAATTTAACTTGTGGCAAGTTTATTCAGAGAAATTATAGAAAGCGTTGTTAATAAATTGAGTGCTGTATCATACCTGCTCCTGATTAAGAAAGTAAGTATATTACCATTTCCAAGGTTAATATGTAGATTTCTCAATTAAAGCCTCAGCAGATTAATTTAAGGTATGTAACAAATAAGAGTGCAATTCCTCTGGCATAGAATTCAAGAAGAATTCTAAGAATATTAATATTTATTTTTTAAAAACATAATGATTACTGACTCATCCTACTGTATTTTTAGTTCATTAAATTTTAAAACATGTTATAATAATTATAAAAGCAACGGAGCACTAGGTTAAAAACATAATAACTTGTTGAATAAGAAAACAGATGTAACAGATTAATTCAAACTCTAAGAGTTTCATTTCTGATAAATCATAAGCAGTACAGTGAGAAAAGGAATCATTAATAAATGCTATTGAGCCAATCAGATATTGGTATAAAGAAGTATATACTTAACCATGGAGTAATTAAGAACAAAACTGGAATCAAATCATCTTTGGCTAGTTTCTTGAAATTTCTGTCTTCTTTTGCTTCTTAGTGGGACTCATAATACTTATCTTGAGGGTGGCTTTGAGGAGTAATTTAGATTATGTGTGTGAAATGCTTAGCATAGTGCCAGGAGCATTGTAAACAGTATTATCATGAGTCAGAGTGTTAAATATAAGCAAGAACAAACAAACTGGTTAAATGATCTAGAAATACAAACAGAAAAGCATGTTTACCCTAGTGACGAAGAAGAAACAAATTTCTGATCGCAGAGCATGAGGGATGTTATCAGACAAGATAGATGTAGCCCTGACTAGTTTGGCTCAGTGGATAGAGCATCAGCTTGTGGACTGAAAGGTGCTAGGTTCGATTCCAGTCAAGGGCATGTACCTTGGTTGCGGGCACATCCCCTGCTGATCTGTTCCTCTTTCATCGATGTTTCTAGCTCTCTATCCCTTTCCCTTCCTCTCTGTAAAAAAAATCAATCTTACCTAATAATAGATAAACATGTAAATTGACTGTACCTCCACTATGCCTACCAGCCAATCAGCAGTGAGTATGCAAATTAACCCAACAAATATGGCAGTTAATTTGCATACACAGGCATGGAGATAGTATAGAAAGAAGCCAAGTGCAGCAGAAGGGAGCAAAGCTGCGGAGAAGGGAGCGAGGCAGCGGAGATGGGAGCGAAGCCCACCACAGGAAGCCCTATTCTTGCAAGAATCTTCCTGCAATGGGCCTCTAGTAAAATATATTTAAAAAAAAAAAAAGATAGATGTAAAAAAACTAAACAACAAAACTTTCAAGCAAAATGCATTCTTGAGAATACACACATATTATTGAGCTCCAATGAGAGGTAGCTTTGGAAAGAGTGTTGCCAGGCTAGGATTGCTGGAAATCTCACTCTTTATTTGTCAAAGAGCCCTTCCAGGGGTGCCCAGGGCCTTCCACATGAGTCCCGAGGATCTCAAACCTAGCAAGGTGTTCCCCTTCCCTGTTTTATAACCCCCTTTGTCTAGGTTTGTCCAGAGCCTTGTGAACCCTCTTCCAGCTTGGGGTCCAGAGAGTGGCTGGGTTTGTGGTTCTCCCTGGTCATGCTGCCAGCTGAGCCATCTCCCTCTGTTCACACGGGCTGCTCATCTGGCATAGCTCTGGCCAGGCCAGCTGCCCCTGCCAGCTGCCTCTAATCCCTTGACCTCTTTATCCCTTCACCCCACCTGACTAATGATCATTGCTTTGCTTTTTCCTCTAGTAATCCCAAATTGTGTATCATTCACACAACTGAACTCCAACCAATATACTTTTTGCGTTAGTCAGGATTCTCCAGAGAAAAGAACAAATACATGAAGAGATATTTTATAAGGAATTGGCTCTCAGGATAATGGAGGCTAAATCCAGATCCAGGAGAGCTGATGGTATAGTTCAAGTTTAAGGCCAGCTTGGAAGGCAGGAGAAGACTCATAGCCCAAGCTCTAAGACAAGAAGGCAGAGAGGGACTTCTCTCTCAATCTGCCTTTTTATTTTATTCAGGCCTGAAATGGGGGAGGCCCACCCACATTGGGAAGAGCAATCTTCTGTACTCAATCTGCCAATTCAGGTGTTAATCTCCTCTGGAAACACCCTCACAAACACACCGAGAATAAGGTTTAATCAAATATTTGGGCACCCCATGGCCCAGTCAAGTTGATACATAAAATTAACTATCACAGCCTCGCAATGCAGTTCATACCTGCAAGCCTTTGTGCAGGGACTGTTCCCTCTGTCTGGACCACCCTCCCCTTTTCCCTTCTTCATCTGTATAGTTATTTTATTCTTTATGACTCAGATAACATATCCAGGAAACCTACCTGGACACATCCTTGCTGAACCGAAGCCCTTCTTCCAAGCATCACAGCAGCCTGTGCGTTTCTCCCCGACTAGGTTGTAAATTCCTTATGGGCTGGAGATAGCCATTGCTCTTAAGCATCTTGATTCATAGCACAGTGCCTGACTCCCAGTTGTCCTAAGAAAGATGTGTGCCATCCACACTTGTTTACTCCACTCCTGGCCACTAGTATGACATCACTGTTTGTCCCACTGAAACTGCTCATACTAATTTAGACAGTGGTTGTCAGCCCTGTCTGCACACTGGAATCTTCTAGGGAACTTGTAAAAATACTAGTGCCAGGCCCCACCCAAAGCCAAATAAGTAGGGAGATCAGAGTGGACTCAAGTGTGAGTCTTTTATCAAAGCTGCCCAGATTGATGTGCCTGTGCCTGTGCCTGTGCCTGTGCAGCCAGAATTGAGAACCACCCATTTAGGATGTTATTTAGAGCCTCTGTGTGTCCTTGGTAAAAAAAAGAATTAAGAGAGAATCTTAATTCTGAGTCTGACTAGGCAGATGGGGAAGTGCACCCCTGCTGATATGGTTGCTATGCAGAGCTGAGGGGAGTCAGGAAGCATCTCAGCTCCCTCCCACTACTTCCCCCTCCACACCCGCACCCCCAGGAGACTGAAGACTTGGTGTCATCACTTTCACATCCTCTCCGAGGGTATCTGTGTTAACTCTGGGAGCTGGCTTTGAATGGTGCCTCAGTAATTCACAGCATGCGCCCCCCCCCCCATCACTTTACTCCTAACCAGAGGGATGGGCACTTCAGTTGGCATCATAGTACCTCATCCCTCAGACCTTCCCTTGAGAGGCCAAGAGTTGCATGATAGCAATGGGGAGGAACCCATGCAAGCCTGAAATATGCATAACTTTAGGGGACCTCTTTAAGAAAAAAAACACAAAATCACAAATCAAAAAATTGCTAGGGCCTTCCCAAAAATTTGGAAAGGGCCAGTACAAATGCCACACCCTGATTTTTAAGCTTCAATTGCTTCAGGGTAGACCTGCTTCTGAGAACAATAACTATCATTTATTGTGCCAATCTGTACCTGAGACTTCATATATAGCTCTCCCTTCAATAGGCAAGCAAGGTGGAGCTATCCTCAATTCACAAATGAGGAAACTCGGGTTCAGAAAGGTTTGTTACTTCTCCCAGGTTGCACACAGGTTACACACATGGAACTAGAATTCAGATTCAGTTCTGGCTGGTTCCTGAACCCAGACTTTTGCCACCACACCAGCAGATCTCAACATCTTGTGAACTCCCAGGGCCTGGAATTATTATAAGAAGCAGGCAAATCCACACATGTACCAAGTATTTTGTGTAGACTGAAATTTTAATGTGACTTGCATATGTGTGGAATGCTTTCCACATTATGTACATGCTGCTGTAGTTAATAAAATAAAGTCATTTAAAAGCACAAACTTTACTTAATAGCTTTAATCACTGTGTCCTTTCTCAATCAACAAATATGAAGGGTACAGCTCTTATAAGAGCACTTGCAAAGCTTTTACAGTAAAAAGGCCCCTGGTGCTCAAAAGGGTTGGAATCCCACTGTATTACTGGTGCAGGGGTAGAGCTCACATTTTCTCTTTCCATAGGGTTCCAAACTCTCAAATAGTGGTCTCTAAAATGAGGGATTATAAAACATTCCATTGGGATAAAGGAAGAACATATCAGAAATTCTACTTATATTTATTTTTACCCTCACCTTTAAAAATGTCCATGTATGTTTATATTTCATAATGTATGTATTATTACAGTGGGATATGCATGTGATTATAAATAGGTACACATCACATGGCATAATAGTTAAGAACATAGACTCTGGGGTCAGACCGCCTGGGTTACAATCTTGGGCTTGTCACTGTGTGTCCTTGGTAAAAAAATATTTTTTTTCTGTTCTTCAGTTTCCTCATCTGGAAAACTGAGATAATAATACCTACCACATTGGGTTGTTGTTAGAAATAACTGAGTTAATACATGCGGAATATTTAGACCAATAGTAAGTGCTGTGCAAGTTGTTTCTATGGTAAACACAATGATTATTATGCATATATTAAGGCATATTCTGGATGCATTTTCTCTCTCTCTCTCTCTCTTCCTTACCCCTTCTCTCTACCAAAAATATAGTATGGTCTTAAAAGTTTGACAGCTACTGCTTTAATTATTCGACTAACTATTGTAGCAAAGAATGTCTCTGACCATCAGATCAAGATTCCTCCCCAAGTTGCCTCCTCTGTTTAGCCAGCTTCTAGCCTTGGGATCTGGGCTAGCATTGCCAATTTGCCAAACTCCACAAGAGTTAAAGTGGGGGTGCTAATAAGCTGGGATTCTTTCTCTTTGTTCTGTCCTCCGACAGCCCTGCCCAGGCATGGGAGCCAGACTGCTATGCAGAACCTTTCCTCTGAAAACTGGGGGATGGAGACTGAGAAGCAAGGCTCCACTTACAGCAGCTTCACACTCCCTCCAAGGAAGAAGAAAGGGGTCTGTGTGCTGGGGCTGCTCCCCTGCCAGCAGCCCAGCAGAACAGCTGCCGATGCCCTGCCACTGAGCTCTGCTTGCCCCATCTCCAGGCTGAGGCACCAGGAAGTGAGAACATCAGCTGCAAAGAAAAGAAGAAAGAAGTGCATTGAGTTTTGCTCATACAGCCTGCTCTTCTTTCCCCTTCTGCTCTTTCCAGTCACAATCTCATAGCCTATAGCCTCAATGCCCTCAAGGGCAGAGGTCTGCTCCTGGATGCTGCCATCTTGGATTCCCTTCTTCCTGAGAGGAAGTCCTTGAAGACCTTTGCAAAGTCACAACCCCCACTGCAAGTCCTCTTCTCTCTCTTGGGGTCTACCTCTCATTTGCTCAGGTAGATTTATAACTTATGCAAATAACTGTAGGGGATTAGGCAAATGATTATGTAAATGGTGCCTTCCTTTTCTCATCCCAATTCTGGTAACACTAGGAGAAACTAACAATAATGATTAAATCCTGCCATTCGGGACAACATGGATGAAATTTGAGGCTATTATGCTAAGTGGAATAAGTGAGACACCAAAAGACAAATATTATATGATCTCACTTATTACATGGAATCTAAAACAAAACAAAAAACTTATAGAAATAGAGTAGATTGGTGGTTGCCAGGGACAAGGGGGTGGGGAAATTGGTGAAGGTGGTCAAAGGGTACAAACTTCTTTATAAGATGAGTATGTTCCAGGGGTCCAATGTACAGCATGAAGACTATAGTTCACAATACTGTATTGTATGCATATTTGAAAGTTGCTGAGAGAGTAGATCTTAAATATTTTCAGCGCACGCGCACACACGGTCACTATGTGAGGCGATGATGTGTTAACTAATCTTATTGTGTTAATCGATTCACAATATATACATATGTCAAATCATCACATTGTACAACCTAAACTTACACAATGTCATGGGTCAATTGCATCTTA
Organism: Corynorhinus townsendii; assembly: GCA_026230045.1. NCBI lineage: Eukaryota > Metazoa > Chordata > Mammalia > Chiroptera > Vespertilionidae > Corynorhinus > Corynorhinus townsendii. The sequence goes on from JAPDVU010000002.1 coordinate 43,797,288, forward strand.
AGAAAGCTGGGGGCAAATGATTAAAAGATGGAAAATGGAATCAATGTCTAAAAAGTAAAGGAGCTAAACTTTAATCTAGAAAAGAAAATGTAATGCCTGTTTCACAGCAAGATTCCATTCCACAGCGAAAATGGAATCTCTGACCCTCAAATTTCCATAAAACCCTCACAGCTGTGGCATATGTAGACTCTGACTACCTATATTTATTGTTTTCCCATTGAAATTAATGGCTCTTAGGAAATGTTCAAGTAGACTAATTGTTATTTTTACTAATAGCTCATACTATTATATTGGTATATATAGTCTATATTATACAATGAAAAAATTCTAGACAATATATATTTTTAGAAAGGACCATAAATCCAACAGATCAATTATTTTTTTCAGTTAAAAACTCTTGCCCATTTTTAAAGAATTAATAAAGCTGGCTTTTCATGAGCCATTTAAGAATAAGCAATTGGGGTTTTTAATCAAAGTAGTATTATAATAGTCACTCTTGTAGATTTAAAAAAATCTACAAGAAAATTATGTATATCTTATGCAATTTTAAGATTGGAAAAGGTTATTGAAAGCCAAGAACATGATGAACACTGGAAATCTAATAATTTCAAATGCTGTTGCAGCTGAAATTTTGTCTCCAATTTCCGCCTACTCAGATTGCTTTTTCTTTATGAAACTGACCCACATCACATCCACGTACAAGCTCTAGGAGTCTACAGAACATTTGTCTAAAGTTATAAAAACAATTGTTACTTTAAAAAAATCATTAAACGTATGAATTAAATTCTATTGCTTGGTTAAAAGTGGATCCCCAAATTGGAATTTTTAAGAATACTTCTTAGCAGCACCATCTAGTGGAGAGTTACAGCAAATAACTATTTTTCATTATACCCGGTTCTTGAAAGGATTTATTTAAATTTTACTTAAAGTGTGTTTCATTTTCTGACAGAGTCTAAATTATGAGATATTACAGAGGACCAGTTGTATAACTGAAAATATAACGATATAACAAAACATATTTTCTGCAACAGTACAGATTTCAAATTTTCGCACATTTGAATATCAAATATTAAATTTTGTATTTCTTTTTAGGTAATATTATCTTAAACAAAGAGAATTTGTTCATTATACAACAAAATATAATTGTATTTTTAGGTTTTTGGAAGTATTTTTAAAATATTTTTTTATTGATTTCAGAGAGAGGAAGGGAGAGGGAGAGATAGAAACATCAATGATGACAGAAAATCATCAATCTACTACCTCTGCATGTCCCCTACTGGAGACTGAGCCTACAACTCAGGCACGCGCCCCAACTGGGAATCGAACTGTGACCTCCTGGTTCATGGGTTGATGTTCAACCACTGAGCACACTGGCTGGACATAAGTATTTTTTAATGTAAATCACAGATCAGAAAAAAATTTTGTTTTATTAGATCATGTATCCTGTAATTAGGGGTTGGTAGACAAGGCAAAAATTAGGTTACCATTGGAAATTAAATATTTATATCATCTTATGTTAAGCTGTACTAAACAGTTTTGAAACAGACAATGGATGAGCAATCTTTTTACATCTTTCCTTGAGTCTTTTTAAGATAGCCTGAGCTAACCCTCACCATACACAACAAAGATGTGATATTTTAGAATGGCTAGTCTCAGACAATGGGTAAATTAAGATTTTATTTTTTATTGAATCTATTGGAGTGACATTTGTTAATAAAATTATATCGATTTCAGGTATACAGTTCTATAATGCATCATCTGTATATTGTATTGCATGTTAACCACCCCAAATAAGATTTTGATTTCTTCAACAAATATATTGAAGATCTCCTATGTACCAGGCACTGGTCTAGTTTTCAGACACAACAAACAGAACACCCAAAATGACTGCTTTCAATGCACTTACATTTGGGGAGGGGGGGGCATAAAAAATAAAAAATAAACAAATATAGGGTGTCCCCCAAAAAGTGTATATACACTTTGAATAATTATAAAGGCAGTGTTTATTAAAATACATCTCAATTTCATTTAACAGCTACCAGCTGTTATATAATATGGCAGATAGTAATTGTGCTATGGAGAAAATGCAGGGTCAAGGAGAAGGGAATTATGGGGAAGGGAATGGTTGCCCTTGTATAGTGGTAGTTAGAGAAGGACCTTCTAACAAGGTGACATTGGACTCCCTGCTTCAAACGTATAGGGAAAAGAGAGGGAGCACACGATGCAGATAGCAGAGAAATGAGTTTTGGATAGACAGAAGAGGAGGTGCAAAGGCCATGGGGTGGGAGGTTGCTTGGCATATTCAGAGAACACCCAGGAGGCCAGGTTGGCTGGGCAGAATGATCTAAGCAGAGAAGTAGGGTGAGGTCAGAGAGGTAGAGGGGCTAGATCACCTAGAGCCTGTGGCATTGGAATGAATCTTGGTTTTATTCTAAATAAGATGGGAAACCACAGAAGAATTTTGAATAGGAGAGTTGCTTGGCTGTTGTGTATCAATACAGTAGGCCAGTGGTCAGCAAACTCATTAGTCAACAGAGCCAAATATCAACAGTACAACAATTGAAATTTCTTTTGAGAGCCAAATTTTTTTAACTTAAACTTCTTCTAATGCCACATCTTCAAAATAGACTAGCCCAGGCGGTGGTATTTTGTGGAAGAGCCATACCCAAGGGGCCAAAGAGCCGCATGTGGCTCGCAAGCCGCAGTTTACCGACCACGGCAGTAGGCCATAGGGTTGAAACAGGGAGTCCAGTAGGATCCTATTGTCTCAGGTAAGAGGTACTTTAGACCAAGATGACAGCAGAGGAAGCAGTGATAAGTAGTTGTATTCTGAATATATTTGCAGGTAGAGCCACCAAGATTAGCTGATGGATTAAATGCGGAGTGGGAGGTAAAGAGAAGAGTCAAGGATGACATTATGTCCAGAGCAAGTGATGGGATGGTACCGAGAATGGGGCAAGCTGTAGGAGAAACCTGTGTTGGGAGAGACTGGCAGATATCAAGAGCTCAATTTTTAAAACATATATACATTTTATTGATTTTTTACAGAGAGGAAGAGAGAGGGATAGAAAGCTAGAAACATCGATGAGAGAGAGACATCAATCAGCCGCCTCCTGCACGCCCCCTACTGGGGATGTGCCTGCAACCCAGGTACATGCCCTTGACCGGAATTGAACCTGGGACCCTACAATCCACAGGCTGATGCTCTGTCCACTGAGCCAAACTGGTTAGGGCTCAATTTTTAAAATGTGAAGTTTCAGATATCCATTAGACATCTAAATGTAGATGTCAAATTGACAGGGAAGAGATCCAGGCTGTAGGTGTGAATTTAGGAGATTTTAAGGTGTAGGTGATATTTAACGCCTTGAAACTAAATGAGATCACCAAGAGAGCAAGTGTACATAAACAAAAGAAGAGGTTTAAAGACTGGGCCCTGGGGCCTTCTAACATTTACTAGTAGAGGTGAAGTAGATAAAGAACCAGCAGTGGAGACTAAGGAGGAAGCTAGAGAGATAAAGGAAATCAACAGAGCCCTGATATCCTGGAATCAGGTGAAGAATGGTTTTTATTATTTTTTTTAATAAATCTTTATTGTTCAGATTATTACAGGTGTTCCTCTTTTTTTCTTTTTCCCTATAGCTCCCCTCCACCTGATTCCCCACCCCACCCCATGCCCTTACCCCCCACCACTGTCTTCATCCATAGGAGTAAGATTTTTGTCCAATCTCTTCCCGCACCCCTCACACCTGCTTTCCCTGAGAGTCGTCAGTCCACTCCCTTTCTATGTCCCTGATTCTATTATATTCACCAGTCCATTCTGTTCTTCAGATTTTTATTCACTTGATTTTTAGATTCACTTGTTGGTAGGTATGTATTTGATGTCATTTTGTTGTTCATAATTTTTATCTTTACCTTTTTCTTCTTCTTTCTCTTCTTAAAGAATACCCTTCAGCATTTCATGTAATCCTGGTTTGGTGGTGATGAAATCCTTTAGCTTTTTCTTGTCTGTGAAGCTCTTTATCTGACCTTCAACTCTGAATGATAGTTTTGCTGGGTAGAGTAATCTTGGTTGTAGGTTCTTGCTGTTCATCACTTTGAATATTTCTTGCCACTCCCTTCTGGCCTGCATAGTTTCTGCTGAGAAATCAGCTGACAGTCGTATGGGTACTCCCTTGTAGGAAACTAACCGTTTTTCTCTTGCTGCTTTCAAGATTCTCTCTTTGTCTTTTGCCCTTCGCATTTTAATTATGATGTGTCTTGGTGTGGTCCTCTTTGGATTCCTTTTGTTTGGGGTTCTGTGTGCTTCCTGGACTTGTAAGTCTATTTCTTTCACCAGGCAGGGAAAGTTTTCTGTCATTATTTCTTCTAATAGGTTTTCAGTATTTTGCTCCCTCTCTTCTTCTGGCACCCCAAAAATTCGGATGTTGGTATGCTTGAAGTTGTCCCAGAGGCTCCTTACACTATCTTCATATTTTTGGATTCTTTTTTCTTTTTGTTTTTCTGGTTGAGTGTTTTTTGTTTCCTCATATTTCAGATCTTTGGTTTGATTCTTGGGGTACGTTGATCTACAGTTGAGTTTCTGTATATTCTTTATTTTAGACAGTGTATGCTTCATTTCTGACTGGTCCTTTTCCATTTTTTTGGCATTCTCATTAAGGTCCTTGAAGGTCTCACTAAGCTCCTTAGAAGCGTCATCAGGTTTCTCGGTGGTTTTTAGAAGATTCTTGAGTAACCTTATAAATGTGGTTCTGAACTCTATGTCATCCAGTAGTTTGCTTTCCTCCGTTTCTTTCATTCGTGACATGTTTCTTTGTTTCCACATTTTGGCTGCTTCCCTGTGTTGATGGAGTGGCTTTGTGTGGTAGGTGACCTATAGGGGGCAGTAGCTCAGCCTCCCCAATCACCTGATGTGGACGCTCTTGGTACACCCCTTTGTGGGCTGAGTGCAAAGTCTTGGTATAGTTAAGCCTTAATTGCTGTTGGTACACTGGGAGGAATTGACCTCCAGGCCAATCGGCTGTGAGGACTCGCTGTGTCTATAAGAACTGCTGTGCTGGAGACATGCTTATGGTGCAGGACTTGTTTCAGTGGGACTTTGGTGCTCGCTGAGTCTGCCTCTTGAATGTGTCACTTATGGATGTGAGGAGTTGAAATCTGGTTTCTCACACTGACCACTAGGTATACTGGCTTCTGGATCTCCAATGGGGTGCAGGTCAACTATTGTCTGAGTCCACCCAGCAGGAGCTACAGCAAGAGCTACAGTTTTCTCCTCTTTGCTTGGGGTTTGGAGGTTTTAGAGCTGTCTGATCTGGGCTGCAAGTTTGTTAGGTTAAGCTGCGATAGGGCAGTCCATTCATATGCAAAAGCCGCTGCTTGGAGCTTGGGTGGGTTTGTAGGTTGTGTGGGGCGGGGTCTCAGGGCATCACTAGGCTAGGGCGTGGCAAACAGCAATGGCTGCTGGTTAGCCGGCTCTGTGTCTCCGACTGTGTCCCGTCCAGTGCCCCAGCGCAGATAAACAATTATTCCTGTGCGCAGCTCTGCAAGCAGGCCCCACTCACTTTCTGACCCGGTAGCAGACAATCCAGCTTCTCTCCATAGGAGTTTGGGTCCCCCGCGTCTCCCCAGAAACTGTATTTCAGAGTAATCGGGGGCTTGTCTCCCCTTTGGATTGAAAAAAGCAACCCCTGCCGCCAGCCCAGATTCCGCGCCTCCGTACCTCAGCTTTTCAGCGCTTGTGCACGTCTCAGTGCTCTTTTCTCTTTCCTTCTAGTTGTAGAACTTCCACTCAGCCAGCTTTCCCATGGTGCTGGGTGACAGGCGTTTTGTCTTTTAGTTGCAGTTTAAATTGTTGTGCGAGGCAGCAGTTTAGGTGTTTACCTACGCCACCATCTTGGATTCCTCCTCATCAAGAATGGTTTATAAGTAAGAGGGAATGATCGATGAGTCAAGTAGGATGAGAACCAGGAATTGACAATTGGATTTAGCAATAAAAGAGGCATTGGTGACCTTGGCAAAAGTTGTATGGGTCTTGTGGTGGGGATACAAGCCTGATTAAAGTAGGTTCAAGAGAGAATGAGAGGAAAACAATAGGAAATAATAAGAATAATCAATATAGAACTTTTGCTATGAAGGAAAGAAGAGAAACTCACTGGTAGCTGGAAGGGAAGTAAGATCGAGATTTTTTTAAGATAGGAGAAATTTTTTAAAATAAGCTTTCTGTTTTTGAGATGGAAGAAATTATAGCTTGTTTATATGCTGGTTGGAAAGAAGCCATAGAAAGAGGGAAGTTGATGATGCAGAAGAAAGAGGAGAGGATTGCTGGGAGAGTGTACTAGTATTTGAGTGGGTGACAGTGGAGGAGGTGGCACACAGACAGTTCATTCTCAGAACTGGGAGGGAAGGCAGGATAAATGAGCACAGATGCAGGGAGGTGGGTAGATGTGTTGGTGGGTGCCTGTGGACATTCTCTTCTGACTGCTTCTGTTTTCTCTGTGAAGAAAGCAAGGACATCAGCTGAGAAGGAGGATGGAGAGAGATGTGATAAAATTTGGAAGAATAAGAGGTATGAAATAGTCACCTAGGAGACTGGGGAAATGAATAGACTTGAGGAATATAATAGAATAGCCTCCTTGAAGTCAATGGGCATTAATTTTTAGTGAGCACCTCCTTCTCTGAATTATAGTACTAGTAGTCTACATTGTTCATTTGGCATGTGACATATATTCTATTATTGTTTATCTGGTACAAAGATGTACAGGTTTGAGTTCTGGTGATAAGAGATGGCTGGGAGTTTGGGGCTTCTTGTAGTGAATGATCAAACCACAGATAAGGTGTGATGAGAGCAATACAGAAGGTCTACAAACAGGAGCTGTGTGTTGGAGGTTGTGATGCACTCCCCATACCACCCCTGCCCCCCTCAATACCAAGGCACTTATTCCCCCAGCTGCTGGCGCTGGTTGCCAGGAGAAACTAAGGATCTGAATTCCTCCAAGGATTTGGACTTTAGCTAAAGGTAGATGCCTTGTCCAAGGCCATGCTTCTCTCCACTCCTCCCATATCCAAAAGTAAGTGAAGGTGGCAATAGAAAGGCTTAGTTCCCTTGCCTCAATTCAGACCATCTCTAAAGGCTGTCTGAAGGCCTCAGAATGCCCCAAGGGTTTGCTAAAGCTTCTGCTGTATCTGCCTCAGAGTTCAATTCTCTCTGCTCAATCTTGCTTTCTTCACTCCCTTACAGGTGAGGTGTTCTACCTCAAAGTCTTTTTCCTGAGGAACTCAATCTATGACTATTGCTAGCAGAAGTGGTCTTAGGAAGTGAACTTTAAAATAGGATATGGGGCCTGGATCACAAACCATCCAGCTAGTAATGAAAATGGCATCATTGGTGATAAGTGGAGTATCAATAGCTCCTAGCATGCTGTTACTGTGCAAAAGCTAAAACTTTCATCAGTGGAGATGTTAGGATGGGTATCTATAGAAGGTAATGAGGGCAATATCTCAGGCATTTGAGAGGTTTATAGGAATTTGTAATTACATGGAGTCAGGTGACTGTTGCTGGGGGCTATTACTGCATTAGAGAAACACAATACAAGGTGTGAAGGTGACTAATTACCAACCTGAGATGAGACAAACTGTGACTACCTGAACATCACAGTCTAGCAGCATATAAGACACTAACCTGTAATTACAAGGCAGAAAAAGCAGAGGGTCAGGCTCAGGACTTACTTATAAAGGAAGGGAAACGGAGTTCCAGAGAGGGTGAAATTCTCATGGCAATTCTGCTATGTCAAGGTTAGGGCATTGAATGGGAAGAAGTGGGACACTGTGACTTAAAATTAGGACATCTGAGTCAATGAATTTGAAAATCGCAAATTCTGAGATTCCCCTGAACACTTTGGACCTGCAGAAGAAGCTTACCCCATCCCTGCTAAAGACTTATGCTTCCCACTTGCTCAAAGACAGTTCAGAGGCTTTTTACCTTGCAAGATACATGCCCTGCTTAGGAAATACCTCCCCCTGCCCTGCCACCAGAACAATAAATAGAATTAACTCACAAAATAACTCATCCAGGAATGGGCTGAGACTACTAATTTTATTTCCTCAAGGAGCTATAGGATCTAGCCAGCACACATCAGCAGAAGCCTAGAGAGTATGTTTGGGTGCTGGATCAAGGGTGACAGAACATAAATTTTGGTAGGGAGAATTTATCATTATTGTAACACTCTTCATGAAACAGACTTAATGTCCAGGCAAAGACTATGGGACACATTACTAACACACTGCTAGGTTGGTTCTTGGAGGCTTGGAGAAACTGATGGCATGCTTAGTAAAATAGAAATACCAGAACTTCCATGGTTGATGGTGGAAGAAGTAATCCAAAGACTCAGAGGAGTGGTTGGAAGTAAGAATGCACTGAGTGGCCGAATTATTATGATCTCTGAACGCATAATAATCTGGCCATTCAGTGTATATCCTATATAATAAAAGGCTAATATGCAAATTGTCCCCTCGACCAGGAGTTTGACCAGCAGTCAGGCCGGCCAACTGCCCATGTTCCCTCCCCCTGGATGGACCCCACCCATGCACAAATTCATGCACCAGGCCTCAAATACACACACACACACACACACACACACACACACACATACACTGAGTGGCCAGATTATTATGCATTCAGAGACCATAATAATCTGGCCACTCAGTGTATATGGGCAATGGCAAATAGTTTGGATGATTGGTCAGGGTCTAGACAGAGAAATATTAGAAGATAGAGAACAGCAAGAACTGGGGAATTTAGGGATGGGCCTATCATAGTAGGCACACATGTGAAGAGGTGTGCATCACATGTTAATACTATCCAGAAAACATCTACTCGAGAAGATATATTAATCAACCAAGTAGGTAGAGTGACCAGGCTAGCCGATACCAACCAGGTGCTATCATTGCCTACCTTAGAAATGGCACAAGTCAAGTGGCCCATGAACAGAGTAGGCTTGGTTGAAGGGATGGACACTATACATGAGCCCAACCAAATGAACTCCTTCCCACTCTCCAAGGCTGATCTAGTTGCAGAATATAAAACTTGCCCAGATGCTGTACTATCTTTCAAGGAGACCAACCGATGACTTGGTGGTAAACCGCTTAAATCAGAACTCTTTGGTCATCAGCTCAGTGATTCATCTTGATTGGAATTGATATATGTTCCACATGTGAGTTTTCCTTTCCTGACCGCAGGGCTTCATTTCCAAGGACCTAGAGAGGATCTGAGCCAGCGATATAGGAGCCTACATAATATTGCATCAGAACAAAGGACTCTTTAAAACAAAGATACTGCTGAGGTGGGCATATGACCATGGATTCCCTACTCTAATCAGATACTACACCGGCCAGAAGTTATTAGCTTTCCTAACAGACCACTGAGGTGCCAACTTGGAGATGATATCCTGTGAGGATGGGGTACCGTCCTTCAGGATGCAGTTCACACCATAAATAAATAATCCTTATATACTATACGGTTGTATGTTTTTAACAGTTAAAATACAAGGTTATAGGAACCAAACACTGGAAGTAGAAGTGGCCTCATTTATCATCACTGCCAGTGACCTACTTGGGAAATTTTGCTTCCTGCACCAACAATTAACACTCTGAGATCTAGAAGTCATGGCTTCTAGAGGGCAAATGCTTCTACAAAGGACATAGTAAGAGCCTTTTTTGAGCTATATGTTCCACTCAATCATTTCTGGCTTTTTGTGCTGAGGGAAGGAGTCACTGCCCTGGCATGGGTCATTGACCCTGATCACAGGAGGAGGCAGGACTACATCATCAACATGCTAAAACATCATCAAGGCTACATAGAAAACTTAACTAACATAATTGTCAAACAGAATGCACAGCTTTTTTTTCCTAGCACACATATCCTATATAACAAAGAGGTAATGTGCAAATTAACCCTCACGCCATCACAAGATGGCTGTGCCCACAGCAGAGGTGGGGTTCCCATAATGAGTGATCAGCAGGGACCTGAGGCTGCATGGCACTGGGCTGGGGCAAGGGACCTGAGGCTGAACCCCCCCACCCCCACCTGGCAGGGCTTGACAGGGGTGGGGCCAGCTGGATCTGGATCTCGCCCAATAGAGGTGGGGCTGGCTGGGTCTGGGTCTCATGCAATTTCGAGGCCCACACTCTGATAGGAGGAAGATTTTCATATAGATTTTACTAATTTTCTTTCATCTCTGACACTTCTATTATAGAGAAAGGGCAAATAGCAATATTAAATTATTTCCTCTAATTAATTCCCTTTTAATGTGCATGAATTTCGTGCACCAGGCCACTAGTAATATTTATAAAAATTAATGACATGCAAGACAAAAGTCTATTAAATATCAGAGAGTTGATAGCATATGGATCCCTGGTTTTCAAACATTTTTTAGCATGCCCCCTCCATTGTTGCAGTTTGTGTTCCCTGGAAAGCAGACTCTGAGATGGAGATTAGTGTGCAGAATGTTTAGGGGGTGCTTTTGAGATTAACACCTGTGAAATAGAAGAGAAAGAAGCAGGAATGAGCAGAGGGAGAAGTTGAGCTGCAATGCCATACCTCAGTACAATGCCACTGGGGGCTCCAGAGCTGTCAGCCCTTCAGAGTTGGGACAAGAGAATCAGGCACTTACATTCTAATCACTGGATGCAAGCTACCTTTGGAAGATGTTGTGACTTTGAGCAAGGCAATCCCCCCCAAAAGGCCATATTCTGGCAGCATTCCTAGCAGAAGGTGGGAGAATAAACCTTTCATTCCCAAAAGAGGATCTAGGTAGTACATCCCATAAAATATATACTTTGCAAACATCTCTAATATGTAGGATGTTTGCAAAGTATACATTTTTACAATGATATTGACATATATGTACATTATAAAACACAATAAAATAGAAATGCATAAAAGATAAGATGATGAAATAATATATTAAAACATTCTGTTAATAGGTGATGGTTTTATACTATTGACTTCATCATAAATGGTAGGTTATAAATCAATATTTCTAATAATCCTGATAATTCCAAAATACTTTGGCCAACTTCTTGCCAGGTCTGACTAATTCATTCTACCTTGTAATGCAGTTGACCAAGAGCAAATTCCAGAACTGCTAGCTCTGCTGTCTTCTTGTCGTTCACCATCATTTGCATTATTTGTATTATCTTCAATCATGCTTCCTTTCAATGAATCTTTTGTGAGGGTTAATGAAACTAAATTAAGTAATTTAGCCTAAATATCTGCTTACCCCAGCATGCAAAATTTGCAATATTTCTCAATATGCTGGAAGCAAAGGGAAGAAGGAGGGTGCCACTGTCAACCTCTCTGCATTTTGGAACTTGCCCTCTTCCCTAAGGAAACATCATTCCTGACCTATGGCTGTCTCAGATGCAACCTGGCGAGGACAACAGCATCCATACGTACATGGATTGTTAATTTCTGGTTTTTAGACAGAAATAGGTAGTAATAGTTGTACTAAATACTTTTTGTTTGTATCTCTATGGATCATCTTTAACACTGCCGTGGGAAGGGGCACCCCACTTTGGAGATATCTGATCGAGTGAACAGAAGGCTGGTGCACCCCAGATTCAGCACCTGTGTTTTGGTCAGGTTGAGAGATTCTGCTTCTCAAATTACTCTTCTTTTCCTCTGTGCCACTGTTGACCACTTTTTCTTCTGATAATACATACTGTATTTGTGAGTGTTTTTATCTCTAATTAAGTAGGAGTCAATTTGAGGTTCGAGTAGGCCTGTGAGACTCTTTCCTACTAAATGTTGATTTAAAGTCCTATTCTCAGGTTCTTACTGGTGTCTCCATGAACTGCCAACAACAATTAAATGTGAAACATAACATAAACATTTATGAGCAATTCAACAAGAAGTTGAAAACCGCATCACACTGGCAAAATTTCTTTTCTTAAAACAAGAAATCCTGTTTAATGAGACTAGATTCTCAAACCTGTGCATCAGAATTACCTATGACACTGAGGAATACAAATACAAAAACAAAAAATCCCCTCCTAATTCTTGGACCCCATCTGCATTAGTTAGGATTAGGGTCAGCTGTGAGTAATTGTACACATACAGTAACACTGGCTTATCCAGGGTAGGAATTGGTCTCTCCCTCTCATGTAAATGACTGTTGGAAGGCAGAGTGGCGAGAGGTCCTAGGACTACACTCTTTATAGCACTTTGCATGTTACATGGGAGCATGAGCCCCTTTCCAAGCTCCAACTCCCCCTCCCTGTGGGACTATGGTGGAGGCCATCTGTAAGTGGAATGTAAGCTTGGGAGCCTGGCCAGCTCCTCCGTCAAGGGAGAAAGTGCTTCTGAATGTGAGCCCGGACTGGAAACAACTGCAGAGAAACAGCTTGTGTTTTGATTTCACACAGCCACCCGCCGCATGCCCCGTTTGCTTTTTTTTGTACTCTATATAACCCTGAAAGTTTGGGTTGCAGAAATTTTACTGGCTACCCCCAGCCCCACCCAGGTATGATGGAAACTTTACTGGCCAGCTGCCCCTGATATGGCAGCAATTTCCCTTGCTGGCTGCCACTGGTGTGCACGGAATCCTAATAAAACCATGTCATTCACAGCCAGTCTTCCAGGTTATTTCTTTGGAATTGACAAACAATATCCTGAAGTTTTCTTGGACCTCAGCTCTTTGCATAGCACCCTCCATTCTGCTATCCCTAGGGCATGACCTTTGTCCTCGAGATCCAGTATAGTGAGTCAAACTCCCCCCATCCCATATGTGTTCCAGGCAGCAAGATGGAAGATAAACAAACAACAACAACAAAAAAGTCAAAGAATGCACATCATCTGACTCTTTTTTAAAAAATATTTTATTTATTTCAGAGAGGAAAGGAGAGAGAGAAAAAAAAAATTAATGATGGGAGAGAATCATCCATTGGCTGCTTCCTGCATGCCCCCACTACAGAAGAGAAATATTGTGATTACAGCCAACAGTCTCTGCCAAAATTTACAAACCAGCAACTTTCTAGGCCCAAGCAGGCTTCAGGAATCCAGTGCACTTATGACTTGGTGGGAGAAGGTTTTGCCCTACTTCATCCTAAGGATCTCACCTTACAGCTAGAATTAGCAGCTGCTCCAGAAAGCACTACTTCCTCTTAGAAAAGGTGGAAAAACTCTAACTAGGAAAGATGTACACAAGATAGGTTGATCAGCTCTGCTTGTGTCATCTTATCAGATGCTTTCATGTACTGATTCTGCCAGGCTATTTTAAGGTGAATGCAAGAGAACAAGTAAACATTACAACTGAAGTGCCCTAAAAGTCTTTGAACAAGAATTAAAAGCCCTGGCCCTGGTGGGTTTGGCTCAGTGGATAGAGTGTCAGCCTGAGCACCAAAGGATCCCAGGTTTGATTCTGGTCAAGGGCACATATTTCCGTTGCAGGCTCCTCCCTGGACAAGGCCCTGGTTGGGGCAACAGCAGGAGGCAACCAATCGATGTGTTTCTCTCACAGTGATACTAGTATTTCTGTCTTTCCCTCTCTCTTCCACTCTCTCCAAAAATCAATGGAAAAGTATCCCCGGGTGAGGATTAAAAAAAAGAAAAGAAAAGAATTAAAAGCTCTATGCAACTCTCTCATGTTCTTTCTCCAGGTGCTGGGAAAAAACAAAAACAAAAACAAAACAACACTAAGAAGATAAGATTTAATCTTTCTAAAAATTTGGTACCATTGGGGACATCAATCTAAATGGAGACTTTCCCTCTACTCTTGTCAACTAACTTTTGTTTAGAAAGATACTTACAGCAATAAACAGAAGAAAGGGTTTTTGGTTTGGAATCTCTACATGGAGTGCCCTGGAAATAATATTAGGTGTTGCACACCTCTAAGGGATGCTGTTCACATTATTTCTATGTGAATGGCAACCCATTGGACCACAGTATGAAATGATGTCACTCTGAGTTGTGTAATGATGGTGTCCAGACAACATTAGTTATCTGTTAATCTTAATATATATATATGTATATGTGTGTATATATATATATCTTGCAGGCATATATATATATATATATATCTTGCAGGCATATATATATATATATATATATATATATATATATATATATATATATATATGCCTGCAAGATAAGCAGATGGCACCAATAGTCCCAAGAGTAGTCAGACTATTTTGTTCTTGCGGAAAGTTGCTTTTAAACCCAGCTCAGAGAATTTATTTATATTAAGCTCATCAATGGTTACCAAATGGATTCAAACAATCTAGTGAGCCCACAATATTTCTGATTTATAGGGGTCTATTTTCAAGACAAACATAAGGCCCTAGAAATTCCAGGTTCCTACAGTGTGTAGAGTATGATTTGCATATACCATTCTGTAACCTCATTAATCAGGGGAGTTTAGGGTCCCTCATTTTATCGCTCTCTTACACACCTGTTCCTCTGGAAATGAATACCTAGGTAGCAACTGCAGCTGCACAGTGCTGCTACTGATTTAAGTAATGTCATTAGTCTCATCTTTAAAGCTGGAGTATTATGGCAAAGCTTCAAGGGTGTTTCTAATATAGCCTTCTCATCAGAGTCAATTACCATTAGAACTCGTTTTTAGAATGTCACTCAGAGGCTGTTTGGTGTTTTTTTTAAGATAGGTAGTTTTAAAATTATTAACAACAACAAAATAAGCCTTTTAAATAAGTGCATTTTCAAGAATGGGGTAGCATATTCTGGAAAGGTTTCATCATTTTGTTTTATGTAGGACCCAACAAATTAGAATTAGGTTTGCCTCCTTGGATATAAAGTAAAAATAAATAAACTCATATTTCTTCTTCTCATTTTATCTATATATAAAGTGTTGGTTTTTAACCTTTATTGGATCATAAAAACTTATGAGAATATGGTATCTCTTCTAAGAAATGCATTCAGATACATATACACAAATATTAGCATAAAATGTCAGGGATTATTGACTCATAAAACCTATTCATAGACACTCTAGTTTCAAAGCCCCAATCTAGAGGATAGTGTAGGGTAAAAATGAGTTTAAAGAACTGAAAATAAATTCCACTAAAGAAGAAAAAGTTAATATGTGTGTGTGTTTATATTAATTTGAAAAGAAGTCACTTTGGAGACTACTTTCAGGAATCTTTTATATTGATGACTTTAATTTCAAGAACCAATTTATATAAACTCCAGCAATATACATCTTAAAGACTATTCTAATTTTTTAAAAATAAATCTTTATTGTTCAGATTATTACAGTTGTTCCTCTTTTTCCCCCCATAGCTCCCCTCCACCTAGTTCCCACCCCACCCTCTGCCCTTACCTGCCCCCCAACTGTCCTCCTCCATAGGTGTACGATTTTTGTCCAGTCTCTTCCCACACCCCCACACCCCTTTCCCCTGAGAATTGTCAGTCCACTCCCTTTCTATGCCCCTGATTCTATTATATTCATCAGTTTATTCTGTTCCTCAGATTTTTAATTCACTTGATTTTTTGATTCACTTGTTGATAGATATGTATTTGTTGTTCGTAATTTTTTCTTTACCTTTTTCTTCTTCTTCTTCCTCTTCTTAAAGAATACCTTTCAGCATTTCATATAATGCTGGTTTGACAGTGATGAACTCCTTTAGCTTTTCCTTATCTGTGAAGCTCTTTATCTCCCCTTCAATTCTGAAAGATAGGTTTGCTGGGTAGAGTAATCTTGGTTGTAGGTTCTTGCTATTCATCACTTTGAATATATCTTGCCACTCCCTTCTGGCCTGCATAGTTTCTGTTGAGAAATCAGCTTACAGTGGTATGGGTACTCCCTTGTAGGTAACTAACTATTTTTCTTTCTTTCTTTTTTTTTTAACCTGAGTGTGATGTGCTTTTATTTATTTGTTTGTTTGTTTGTTTGTTTGTTTTTAGTAAATCTTTATTCAGATTATTACAATTGTTTCTCCTTTTTCCCCCCATAGCTGCCCTCCACCCGGTTCCCACCCCACCTTCTGCCCTTACCTCCCCCCCACTGTCCTCATCCATATGTGTACGATTTTTGTCCAGTCTCTTCCTGCACCCCCCATACCCTTTTCCCCCTGAGAATTATCAGTCCACTCCCTTTCTATACCCCTGATTTTATTATATTCACCAGTTTATTCTGTTCCTCAGATTTTTAATTCACTTGATTTTTAGGTTCATTTGTTGATAGATATGTTTTTGTTGTTCATAATTTTTATCTTTACTTTTTTCTTCTTCTTTTTCTTCTTAAAGAATACCTTTCAGCATTTCATATAATACTGCTTTGATGGTGATGAACTCTTTTAGCTTTTTCTTATCTGTGAAGCTCTTTATCTCCCCTTCAATTCTGAAAGATAGGTTTGCTGGGTAGAGTAATCTTGGTTGTAGGTTCTTGCTATTCATCACTTTGTAGATTTCCTGCCACTCCCATCTGGCCTGCATTGTTTCTGTTGAGAAATCAGCTGACAATCATATGGGTGCTCTCTTGCTGCTTTTAATGTTCTCTCTTTGTCTTTTGCTCTTGGAATTTTAATTATGATGTGTCTTGGTGTGGTCCTCTTTGGATTCCTTTTGTTTGGGGTTCTGTGCGCTTCCTGGACTTGTAAGTCTATTTCTTTCACCAGGTGGGGGAAGTTTTCAGTCATTATTTCTTCAAATAGGTTTTCAGTATCTTGTTCTCTCTCTTCTTCTGGCACCCCCATAATTCTGATGTTGGTACGCTTGAAATTGTCCCAGAGGCTCCTTACACTATCTTCATATTTTTGGATTCTTTTTTCTTTTTGCTTTTCTAGTTGGGTGTTTTTTGCTTCTTCATATTTCAAATCTTTGACTTGATTCTTGCGATCCTCACTGCTGTTGGATCTCTGTATATTATTCTTTATTTCAGTCAGAGTATGCTTAATTTCTAGTTGGTCCTTTTTTATATCCTCAAGGGTCTTACTAAATTTATTGGTGGTTTCTAGAAAATTCTTGAAAAACCTTATAACCGTGGTTTTGAACTCTATATACAGTAGTTTGCTTTCCTCATTTCTGTCATTTGTGACCAGTTTCTTTGTCTCTGCATTTTTGTCTGCTTCCCTGTGTTGATAGAGTGGCTTTGTGTGCTAGGTGACCTATAGGGCCCAGTGGCTCAGCCTCCCCAGTTACCTGAGGTGGACACTCTTGGTGTACCCCTTTGTGGGCTGTGTGCACAGTCTTGCTGTAGTTAAGCCTTGATTGTTGTTGGTATCACTGGGAGGAATTGGCCTCCAGGCCAATTGGCTGTGAGAATAAGCTGTGTCTATGATGGGAGAACTTCAGTGCTGGAGACACCCTTATGGGGCAGGACTTGCTCCAGTGCGGCTTTGGTGCTCACTGAGTCTGCCCCCTGAGTGTATCCCTTACGGATCTGAGGAGTTGTAATCTGGATGGTCCCACTCTGACCACTGGGTCCACTGGCTCTTGGATCTATAAGAAGGTGCTAATTTAGCCTCTGCCCGAGGCCACCTAGTAGGAGCTATGGAGAGATCTGCAGATTCCTCTTCTTTGTTTGGGGTTTGGAGGTGCCCAGATGAGGCCCAGCTATGAAGCAATGCAAGCTGCTGTGGGGCCTTGGGCCTTCTGTTGGATGTTCTGGGTCTCTCTGACCCAGCTGCAGTTTGTTAGGTAATTTTAGATTGCTAAGGGTCAAGCCATTCATATGCAAAAGCCTCTGGGCACAGCTTGGGTGGGGCGGGGTCTCAGGGTCGAGCAAACAGCTATGGCTGATCCTCAGCCCTGCCCTAAGAGGCCCCTGGGTCTCAGTGTCCCGAGGTAATTGCTGCAAGCACCTCTGAGAGAAAGTGCCCTCAAGTTCTGCCCGAGGCCAACTAGTCCAGTTTCTCCCCGTATGAGTCTGGGTCCCCAGTGTCTCATCTGGAACTGGAGTTCAGAGCAGTCAGGAGCTTGCGTCTCACTCCAGATTGAAAAAAACAACCAAGTACTCAGTTGCCAGCCCTTTCTGCACTTGCGCGCCTCCGTACCTCTGCACTTTACTTCCGTACCTCCTCTGAGTCTCAGTGTGCTTTTCTCTTCTAGTTGTAGAATTTCCACTCAGCCAGCCTTCCTGTGGTTCTGGATGATACCTGTTTTGTCTTTTAGTTGTAGTTTTGAAGTGGTCGTACGAGGCAGCAAGTTCAGGTGTTTACCTATGCACCATCTTGGTTTCTCCAAAACTAAATTGAACTGCAATTTGAGGCATACTTTAAGAGTGTTTTGTTTTTTTATTGTTGTTTTTACAATGAAAAACATAGTACATTCATTCAAGACTTTTCTATCAGAACTTTTGATGGTTTTGCTTGAGTTCACAGGTAAAAATATTTTGAAAACAGCATCAACACTGAAGGCCAACAACTTGAGCCCATTTATTTACTTATTTATTAAAATATTTATTGAGAGATAATTACACACCATGTAATTAACCTATTTAAGGTATACAACTCAATAGTTTTTAGTAGATTCACAGACTTATGTAACCATCACCACAATGATTTCAGAACATTTTCTTTTTTTTTTCTTTTTTTTTACAGCAAAGGCAGAGATTTATTGAAGAACAAGTACAGAATCCCACCTAGGGAGAGGGAAAGAGTCCCACAGAATGGACTCCCACGTGGGGAGGGGGAATGGTTCCCCAGAACATTTTCATTAACCCATAAAGAAATCCTGTCCCTATTTGCAGTCACTCCCCATTTCTCATCCCCAATCATTCCAGCTTTAGGCAACCTCTATCTGCTTTCTGTTCCTATAGATTTGCCTATTCTGAACATTTCATATAAATGTTCATACAATATGTGGCCTTGTGGAACTGGGTTCTTTCACGTAGCAAAGTATTTTCAAGGTCCATCATGTTGTAGCATGTATCAGTACTTCATCTCCTTTTATGGCTGAATAGTCTATTGTATGGCTATTCCGCACTTTGTTTATCCATCCATTCGTTATGGACATTTACTCTGTTTCCAATTTGGGGCTATTATGAATAATTCTGATGAAAACATCTGTGTACGAGTTTTTGTGTTGACTAACCCCCCAACTGTTAACCAACCATACAAAAAATTAAAAGAGAAGTCTTATAATTATAACAAAATTATAAAAAATTTGTTTTATAATAACTTTGGATTTTTCAAGACTCAACCATTTTCACACCCAATAACACAAAGACCTATCATGACAGAAAAACTGGCATCATTACAGAATCTAAATCAAAGACAGAATTAGAGGAGGTTAGATGTTCTCTAAGATCCCTTCTTATACTAACTCAACAACATAATACTACCTATTATTTCTCCATGAATAGAAGAGTAAAGAAAGACCAGGCTATCCCCTGATCTCAAGGTAATTATCAACAAACATTACTGAGCCCCTTGCAGGCAGCAAGCACAACTGTGAATATGTGTGAGTGGGCCTTGGACAGAAGCGATATACTAGTACTGAGCATGACTTGCCAAGCTACTCTGAGTTCCCCATTCTGGTGTGAAGTACTTGGCCCCTCACCAATTCCCAATTGTGTCTTGCCTGTAACTTCAACTCTGTTCCGCCTCTGACACTCTGCCTTCCCTTGGGCAGCTTTCTTGCTCACTCACAGTGACCTTTACTGCTGACTCAACCTGACAACTATCTCCATTACACATCTGAGACTATGGACTGAACTTCATCACAGGCATCCATGCTGGATTAATGCCTGCCTAAGCTCTAGGTCTGTCAAGTGCTGTGCAAGATGCTCAGGGGAGGCACAGTGAATGTTTATTGAAAGAAAGATCCATAAGATTTCCTATTAGTGCTATGTGTATGAGGCTGAAGGGGGTCAAAATTAATTTATAACTTAGTTGCTTTTATCAGTTGTTAATTGATCACGTATTTCTCCAATGATAAAAGCACTTGGGAACCTCACCTTATTCCTGAGGCTCTCTTCTTAGCTATAAAAGTATTAACATGAGTTTATTCATTGGGATTGGAATAGTTTATCTGGTAGGAACAGATTCAGAAGCATAGGAAGCACATTTCTGAATATTTGACCCATTAGAATCATCAGGCAGCAGACCCAAAGAGGAGGCTTAGCTGATTATTTCTTTAGCTTTGTATTTCAGAGCAATTTTACTTTGGATCTTCGGGTTTAAATTTAATGCTGTCAGTGAGCATTACCTGGCGTCAGCATGTAAGGCATAACCTGATAGGCTGAATCACAGTTTACTGCTGGGGGGTCCTGCCAAACTTTGCCATTCTTTCAGAGGAGGGTTTCCTTGGGAAGCCAGTTTTTTCAGATAGTCACAAGGCTCTAGCTGGGGAATATCAGGATTCTGCCTATAGTATTTCTGCAACTTCTCTAGCACTGTGGGCAACCCAACTGTGGACGCATAGAACATGGGCCCACCCTTGTGCCTTGGCCATCCATACCCATGTAAATAGACAACATCAATGTGCTCTGGGTTGGCAGCTATCCCATCTCCCAAGATACGGAATGCTTCATTAATGAGTGAATATAAGCAGCGCTCAAGAATCTCATCCTTGCTAATGATACGTGGTTCAATGTGATAGGTTTCCCTGTACTGTGACAGAAATTTGGAAATCCAGGGATCAGGTTTGTGAATCCTACCCAATGGCTTGTCATATTGGTACCAACCCTCACCTGTCTTCTGGCCAAATCGTCCTGATTCACAGAGCATATCAGGAATTGGGCAATATCTCCTGTTGCCTCGCTTTCGGGCAGGAGTCCCTGGAGGCAACGTAGGTCCAGTAAGACCTTGCCCCTTTCGAGATTTCCAACCTACATCTAACCCAGCAAGATCAGACACTCTAAAAGGTCCCATTTTGAAACCAAAGTCCTCCAGCACCTCATCAATCTCCTCTGGCTTACTGCCGTCTTCCAACAAGAAATACGACTGATTGTGATAAGGATTCAACATTCGATTCCCAACAAATCCAAAACAATTGCCTACAACTACTCCAAATTTTTTAATCTTTTTTGATAAGTTCATAACAGTGGCAATAGTAGTGGGGGAAGAGTATTGGCTGGGAATAACCTCTAACAACTTCATGACATGAGCTGGTGAGAAGAAATGGGTACCAATGACCAAGTGAGGACGATCAGTGGATGAAGCAATCTCATCAATGTCCAGGGCTGACGTATTGGTGCACAAAAAAGCTTCTGGCTTGCACACAGCTGACAGTTCAGCAAAGACCCGCTTCTTCAGATTCATTTCCTCAAATACGGCTTCAATGACTAAATCTACACTACTAAGCTCCTTCAAAGATGTAGTTAACCTGGGTTTTGGTCCTGACCAAGTGCGGCCACTCTGCTGCATTTTCAATCCTTCCTTTACAAAGAAGGAGGTTATTATCTTGTTAGCAGTTTCCAGCTGTTTCTTGTCTGATTCTACGGCAATCACAGGAATCTTGGCCTTTGCAAGAGAAATGACAATGCCTCGACCCATTGTTCCCAAGCCTGTAAATAAGAGTAAAGGAGAAAAAATTATTCAATGGTATTGCGAACTGGAAAATTATTCAGTGGATGCAAGGCTTCTGTGGCAATGTGGCATTTAAAGAGATCAATGCAAGGAATTGATCTGAGTGGCCAGATTATTATGATCTCTGAATGCATAATAATCTGGCCACTCAGTATATACATACATATATATATATTAGAGGCCCAGTGCATGAATTCATGCATGCGTGGTCTGGCCTGTCTGGCCAGGGGGAGGGGACATGGGTGGTTGGCCAGCCTGACTGCTGGTCGAACTCATGGTTGAGGGGACAATTTGCATATTAGCCTTTTGTTATGTAGGATATATGTAGGAGTGGCCATATTATTATGCGTTCAGAGATCATAATAATCTGGCCACTCAGTGTACATGGATTCAATACTAGTTAAGGCTAGACATTGTGCTAAGTGCTTTAGAGTATATAACAATGAGTAGGATTCACACGCACTATTAGAATTAATAAACAAGTTCAGCAAAGTTGTAAGATACAAGATCAATATACAAAAATCAATTGTATTTCTACACACTAGCAATGGGCAATCTGAATATGAAATTAAGAAAACAATTCTGCTTACAATAGCATCAAAAAGAATAAAATACTTCAGAATAAATTAAATGAAGAATTGCAAAGCCTGTACACTAAAACCCAAAAACAGTATTGAAAGAAATTAAAGAAGACCCAAATATATGAAAAGAATCTCATGTTCATTATTCAGAAGGCTTAGTATTGTTAAAATAGCAATACAAATCAAATTGATTGCAGATTCAGTGCAATCCCTATAAAAAAAAATCCAACTGTTATTTTCCCCTGCAGAAACTAACAAGCTGATCCTAAAACTTGTATAGAAATACAAATAATCCAGAATAACAAAAATGATATTGAAAAATAAGAACAAAATTGAAGAACTCTTCCTACTTTCAAAACTTATGACAAAGCTACAGTATTCAAGAAAGTGTGGTACTGGCATAAGGACAGACACATGGATCAATGGAATAGAATTGAGAGTCCTGGAATAAACGCATACACTTATGGCCAATTTTTGACAAGATTTGCAAGATAATTCAATGGGGGAGAGAATAGTCTTTTCAACAAATGGTACTGGGACAACTGGATATCCACATGCAATAGAATGCAGTTGAACCCCTACCTCACACCATATACAAAAATTAATTCAAAATGGATAACAGACTGAAGTAAGAGCTAAAACAATAGAACTCTTATGAGTAAATCTCATGACCTAGGCAATAGTTTCTTAGATATGAAACAAAAAGCATAAGCAACAAAAGAAAATTGTACATCACCAAAATTTAAGACTTTTGTGCTTCAAAGGACATCATTTAAAAAGTAAAAAGAACCCATAGAATGGGAGAAAATATTTGCAAATCATATATTTGCAAATCATACAAATCTTTATATATCAGAATATATAAAGAACTCTTAAACTCAACAATAAAAAGATAACTCAATTTTCTCTAGCTGGTTTGGCTTAGTGGATAGAGCATTGGACCCTGGCCTGACAGGTCTTGGGTTCAATTCCAGTCAAGGGCATGTAACTTGGTTGCAGGCTCAATCCCCAGCCCCAGTTGGGGCGCATGCAGGAGGCAACCAATCAATGTCTCTCTCTCATGTCAGTGTTTCTCTCTCTGTCTCTGCCCCTCTCTTCTACTCTCTCTAAAAATCAATGGAAAAATATCCTTAAGTGAGGATTACTCACAAAAAAAAAAAAAAAAAAAAAACAACTCAATTTAAAATTAGACAAAGGGTCTAATAAAGATTTCTCCAAAGAAGATACACAAATGCCCAATAAGCATATAAAGAGATGCCTAACATCAATAGTCACTAAGGAAATTCAAATCAAAACCACAATGAGCTGCCACTTTATACTCACTAGGTTAGCTATAATTAAAAAGACAAGAACAAGTTCTGGTGACGATGTGGAGAAATTGGAACCCTGATGAATTGCTGGCAGATTATAAAATGGTGCAGCTGCTGTGGAAAAACAGTTTGGAAGTTCCTCAAATGTTAAATATGGAGTTGCCAGCAATTTCACTCCTAGCTAGGGAGATAAGGAGATAGGTAGCTAGGGACGTGTACATATATCCCTAAGAGAACTGAAGACATATGTCCACACAAAACTTGCAAATACGTGTTCAGAGCAGCATTATTCAACATAGCCAAAAAGTAGAAACAAGACAAATGTCCATCAATTATGAATGGATAAACAATATGTGGTATATATAAACAGAGGACTATTTTTCACCTGTAATAGGAATGAAGCCATGATATATGCTACAATATAGAAAAACCTTAAAAATATTATGCTAGGTGAGGGAATCCAAGATGGCGGCGTAGGTAAACACCTAAACTGCTGCCTTGCACAACAATTTCAAAACTACAACTAAAAGACAAAACGTCTATCACCCAGAACCACGGGAAAGCTGACTGAGTGGAAGTTCTACAACTAGAAGGAAAGAGAAAAGAGCATTGAGATGTGCACAAGCACTGAAAAGCTGAAATATGGCTCTCGAAAGCAGCTAGAGAAAAACAGTTAGTTACCTACAAGGGAGTACCCATACCACTGTCAGCTGATTTCTCAACAGAAACTATGCAGGCCAGAAGACAGTGGCAAGAAATATTCAAAGTGATGAACAGCAAGAACCTACAACCAAGATTACTCTACCCAGCAAAGCTATCATTCAGAGTTGAAGGTCAGATAAAGAGCTTCACAGACAAGAAAAAGCTAAAGGAGTTCATCACCACCAAACCAGGATTACGTGAAATGCTGAAGGGTATTCTTTAAGAAGAGGAAGAAGAAGAAAAAGGTAAAGATAAAAATTATGAACAACAAAATGACATCAAATACATATCTACCAACAAGTGAATCTAAAAATCAAGTGAATAAAAAATATGAAGAACAGAATGGACTGGTGAATATAATAGAATCAGGGACATAGAAAGGGAGTGGACTGACGATTCTCAGGGGAAGCAGGTGTGAGGGGTGCGGGAAGAGATTGGACAAAAATCTTACACCTATGGATGAAGACAGTGGCAGGGGGTAAGGGCATGGGGTGGGGTGGGGAATCAGGTGGAGGGGAGCTATGGGAGGAAAAAAAGAGGAACACCTGTAATAATCTGAATAAAGATTTATTAAAAAAATATTATGCTAAGTTAAAGAAGCTGGACACAAACAGCCACATGTCATATGATTCCGTTTATATGAAAAATGTCCCGATTAGGCAAATCCATAGAGACAGAAAGTGGGTTAGTGGTTGCCAGGGGCTGGGGGGAAGGACAATGAGTAACGACTGCTAATGCGTATAGGATTTCTTTTCAGGGTGATGAAATGTTCCAAAATTGAATATGGCAATGGTTGCACAACTTTGTGAATATCTAAAAATCATTGAAGTGTATTCTTCTTTTGGTGACATTGTTACTACATATATTTGTTTAAAATGTTAATTGTGATAAAATACCTGTAAAATTTACATCCGTTTACAGTTTAGTGTATTAAGTACATTCACATTGTTGTGAATCCATCTCCAGAACTCTTTTCATTTTGAAAAACAAACTCTGTACCCATTCAACAATAAATCCCCATTCCTCCCTCCCTCCAGCCACTGGTGACCACCATTCTACTTTCTATCTCTATGATTTCAACTACTTTAAGTACCTCATATACAAGTGGAATCATATAGAAGTTGTTCTTTTGTGACTAGATTATTTCACTTAGCATAATATCCTTAACATTCATCTATGTTGTTTTTATTATGTGACAGAATTTCCTACCTTTTTAAGCCTGAATAATATTCCATTGTATGTACACACCACATTTTGTTAATTCATTCATCCACTGATGGACATTTGAATTGTTTCTACTTTAGGCTATTGTGAATGATGCTGCTATAAACATGAGTGTACATATATCTAATCGAGTCCCTGTTTTCAATTATTTTGGGTATATACTCAGAGGTGGAATTTCTGGATCATATGGTAACTCTATTTTTATTTTATTTTTTATTTTTTTTGAGGAACTGCCATGCTGTTTTCCGTAGCTGCTATACTATGTTACATTGAACTGTAGTCTTTAAAAAATTTTATGGTATATGAGTTAAATCTCAATAAAACTGTTAAAAATATGAAAAGCACCACTCCTCAGGGAGCCTATAATCTAGTAGTGGAATGAAGAAAAGTTCACAAATATCCATCCTATAAGGTAAAGTAAATGATGTGAGTTGAGAAGTTTAAATTTATTTGATGATTCAAAGGAAAGAGATTATATTTGGTTGAATGAATCAAAAAAAGCTTCAATATAAAGATATTTGAAGAAAGAACATATTGAAGTGGGTAAAATTGAGGAACTTGAACTATACAGATTGGAGAAGGAAAAGGAAAATGGAATAATGTTTTAAGCAAAGGCAAGAGGAATAGAAAACTATTCAATGGCAAAGATGTTGCTGTCCCTTCCCTATATTGTTTCATTTTTCTTCTGGACTCATAAGAGACTGTATTTTCCACATCCCTTGTATCCTATGACTAATTCTGGACACTAAAATGGCTGAGGGATATGTGTGGGATCTATGATTGGCCCATAAAATTCCCTGCAAGATGCCTCATTATCACCTGAAGATAGAAAATGCAGAGAACAACTCTGAGACCTTGGAGGAGTCCTTAAAGACCAAATCCTGCCCACTGCCTGCTTCTGTATTGCCTACAAGCTAAAAATGTTTTCACGTTTTAAACAGTTGAAAAACAAAAACAAAAAAAGAATAATATTTTATGACACATAAAAGTATATCAAATTCACACTTCAGTGTTTATAAATAAAGTTTTATTGGAATACAACCATGCTAATTTGTTTTTATGTTCTCTATGGCTTTTTTTGTGCTTAATAGCAGAATTGGGTAGTTGCAACAGAGACCCTTATAGCCCACAAAGCTGAAAATATTCATTATCTGGAACTTCACAGAAAAAGTTTGCTGACCCTTGTCCCTTCCCCTTTTTCACTCATCTCCCCAACACCCCTTCCATCTGGCAACCATCAAAATGTTGTCAGTGGAGAAACCAAGATGGCGGCATAGGTAAGCACCTAAACTGCTGCCTCGCACAACAATTTCAAAACTACAAATAAAAGACAGAACGGACATCATCCAGAACCACAGGAAAGCTGGCTGAGTGGAAATTCTACAACTAGAAGGAAAAAGAAAAGCTCACGGAGAATCAGAGGAGCGGCAAAGGGCTGAGGTACGGAGACACGCGCACAGAGAGGAAGGGTGGCTGAGTGCCTGGCTGGCTTTCTCTGGTGGGAGGGAGAAGGAAGCCCCGACTGCACTGAAACCCAGTTCCGAATGCACTGAACCCCAGTTCCAGGCGAGACCCTGTGGGGGAGTCTGGACTATCAGGTAGAGAGAAAGGCACACGGAGACTCGGGGGAGCCACGGAGGGTAGGGGTCTGGAGGCGCGCAAGTGCTCAAAGAGAGGACTGACTGCTGAGGTTGCCACTGGCTCTCCCTAGCAGGAGGGAGTTGGAAGCTCCCAACTGCACTTAACCCCAGTTCTGACTACACTGAACCCCAGTTCCGGGCGAGCCCCTGGGGACCCAGGCTCTTACGGGGAGAATCTGGACTGTCAGGTAGAAACTCAGGGGAGCTGCAAAAGGCAGAGGTCTGGAGGTGTGCGCGCAAATGCACACAGAGAGGACTGACTGCTAAGTGTGCTGCTGGCCTTCTCTAGCTGGAGGGAACCAGAAGCCCCCGCCTACACTGAACTCCAGTTCCTGGCGAGAATCTGGGAATCCAGATTCATTGGGGGAGAAACTGGACTGTCTGGCAGTGGGTGAAACTCGAGGGCAGCTTTCTCTCAGAGGTGCTTGCAGCAATTACTGAGGGACACTGAGACTCAGGGGCCTCATAGGGCAGGGCTGACAGGAAGCCAAGACTGTCTGCTCAGCCATGAGACTCTGCCCCATCCAAGCTGAGCACAGAGGCTTTTGCAATTTTGCAAGTCTTGTCTTATAAGGCTGTCTCCAGCACCAAACTTCTCCCAGCGTAGACACAGCTGAGCCTCAAAGCCAACTGGCCTGGAGGTCAATTCCTCCCAGTGATACCAACAACAATCAAGACTTAACTACAACAAGGCTGTACACACAGTCCACAAAGGGGTGCACCAACAGTGTCCACCTCAGGTAACTGGGGAGCTGACCCACTGGGCTATATAGGACAACTAGCATGCAAAGCTACCCTACCAACTGAGGGAAGCAGCGAAAATGTGGAGACAAAGAAACAGATCACAAATGAAAGAAATGGAGGAAAACAAATGACTGGATATAGAGTTCAAAACCACAGTTACAACATTTTTCAAGAATTTCCTAGAAAAGGCCAATAAATTTAACGAGACCCTCGAAGATATGAAAAAGGATCAACTAGAAATTAAACATACACTGACTGAAATAAAAAATATTATACAGAGACCCAACAGCATACTAGAGGAATGCAAGAATCAAGTCAAAGATTTGAAATACAAAGAAGCAAAAAACACTCAACTGGAAAAGCAAAAAGAAAAAAGAATCCAAAAATTTGAAGATAGTGTAAGAAGCCTCTGGGACAACTTCAAGCATACCAACATCCGAATTATGGGGGTGCCAGAAGAAGAGAGAGAGCAAGATATTGAAAACCTATTTGAAGAAATAATGACCGAAAACTTCCCCCACCTGCTGAAAGAAATAGACTTACAAGTCCAGGAAGCACACAGAACCCCAAACAAAAGAAATCCAAAGAGGACCACACCAAGACACATCATAATTAAAATGCCAAGAGCAAAAGACAAAGAGAGAATATTAGAAGCAGCAAGAGAAAAACAGTTAATTACTTACAAGGGAACACCCATACGATTGTCAGCTGATTTCTCAACAGAAACTATGCAGGCCAGAAGGGAGTGGCAAGAAATATTCAAAGTGATGAATAGCAAGAACCTACAACCAAGTTTACTCTACCCAGCAAAGCTATCATTCAGAATTGAAGGGCAGATAAAGAAAAAGCCAAAGGAGTTCATCACCACCAAACCAATATTATATAAAATGCTGAAAGGTATTCTTTAAGAAGAAAAAGAAGAAGAAAAAAGTAAAGATAAAAATTATGAACAACAAATACATATCTATCAACAAGTGAATCTAAAAATCAAGTGAATTAAAAATCTGAGGGACAGAATAAACTGGTGAATATAATAGAATCAGGGGCATAGAAAGGGAGTGGACTAATAATTCTCAGGGGGGAAGGGGTGTGGGAGGTGCAGGAAGAGACTGGAAAAGAATCGTACACCTATGGAGGAGGACAGTGGGGGGGGAGGTAAGGGCAGAGGGTGGGGTGGGAACCTGGTGGAGGGGAGCTATGGAGGGAAAAGGAGAAACAATTGTAATAATCTGAACAATAAAGATTTATTAAATTAAAAAAAAAAGAAAAGCATTAAGAAATAAATGGTTGGAGGCAAATGAAAAAAAATGTTGTCTGTATCTATGAGTTTGTTTTTGTTTGTTCATTTATTTTATTTTTTATATTCTACATATAAGTAAAATCATATGATATTTGTTTTTCTCTGTCTGACTTATTTCCCTTAGCATAACCCTCCAGGTTCATTCATGTTGTCACACATGGCAAGATTTCATTCCTTATGACTGAGTAGTATTCCATTGTATGTAGTATGTACCACTATGGTTGATGTCAGATGGGTACTAGACTTAGCAGGGTTATCACTTTGTAAGTTATATAAATATCTAGTCACTATGTTGTATACCTTAAACTTATATATTGTATGTCAAATGTAACTGAAAAATTTTAAAAACCAACTATTTTATACTAAAACTTGACTAAGATAACACTAAGAAGATGCATACAGTGGGCTCTTTCTCTGCAGGTTGGGTTGGGTGGCAACCAATCAATGTCTCTCTCTCATGTCAGTGTTTCTTTCTCTCTGGTGAGGGTTAAAGAAGTTGAAAGAACAAAGGGAAGAAAGGAAGAAAGAGAGAGAGAGAGAGGAAGAAGATGCTTTTAGTAAACTATGAACCTCTTCCCCCAAAAGACTGTACACGAGCTGAAGCATATAACATTTTACTTCCCATTTCACAGGGTTTAAAATCCACAAAAGATCATTCTTGGGCCAAGACTAAGAGCAAGTGAAGCTTAGGAAAGCGGCCCAAAGAAGCCAATCAGAGAGCTATCTTCTGAAGAAGGAAGACATTTGTTTGGAAAAATTCCAGATGTCAAAAGAAGGTAAGCCCTGTTTCAAGGTTCAGATGGATTTGAGGATAGTTGGTTTTGAACTAGGAGAAGGAAATGAATGGTTCCAAGGACTAGAAAGACAGAAACTTCACTCCAAATGCCTAGCTGCAAGAGTGACAGGACACACCTTAAAATGTGTACAAATAATAATCATTGTTGGGGAATTCAGGAGTGACAGATTCAAACAGAGAAGAGGTTGGGATGAGTGAAAAATGCCCAGAGTCTGGATTCAGACAGATCTACTGTCAGACTCTCACAACACTTGTGTTTACTAGTATTTAGCTCCTTGTTGAGAAGGTTAGTGTCTCTAGGCCACACATGTAAAATGAAGTTAGTTAATGGGCTGGGGTGAAAATTAAGTTAGCTACACATGTACTATATCTAGCATAGAACCTGGAACCCAGTGGCCCTAAGCAAATGGTAGTAGCACGTCACATGTGCAGATTTGGAGAATGACATTAACGACCCCATGTTCTTACCGAGAACGCCCACTGAGGAGATGGGCCGTGCCGACGCCGTTTTCCAGGATGCTCCAGACGGAACTGACCACTTTTGTGCATTTCTCTCAGCAAAGAAAGCATACTGCAGGGCTCTAGCCTGCCCTGACTGCCGAAGGTACATAAACAGCTCCGCCTCCTTCCTGATGCCCACCTCATAGGGATACTGTGCGGCAGCCTGGACTGCACGGACACAAGCCTCCTGAGAAAGGCACCCAGGGTGCTGCTTCCGCATCTTCAGAAGGGCTTCACTGAAAATAGAGTCCATGTTGGGCAAGCTCTGCACTGGCCTGTTGAAAAGTCTACGGGATTCTAGAGACTGATCTGAAAGAAATAAGAAAGAAAATCAGATCTTTGGAAATGTTACTTAGACGAAGAGAAAATGAGTAAATAATGATAATGGTTCAAATTCAAAGTACAAAATTAAATGCTATTCAACAAGGTATTTAATGTAACATGAATACCAAAGTCTCTAACATCTTTGCAACTTAGTTCCATAAGAATTTAATGGCTCCGAAGCAATTTCAAGTTACCTAATTGAAGCCTAAAGCAGCATTTTCCTATTATTCCAATTTTATAATAGATTAAATATTAATCTGTCAGTCATTTTAAGGAAGATAGCTCTGAGTTAATAATATTTTAGATTCAAGGTAATATTAACTTGATTCCTAATAGTAACAAAGACTTAAAAATACCTAGAAAAGAAGACAGTGTGATATTGGTACAAGGATAGACATACAAATCAATGGAAGAGAAATGAGAGATCAGAAATAAATCCTTATAATTATGGCCAATTGCTTTTTAACAAAGGTGCCAAAACAATTCACTGAGAGAAAAAAATAAGTTTTTTCAACAAATACATTTGCTGAGACAAATGGATATCCATATGCAGAAAGTAAATAAATTAAATCCTTATCTAACACCATATATAAAAATTAGCCCAGCTGGCATAGCTCAGTGGTTGAGCGTCGACCTATGAACCAGGAGGTCATGGTTTGATTCCCAGTCAGGGCACATGCCCGGGTTGCAGGCTTGGTCCCCAGTGGGGGGTATGCAGGAGGCAACTGGTTGATGATTCTCTCTCATCATTGATGTTTCTATCTCTCTCTCCCTCTCTCTTCCTCTCTGAAATCAATAAAAAAATATTTTTAAAAAATTAACTCAAAATGGATCGTAAATCTACATTGAAGAGCTAAAACTATAAAATTTTCTAGAAGAAAACATAGGTTAAACCTTTGTGACCTTGAGTTAGGTGAAGTGTTTTTAGCATGATCCATGAAAGAAAAATCAATCAATTAATTAGATTGTGTTAAAATTAAAAACTTCTGTACTTCAAAAACCATCATTAAGAAAATGAAATGTTAAGTCATAGATTGAAAGAAAATATGTATGCCCACTCCACCACCTCCACCAAATGTCCACTTTCTAATCCCTAGAACCTATGAACTTATTATCTTACATGGCAAAAGGGACTCTACAGATGTGATTAAGGTTAAAGACCTCGAGATGTAGAGATTATCCTGTATTATCTAGGTCAGCCCAATCCAGTCATGTGAGTTCTTAAGAGGAGAATCTTTCCTGGCTATATAGTGAGGGAGAGATTTGATCAGAAAGGATCAAAAAGTTGCAACATGGAAAAGACTCAACCTATCGGTGAAGATGTGGCTTTGAAGAAGGAGGAAGAGGGCCAAGAACCAAGAAACACTGTGGCCTCTAGAAACTAGGGACAGCCCTCAGTTTACAACCAGCAAGAACCCAGGGACCTTGGTCCTACAACGCAAGGTATTGAATTCCACCAACAACAGCTTCTCCCCTGCAACCTCCAGAAAGGAGTGAAGCTGCTGACACCTGGATTTTAGCCCAGTAAGACCCTACTGAACTTTTGACCTATACATCAGTAAAAAATAAATGGGTGTTGTTTAAACTAAGCTTGTGATAATTTACTATCAAAGCAATAGAAAAACTAATACAATTTGAAAACAAATATCTAATAAGTATCTGTATCCAAATATATAAAGGACTATGATGACTCAATAATAAGAGGGCAAACAACCTCATTTTTTAAATAGACAAAACTTTAGTGGCTATTTCACCAAAGAGGATGTACAGATGGCTAATAAGCATGTGAAAACATGTTAAACACCATTAGTCATTAAAGAAATGCAAATTCAAACCACAATAAATGTATAGGCAGATTCTGAACAACCTCATCTCTGAGACTAAACTACAAAAATCTCACCCTCTCTTGCCCTCTCACTTCCTCACTCTGATGACAGCCAGCTGCCCTTTGGTGAAGCCCATGTGACAAAGAGCTGAAGGAGGCTTTCAGCCAACAGCCTGAGAGGAACTGAGGCCCCCAGTTCAATGGGCCGTAAGGAACGGAATCCCGCAAACACCCACAGGAGCTTGGAAGAAGATCCTCTCTCTCAGTCTAGCCTTGAGATGAACACAGCTCCCACAACAACCTGAATGTAATGTTATGTGAAATCCTAAACCAGAGGATTTAGCTAACCATGCCCAGATTCCTGACCCACAGGAACTGTAAGATTTTAATAAATGTTTGACTTTAAGCAGCTAAATTTTGGGGTAATTTGTTATGCAGCTATATATAACTAATACAGACCCCTAAAATGACTACCATAGAAAAGACATCAATATCAAATGTTGGTGATGATGTGGAGTAACTGGAACCCTGAGAATGTAAAACAGCACATCAGCTTTAGAAATCAGTTTGACAATTTCTTAAAAAGATAGCATAAACTTATTGTTCAACCCAGCAATTTTACTCCTATGAATCCACCCAAGAGAAATGAAAACATACAGCTATATAAAACTTATATGAATATTCATAGCAGCATTATTCATAAGAACTCAAAACTGGAAACAATCTGAATATCCATCAACTGATGAATGGATAAAGAAAATGTGGTATAGCCACACTACTCGGCAATAAAAGGAACAAACTACTGACACATGCTACAGATGAGCCTCAAAAACATTATGCTAACTGAAAAAAAGCTAGATGCAAAAGATTACCTATTGTATGATGCTGTTTATAGTATAGGTCCAGAAAAGACAAATGTATAGAGATGGAAAGATCTGTGGTTGCCTAAGGCTGGTGGCTAGCTGCAAAAGGTCATGAGGGCACTTTTTGTAGTAGTGAACAAGTCCTAAGACTGATTTATGGAGATGGTTGCATAACTCTATAAGGTAAATTATGCCTCATTAAAGCTGTTAAAAAATTCCTAGAAAATATAAGACCTTTAAGAAGATAGTATAACATTTTATTGAAGAACAGAAAATAAGACCTTAATTAGGAGAGAGAGCCAATGATATATTTAAAGCATAAAAATATTTCCATATATGTACATTATATATAAATTTCTAATCAGAACCCTTATTTTCTATTTTTTAAAAATAACTCAATAGAATGGTTCTTAAAGTTTGCATAAAAGAATAAATGTATGCCTAGCTGGTGTGGCTCAGTGGTTGAGCATCAACCTATGAACCAGGAGGTCACGATTCAATTCCAGGTCAGGGCACATGCCCAGGTGGCAGGCTTGATCCCCATTAGGGGAAGTGCAGGAGGCAGCCCATAGATGATTATCTCTCTCTCCCTTTCTGAAATCAATAAAAACATATGTATAGAGAATAAATGTCTAATAAATTACATTATCAAAACTGTTTTCTAAAATAGTGTACCATAAACTGTTTTCTAAAAAGTACTATCATCTCTTCAAGAATAAAACATCATATCAAAAATGTACACTTTGGTTAAACTAAAAACCTACCAAACCTCATAAAGCAGTTTCACTATAAAAAGACATATGAATGTGAGCCTGTCTGGCATTCCTGTGTTACTATGTGTCCAACAGAGAGCAAGTATGATTGGGATGTAATGATGTCCATTTGGAAGTGTATCTGTAAAGCATTGTATAATTTCAACTTTTTTTAACATAGGAAGGGAGACTATTTTAATGCTTGATTTTTGAACTGAAAAGAATGGATTTTATTTTATCTTTAAAATATATTTTTATTGATTTCAGAGAGGAAGGGAAAGGGAGAGAGAGATAGAAACATCAATGAGAGAGAATCATTGATTGGCTGCCTCCTACGTGTCCCCCACTGGGGATCAACCTGGACATGTGCCCTGAGCAGGAATCAAACTGTGACCTCCTGGTTCATAAGTTGATGCTTAATCACTGAGCTGGCTGAGCAAGAATGGATTTTTAAATTGATGCTTTACCATATGATGTTAAGAATAGGATTCAGGAAAGGAAGGAAAGACAGCAGTTAGCAGCATGGAGTCCCTATCCACACTACTATTGTTGGAAAAACATGAATTCTACCCAACAGGCTACCAGTTATTTGCCCATTTACCCAATGAGTTAGCCCAATCCTCGAGCTATGGAAAGGCAAGTTCAGCAGAGAAGGATGGAAACCTTTCCAGGGCCTGATTTAATTTCTGGTGGCCCACAAGCAAGACAAGAGTGGACAGTAGGGAGAGGACAAGTGTGTGGAGGAACCAAGAGGATGAAGGAAGAGGGATGAGCTGTCAGTGTTGTAGCATAAAGAGGGGACTGATGCAATCTATGCCCAGTACAGGCATAGACTGGGATATCTTATAGCAACCTCTATCCTTGTGACGTTTCCACCACAATGGGCTGATTCTCAACACCATAGCACACATCAGAGTTATTTGAGGTGTTTAAGAAGGTTAGATGTCCAGGCTCCACCATAGACTCAGTTAAGCGTCTTTAAAGGTAGGCATGAGTATTTTTTAAACAATTCAACTGTTGATGGTGAGGTGTAGCTTCTGGGAGGTCCAAGAGCAGAATGTTATGCCAGCCACTGTACCAAGGACAGTTACAGCTCCTGGCAAGTTTACCCTGAGCCAGAGATTGAAAAGGAAAGAGAAGAGAAAGGAAAAAAAGAAAAAAGAAACAGAAAAGAAAAGCCTGCTTCATGGTGTACAGTAAATGTCGCTGATCAGCATAAGCCTGTTACCCTGGGGATACTCAGAACCACGCAGGCTGCCAGTGGGCATCCTGGGAGCTTCCCACGGTACTTGTCCAAACCAGCCTAGGGCCAAGAGAAGTGTGTCCACTGGAGAGGCTGGGATCAGGGCACCATCATAGATCACTCCCCCCGCCCCCCGTATAATTTCCCATCCCTTTCTTGCTATAGCTATAACTGAAGGATGTTATTATCTTCAAATTTCAGTTTATTACTACACAATATATTCAGAATTTCCCCTTTGGGTCTATAGGTCTGATGTTTTCAAAGTGTACTTCTTACACACTTGGTAGTTTTAGAGTCCTGGTAGTTTGAAAGTCACTCAACTGTACCTACAAAATAAGAGAAGCAAGTGTGAGCAGTTCACCACTAGCATTTGATGCATAGAAAAATGGGTAAGAGAAGAACTGATTTCTGATTCAAACGTGCTTATGGTTAAATTATTTGCTTGACCCACTCACATTTTTTTCTTAATTCTTCAAGGTTTTCTAAGGCATAATATTAAATTTTTGATTTTTTTTTTAAGTGGGCCATGCTCCTAATAGAAGAAAAGGAGACATTTATTTTCCCTCTTTCCTTTCCGGTAAACTTACAGGAAGAGATTTTTTTTTTTTTTTCTGCCTAGGATGAAGAGCGACACAGCGCACTGTATAGAGAAATGGTCTCCTAAGGCATAAAGGATTCTCTCTTTTCTAATTCTGATAAACAGTAAGCTGTGTCTGTCACAGAAGCTCTGTAGAGAGCAGACAGAACTGTACTTTCCCAGGCTTGTGGGAGTCACACACAGAAGTTAGGCAGTACCTCCAAGGGAAGTTAAATTTAGACATGTGCTTAGGCCTCCTACGTAAGGCAGAGTCATTCTGCTCCTGTGAAATAAGTTTATATAAATGTTCACAGAGAGTAAAAATAAATTACAAAGAGCAAAAGATAAAATGAAGAGAAAGACATATGGAACCCTAAGATTTTTTAAAGCCACAAAATCAAAATGAACAAAAAGAACAAGGTCTTTAGGCAGAATTAGAATTGTTAAAAATGGCTAACACAGCCCAGTGCAGTCACAGGACCAGGGGTCATTACAGGGACAAAAGCAGAGCATTTGGTTCCTGAATTGAGGCTCCCAGTCAGATGTCCCTTGTACCCGTCTTTGAATAACAACACACATTTTCAGCTTCATGCCAGAAATATGCACATGGTAATCAGGAGTTCTCACTCAGTTTGGATAAAAACAGGCTACTGGCCAAATGCAAGTGCAAATAAATAGGATTTTACAGGACCCTGCTCTCCCCAGTGTAGCCAAAGCAATCTAGCTTGGTCAAGTAATTCTGAATTGCTCTGCTAAATCTATTGCACGGCAGTAGTCTGAGAAGCTTCATATAACAAGAGTATTAAAATGCATGAAGCTAATTAACTTTCACAGTTAAATCTCCAGGATACACGTTAAATTTTTAGAGTATTTGCAGCAGCTTCCCAAATCACATTTTTAGATACATACTAACCTTCTACAATCCCCTCCCACACATAACTGGTTCCAAAACTGCTGATTGCAATATTGCCTTTGGAAATTCCCTTCTCTCTCTCCTTTCCTATTGGATGTAGAAACTAAATATGTGCTGTTAACCTTTTCCTTTTATTTTTTTTTAAGTCAATATTTCAGAAGTGAGGTTGGGGGTAAGGATGGGCGTGGGAATAGGCTGAATTGATAGAATATTTTTACAAATGGGAAAAGGAAACAAAAATTTTACATGTATCTTAAAATTGAGATATGATTCACATACCATAAAAGTCACCATTCTAAAGTTTACAATTCAGTAGTTTTTAGTATATTCACAAGGTGTGCAACATACATGTATGTATTTTAACCATGCCTTTTGTAACTGATTTACAAATATCATTGAGACTGCTGGTAGTGTTTGCATGCCAGGTGTAAAAAGTCAAAACTAGGAAAAGT
Source organism: Corynorhinus townsendii (assembly GCA_026230045.1). NCBI lineage: Eukaryota > Metazoa > Chordata > Mammalia > Chiroptera > Vespertilionidae > Corynorhinus > Corynorhinus townsendii. Next base: position 43,834,515 of record JAPDVU010000002.1, read on the forward strand.
TATCTCCATTCTTCCCCTTGTTCTCCTACACCAGTTGTTCTCAAAGTGTGGGCTCAAGAACACACCATCAGCATCACCTAAGAACTTGTTAGAGCTGCAAATTCTTGGGCCCCACCTCAGACATACTGAGCCAGAAAGTAGGGAGGGGGTCCTACAGTCTCTTTTAACAGACTGTCCCAGTGATTCTGATGCACAATAAAGTTTGAGAACCATTCCTCAACGGTACCAACTTCACATAACTACAGATTTGTATTAATATATTTTATTATTGGTATATTTTATTAACATATTTTATAATAATACCTATTATAAAATATCAATATATTTTTTATAATACAGTTTTATGGAGCTTTTTCTTCAAATAAACCCATCAATTTTGTTCTGCCAAATAACCACATACTATATTTAAAGACAAAAAAAAAAGAGAAAATCAAGGAAACAAAAAAAGAAAGGAAAAGCATAAAACTTTAAATGAAAATGAAAGGCAAAATAAATAAGCCTAGCCAAACTTCACATTTGGCAAGATAATAAATAGCAAATGTAGATAAGATTCTCTGAGCTAGTCCTTCATTAATCTGCTCTATTTTTCTACTTTGTCTCTCTAGCATTTACCTATTACAAAGCAGCACCAGGAAATAATAGAATTCTAGTGAAACTCATTTTTAAAAATAGAAAGAACTTGCCCTGGCCGGTTTTGCTCAGTGACTAGAGCATCGGCCTGTGAACTGAAGAGTCCCAGGTTTGATTCCAGTCAAGGGCACATGCCCAGGTTGTGGGCTTAATCCCCAGTTGGGGGCGTGCAGGAGGCAGCTGATCAATGGTTCTTTTTCATCATTGATGTTTCTATCTCTCTCTCCCTCTCCCTTCCTGTCTGAAATCAATAAAAATTAAAAAAATATATAAAAGCCTAAGTGACTGTAATGACCAGAACAACTGGTCACTATGACACACACTGACAACCAGGGGTCAATGCTCAATGCAGGAGCTGCCCCCTGGTGGTCAGTGTGCTCCCACAGCCAGCCTACCCCGGCTGGCCAACTTCCCGTGGTCCTTCCCCCTGGTCGGCAGGCCCCCAAATTGGGACAAGGAACCAGGGGTGGGTGACAGCAGACAAGACCCCTTTCCCAGGGGATTCGAGGGCTGGCTTCCTCCTTGGGGCCATCAACCAACTTCCCATACCCCATCCCTCCCCGTGGCCAGCAGGCCCCAACTGGCCCACTGCGGTGGCGGTGCGGTGGCGAGGGAAAGAGGAAGGGGAGAGGCAGGGAACCGCACACCAGCGGGGTGCTGACAGTGGTAGCATCGGTGTCCAGTGTCCATTCCTTCTGCGCCTGGCCCAGCAACTGTCACCTCCTCTCCGGCCTGGCCGTGATTGGCCTGGCCCTGATTGGCCCTGATTGCAAGCCAGGCCTAGGAACCCCACCTGTGCATGATTTCATGCACCTGGCCTCTAGTAAAGAAATAAAATAAAACAAAAATAGAAAGAAAAAGTTCCAGAATTTTCCATAGGATTCTAAGCCCTAAACACCAAAAGAGACACAATGCAGGTCATAGCCAAAACAAAAAACTGGAGCCCGCCCTGACTGGTGCTCAGTGGTTAAAGCGTTGGCCCTTGTACCGAAGGGTCATTAGGTTCAATTCCCTGTCAATAGCTTAAAGTGGAAATAACCTAAATGTACATCAACTGATAAATGGGTAAACAAATTGATATATCCATACTATGGATTACTATTTAATAATTAAAAAAGAAAATATTAATACATGAAACAATATGGATGAATCTCAAAATCATGGTAAGTGAAAGAAGTCAAACAAAAGATTGCATACTATATGTGTGATTTCATCTATAAGAAATTCTAAAAAAACAATAGAAAACAGGTCAGTGCCTGTCTGTGGGAGGGAATCCACTGGAAAGAGGCATGAGAATACTTCTTAGGGTGATAGAACTACATCTTCTTTATTGTGACTACTTAACTGTAAACAATTGCAAATTTTCATCTGTCTTTATACTTAAAATGGGAGAATTTTTGTGTGTGTAAATTATACCCCAATAAAGAAAAAAACCAAAACAAAGAAAAGATCATTTATAAAATTTTGGGGTTAAAACTAACTTGTTTTCATTTCTGCATATCTCTTTTAGATTTTTTTGTCTGTATTCATAGATATTTTATGTAGCTATAATTATAGAATATATGTAAGTTTATATTTTAGAAACTTTTATACACAAATAATTTTACATATTTCTAAATAGTATTCATGACTATAATTTAAAATAGTTATACATAATTGTCCAAAGCTCAGAACCATTTCCCCTACTGTTAACAGGTGAACTACTAAGTTTTAAAGCAGATGATTCCTCCTCAATATTTGGGTGCCATCAAGTGGACAAACCGTATAATGTGGCTGAGATTGAGTAGACTTTTATTATAAATTTTATAAATTAAAAAAACAAAACACCTGTTTAAAACTTTTCATTTGAATTAATTTTAAAAATGAAAACAGACAATTTTATAAATGTACTAGACTATGATCCTCATTATTTCTTGAAGGAACTTAACTCTCAAATCTGAATCTAAGGAAATTAGTACAGGAAAAGAACTCCCTGTTGAAATCAGGTTCTTTACAAACTAAGACCACGGATATAAATAACAGTCTATTTAAGCCCCCAACCAAAAACAATTTAGGCACCTCCAAATGTAAATAGCCTTTGCTGTTGTCCAACCAGGTGACTTCCAACACAACAATAAGCCCTCTCAGGAGGCACAATGAAACCAGGGATGAAAATGTGCTGAAGACTGTCTGGAAGGCAGAGAAAGACAGCAGGAAACTCATTCCCATTTGGGCAAAGACTTACAGGTTCTCTTTATGAGTCACCAGTATTTTTTCCCCACAAACCCTGGCCTCTCCAGTTCAAGCTTTTCTTATTGCATTGACAGTAACTGGCTAAAGCCACAAAAAGAACGATTATTTCAGAAAAGTGTTTGGTCCCTACCAGGGTCAGCAAAAGAATAACTTTTTCAAAAGAATGCCTTTGAATGACACTGAGCCATTGCCTGCCACCAAGTAGTGAGATAAACGCCCTGCTCTGCCTGTAACCAGCACTCTTTCCAATTATTTTTTCTTACACTCTTTAACCCTCTCCATCTTGCTGCTAACTTCCACATATTAAAAAGAAACAGCTAGAAAAGGAAAGAAAAACTCTAGGAGTGCCACACCAAAGAACTCTTAAAGGATGGCATGACTCCATACAGTGAGAAACCAATGAGAGAGAAAACATAGCTCACAGAAACAGAACCCTGCTTTTATCATGGTCAATTATAGAGCTTGTCTTCTATTTGCTGAAATGTTTATTTGCTTGTTTGTTTTAATTTTAATTATATTTCTTAATAGAAAATGCATTTATTTAATAAAAATTCAAAAGGTATGGAAGAATCTATAGATATAAAAGCCTAAGCAACCATTATGACAGAACGACCAGAATGACCAGTTGGTAGCTGTGACGTGCACTGACCCAGACCTTGCTGCTGGGGCCCTGACAGCCCCAAATCTGGTTCACCCGCAACCCATGACCCAGACAGGAGGGCGGAGGGAGCCCGATTCCTCACCAAATCGGCCATTGGTTAGCTTGCTGCTGGGGCCAACCTCCCATGATCCCTCACCCCCGGCAAGCTGGCCCCCCAATTGGCCCCAATCACCAGCTAGGCAGACGGACCCCACCTGTGCATGAATTCATGCACTGGGCCTCTAGTAAACAATAAAAATTCTCCTTCCAATTGTGTCTCTGGCTGACCCGCCCTATTCCCAGAGACAACCATTAGCCATTACTTATGAATCCTTATGGAAATATTTTATACACAAACAGTTACATATATACATTCTCCCCATATAGACATTCAATCCCATCCCCTCTTTCTTATTTCACAAATGGTAAACCACTCTACAGAATGATGCTTTTTACACTTAATGTACTATATCATGGCACTCATACCATATCAATATATAGTTTCTCATTCATTTTAAAGATGTGTCATATTGCATCACTTGGATGTACCAGAAGATATTTAAGGAGTTTCTTAAGATAGACATTTAGCTTGTTTCCAATTTGGGGCTATTTTTATTATCTTCTTACCTAAAATTCTCTGGGCTAATTTGATTGCTTCTTCAACTGGGTCTGAGTTGACAATTTCATCTAGAATACCCAGCTTGAGTGCTTCATCTGCCAAAACATGTCTTCCTAAAACAAAAAACAAAACAAGTCACAGAACAATGTGAGATTAAAGCAAAAGTAGGGAGGGCCTCTGTTCTGAATATAAACCTATTGTTAAATAAAATAAATGACAACGGTAGTAGAAAGATCACTGAAGGGGTAACCAGAAAATGTGGATTCAAGCTCCAACACTATCTTTTACTATTTGTGTTACCATAAAGAACTGTATAGGACTACAATTTCCTTGTTGATAAATGGGACTAATTATGTTTACATTAGTAATTCTGAATATTAAGTGAAAATAACATGTTCTCTCTTTATTCTAGAAATAATATCTATAGAAGCACTTTATAAACTATAGATCTCTATATAAATATAAGAGATGATTGTTTTAAATTATAATCATAGAGGTAGTAGCAGAGTAGTACCAGTATCTCATATCATATGCACCAAAGGCTGTCATTGATTATACACACACACACACACATATAAGACAGTGCCTGAAGATAAATATACTGTAGTTGGGCAGACAGAGGAAAAATTTATTAAGTTGACATTATATAATTTATAATCAAAATTACAAAGGCTATCCCTAGTTGGTAGGGGCATCATCCCATATACCAGAAGGTGGTGGGTCCAATTCCTGGTCATGGCACATACCAAAGTTTCAGGTTCAATTCCTAGTCATCTCTCTCTCTCTCTTTCTCTCTCTCTCTCCCCCCCCCCCCCACACACACACATCTTTCTCTGTCTCTCTTGGATGTACCAAGATTGGTGAATGGAGTGCTCTACTAAGGGTTCTAAGGGTTTTCAGTTCAGAAGTTAGTGACACTAAGCAACAGCAGCAGCTTAAATCTCACATCACATCTGGTGTCTGGTGGTGGTGCCAGGAACATCCAGTGTCCAATGGTGGCTCTGGCAGCCTCCAGTATAGAATGGCACCCCTACGGGGTTCCAGAATTTTGACACATGACTTGCTTTCCTGCCAATACCATCTTCCTTTTGAAAGGTGATCATCAAATCAGTATTGATGGCAATAATTCCACGGTCTTTGCTGCTCTTGTAGACAGTATTGGTAGATGCCATCTCTGAGACAAACCTTCCATTCCTGGTTCCTATTTGTGCTTCCAAGAGCTACAAATGGGGCTTGATCAGATAGACAGTTCAAAAACTTTTGGCATGGATCACTCTGTAACAGCAATATTTGGGCAGTTTTCTGGAAATGCCTTTGAAAACAGGCTTCCAGATTTCCTCCTGGGGTGAGGAGGGTGGTGGGGAGTGGGTGAGAGGCTTTGGGGGTCAAGTCTCCTGTGTATAAAATCACTTGGGTGAGGGGTGAGTGAGTCAGCTTCCCCAGGTTAAGTGAAGAAAAAAGGAAGGGAGGGAGGGAGGGAGGGAGGGAGGGGAAAGAAAGATGGGAACCTGAGCACTTAAAGGATCTTTGAGGCAACTAACCAGGGGTAACAAGAACTACCCACTGATGGACTGGAAATTCCTTTAGCTTTTTTTTTTTTTTTTTTAACAATCCTCACTGGAAGATACTTTTTTTTCCATTGATTTCTAGAGAGAGGGCAAGGGAGGGAGAAGGGGGGAGAGAGAAAGAGTGAAACATCAATGTGAGAAAGATACATCAATTGATTCCTTCCCACAAGCACCCCTACCGGCCAAGGTATGTGCCCTTGAGAGGGAATCAAACCTGAGACCCTTTGGTCCCCAGGCTGACACTCTAACTGCTGAGCCAAACCAGCCAAGGCTCCTTCAGCTTTAATGATTTCTTTTGGCCTGGATTTCACAAAAGCAGAGGAGTACCAAAGCTCTACTGACAGTCAATGAGATTCCAGGTAATGTACTTGTATTCTGCCAAGGACCGAAAGACCCAGCTCTGTACATACAACCCAAATTCGCAGGCTGAGAGTTCAGCTTGTTTCTTCTTGTGCCGCCCCTACTGTAGAAGACAACCACTGTCCAATGGGCTCTAATAAGAGCCCTTCCTAGAGCTACTATAAGGAGACCCCTTCCTCCACCAGGAAAAGTGAAGCCGAGACTTCTCCCTGCTGGGTAATCTCATTTTTTTCCTATTTTTTTCATGGCTTCTTTCCAACCTTTAGAAAAATTTTCCTCCATGGAACCCTTTCCCAATGTCATTTTAAAGTTCCCCTAAAATTGTACAGATTACTTAAAAAGATAGCTATATAATTCTAAGGTTAGCTTACTTCTAATTCACTGTGACCTTTTCTACGCAAGTCAAAATCCATCATATTCTTACTGCTTTTATCTCTTCTCATCATGTTAACAATAGTGATATTTCTAAAAACTGCCAAACTTTGGAAAAAGCCAGTCATAGTTCACTTCATTTCTTTTTGTCAAATAAGCCAGATTTCTTCCTGATTTTCCCCAAGATACTCTTGCCTTTCGGACTTAACACTGAAAACAGAGCCACAAATTCCTCAGTGTTTGCCCACAAGCTTTAATTTCTGTAAACTTAGAATTTATAGACTCACTTCACTCTATATTTGACCCTTAAACAACATGAGTTTGATATGTAAGGGTCCACGTATATGTGGATTTTCTTCAACAAGTACATTAAGTACTATAAATGTATTTTATCTTCCTTATGATTTTCTTAATAACATGTTCTTTTCTCTTGCCTACTTTATTGTAAAAACTAGAGGCCCATTGCACGAAGATTCATGCAACAGGCCTTCCTTCCCCTGGCTGCCAGCACCGGTTTTCCTCCGGCACCCAGAACCCAGGCCTTCGCTCTGGCCACAGCGGAGAAGCCAAGCCTCGAGGTTAGGCTTCCCTGCTCCAGCCACAGCAAGGCTTAGCTTCTCCGCTCCTGCCGCAGTGGAGAAGCCAAGCCTCTTCAGTCTTCAGTTGTCTTCAGTCTTCTCTCTGCGCCTGTGTATGCAAATTAACCCGCCATCTTTGCTGGGTTAATTTGCATAATCACTCCTGATTGGCTGGTGGGTGTTGCAGAGGTATGGTCAATTTGCATGTTTCTCTTTTATTAGTGTAGATACAGTATATAATGCACAAAATAAGTATTAATCAACTATATTATCAGTAAGGCTTCTGGTCAACAGTAGGCTGTTAGTAGTTAAGTTAAGGGGGGGTGTCAAAAGTTATACATGGATTTTTAAGTGCATGGGGGTTGGCACCCTGCATTGTTCAAAGGTCAGCTATATTACAACTTCCTCCTAAATCTTATGCTTCTTTATTTCCTTTCTATTTTGCAGAATAAACTCATGCTGGATTGTAAGCATCCTCTTATAAATTCTACATTGGATACCTAAAATAGTTCATTTTCTTAAATGTGTGCTTTTTCATACCATCACAAATTATAACAAATTTTAATTTATTGATAAGAAATTTAATAATTTTAAAGCATGGGGAGTTTTTCTAACTCCCCTTTCATATTCTATAAGAGTAGGAATTTGGATCCTGTATGTAGTTTTGTATTGTGGTTTCTGTGTCAAAACATGTGAATTTCAACCAACAGTTCTCAAACTTTTTAGTCTTAGGACACCTTTGCATTCTTAAAAATTACAGAGCACTCCAAAGATATGGGTTATTTCTATCAATAGTTACTGTATTAGAAATTAAAACCAAGAACTTTAAAAATGCTTTTTATTATATGTTAACATAAATAAATTTTTATGCAAAATAAATGTGTTCAAATTTTTAAAAATTTAGTGAGAAGAGTATCATTGTTACATATATTTGCAGATTTCTTTCATGTCTGGCTTAATAGAAGACCGCTGGATTCTCATATCTATTTCTGCATTCAATTTGTTCTGATATCAGATGGCATACAATAAGCTCTGGAAAATGTCACCGGACACTTGGGAGAGAATGAGAGTAGAAAAGGCAAGTAATGGCCTATGATTATGAAAGTAGTTCTGACTTCATAGTGGTCTCAGGAATACCCAGCAGTCCCTGAATCACATTTTAAGAACTCTTAATTTATATGATCATTTTAAAGACTGCAGACCATCTTAATTATATGAATGTTTCATACATTTAGCATTTGACAGAGTGATTTTAGTTATTTTAAAAGTAGCCTTTTGTTGCATTTTGTTCTTATCCTTAGGAAGGCTGCATGATTCTATTTCCTAGAAGTTTAAAATCTATACCAAAATGTATCAGGCATTGATAATGTTTCATCAATTTTTCCAGGAAAATGGTGTGCTTGCTAAAATACAATCTCTGATTCTAGTTCCTAACTGAAAAAATTGTTCTATTTTTTCCTTTGATTATTTCTCACCTTTATGCTTCATGCTTTGGTAGCTCTTATTATTCATAACAGACCTCTATTACATACTCTCCATGTCTGCTACCTTCATTTACATTTTATGTATCTTTTTGTTAAATTCTTCTGAATTCTATACATGTGTCTCTATTTATCCTCCATTTTGCTGATTCTGTTGTCTGTTCTATGACATCTGTTTTTGTTGCTTCAAAAAGAAATAATTGTGGCTAATGTTTTGATTTTAAATAGGGTATTCCTATTTAATAAAGAAACTACTTTCTTATTTTTTAATAATGTGAATTTTCTAATATTCTTATTTTTTAAAATCTGTTTCAGCAGGCTCACATTTATGCTTCATTTTTATGTCACAATATTTTCATAGGCCTTAGATTTGGGGTTTAGTTTTGAGAGTTTTGGTTTGTCTGGTTCTTTTGTTTTGATCATGAAATGAAATTTGCTGATACTTATTATTGCTGCCTAGGAGCCCTTGGTATAAAACTTACCCTCAGCATCTTGTTAAAATATAGAGAAACCTCACCTATACCTAAATCTGGAAGGCAAGCAGGATAAAAGTGCCACTCCCCGGGTGTTCTAGATAATAAGAGGGATCTCATAAAGTCCAGAGATCTGGGGCATCCCTGTACCATGAATGATCATAAAGAATCCCATTAGTGCTGGGGATAAGTTCTAAGAAAATAGAGGGGAGGCTTTCTGTGCTGTTTCGTGAACAAGGAGAACAGGACCTAGAAAGTAAAAGCAAAAAGAACAGGGCACTGCAGTTCTTGTCACCTGATTGGACAAAGAACATCAGGGAATGAACTGCAATGTGTTCAAGCACATCTTTTGTGATCACTGCTAAAGATGCGGTTATTTTCAGCTGGCACTTTAAGGGAATTATGGAGAAGCAATAGTTGGTGCTGCCATCGATCCACTTTCCAGAATTACCTTTCTTATGGATTTCAGAAGATCAGGATACATTAGCTATTTACTTATTAATTTAATCCAAATCTATTTGCTTATTAATTTTGTATGGAATCAGCTCCTGCAACACTGGTGTTTTTTTCCCTACATCAGTAAGGAATCTTTTGCCTTTTAGTGACAATTATTTTTAACATCCTTTCTTAGTAAAAAAAAAAAAAAATTCCAAACCACAAAACAAGATCCTTAGTGTCATCATCATTAACAGCTACCATAAGAGTTTCCTATTGCTGCTATAACAGATAACCACAAATACACAGCATCTGAAGACAACACACATGTGTAATCTTAGTTTAGGATGTCAGAAGTCTAAAAGAGATTGGCAGAATGAACCGCGTTCCTTCTGAGGCTTTAAGGAAAGTCGCTTTCTTGTCCTTTCCAGCCTCTGGAGGCTGTCTACACTTCTTGGCTTGTGGCCTTTTCCTCCATCTACAAAGATATCCGTGTAGTATCTGCTCTCCTCTCTGACCTCTTGCCTCCCTCTTCTAAGGACTCTTGTGATAAAGTCAACCCACCTGGAAAATACAAACTAATCTCCCACTGAAGACCCTTAATTTAATCACATTAGTACCTTTTTATAAAATGTATGTTTTAATTGATTTTAGAGAGGAAGGGAAAGGGACAGAGAGATAGAAAACATCAATGATGAGAGAGGATCACTGATCCACTGCCTCCTGCACACCCCACACTGGGGATCGAGCCTACAACCGGGCATGTGCCCTGACCAGGAATTGAACCCTGACCTCCTGTTTCATAGGTTCATGCTCAACCACTGAGCTACACCAGCCAGGCCACATTAGTACCTTTTTAATGTAAGGTAACATATCCACAGGTTCTGGGGATTAGGATGTGAGCACCTTTGGGGGATTAATATTCTGCTCCCCACCGTTACCAGTTTGAAAAATCTTCTATGTGACAGAAGCATGTCATGTAACTTCCATTATTTCTCAGAATTGCTTTGATGAGAAAATGGAGGCTGAGAGTTCAGAAGACCTCACTCTTAAACCCAGGCCAGTCTATTCAACTGTCTACTTGACATCTCCACTTGCTTGTCTACCAGGCCTCTCAAACTTAACACATCCAAAACTAAGCACTGTCTCTCAAACTTAACACATCCAAAACTAAGCACTGTCTCTCAAACTTAACACATCCAAAACTAAGCACTGTCTCTCAAACTTAACACATCCAAAACTAAGCACTGTTTCTCAAACTTAACACATCCAAAACTAAGCACTTTCTCTCAAACTTAACACATCCAAAACTAAGCACTGTGATTCCTCCCTGGAACTGCTCTACTGGCAGAAACCCCCATCTCAGTCATGGCACCATCATTACCACTGCTCAAGCCATTAGGATCATCCCCTACCCTCCTCTTTTTTTCACATCTGATCTGTTACAAAACCCTGTTATCAAAATATATCCAAAATTTGACCATCTCACCATTTACATTGCTACCACTCAGGTCCAAGCTCCCATCATCTCTCCCCTGGATTATTATAGCAACCTTAGAACTAGTCTTCCTCTTTCTGCCCTTACCTCTAATTAATATATTTTCAATAGCCAGGGTGATCTTTTAAAAATGTAAGTGAGAGAATGTTACTCCCCTGCTCAAAACACTCCTATGCTTTTCTACATCATTCAAAAGAAAAGCCAAAGTTCTTTGTGTAATCTTCAGGACTCTACATGACGTAACTTTATCCCCTACTACTCTTCCCTTTACTCACTTCAAACCTTCTCCAGATATCAGCATAATGAGCTTCTTCACCTTCTTCAGCTCTTTATTCAGATGTTATTATGTAGAAAAGCCTTTCTTAGCTACCCTACCTAAAATATCATCCCCAACCCTAACATTTTATATTCCCCATTTCTGTTTTAAGTGTTCTCCTTAGGACCTATCTCCATCTACCCTAATATATATATATATAATAGGTAAGCATATATCTGAGTATACAGTTGTGGTAAATGGGCTCAAAGGTGACCCCCAGTGTGTTAGGCCTCTTGGTATCAAGTCCCTTCCCCTGTTGAACAGGAAAGACCTGTTAATTAATAGGATAGTTCAGAAAAAATGGCACGGGACTCCAGAGCTAGGACGTAAAAGACATTACAGCTTTCACCTTGCTCTCTCTTGGATAACTCCAGAGGAAGCCGGTGTCCATGTTGTGAAGACACTTATACAACTCTATGGAGAGGTCCACGTGGAGAGGAAATGAAGCCTCCTGCCAACAGTCAGCACCAACTAGCCGTCCGTGTGCATAAGCCATCTTGGAAGCAGGTTCTCCAGCCCTGGTCAAGCTTTCAGATAACTATTGCCCCAATCAGTGTTTTGACTGAAACTTCATAAGAAAGTCTGAACTAGAATCCAACTAAACTGGTCCCAAATTTCTGACCCATAGAAACTAGGAAAGAAATAGCACTTCCAATTAAGCCATGACTCACAATGAATGTAAGAGGCATCTTGATTTCAAAGATATGGAGAAAACTGGTTTTAATTGATGAAATATGACAATACTAGAGGCCTGGTGCACAAATTCGTGCACAGGTGGGGCCATTGGGGCTGGGCCAGTGGGGTGGGGAGGGACTGCAGACAGTTGGCTGGCAGGCCCTGCCCCCAATCAGGGTGTGTGGGGGGGGGCAATTGCAGACCAGGCTGGCTGGGGAGAAGGGCCGCAGGAGGTTAGGGGGGCCAATTGGGGCTCGAGGCAGTTGGCCACTACAGTGCGCACCACAGTGACTGGTCATTCTGGTCATTCCAGTCGTTCTGGCATTCCAGTTGCTTGGCTCTTATATATTTAGATGGTGACTATCATTGTTGTTTTCTCCATATAATCTCCATGAAGGCAGAACTATTTGTTGGATTGATTCACTGCTATAGGCTTAATGCCTAGAACAAGGCCTGCCATATGAGAGAAGATTAATAATAGCTGCTGGATGAATGAATAAAATTTAACTTGTATAAGGCGTATTGTTTGACTGTAGTAGAACTGGTGTTCAGACTCAGGCCTTTGATCCTAAAGCACCTTCTTCAAGTCTATTACCAATATCTTCATCTTATTTTTACTAAAATCTCCTCTTAACTAAGAAGACAGATAGGAGAATAATAATATATAGCTGAAACTTATGAAGTTATTACCATGTCTAGGACTGTTCTAAGCACATTGTATTAACTTATCATTACTACACTGTGAAGATGGCAGGTACTATTGTTACCCACATTTATAAGAAAACTATGGCACAAAAAAGCAAAGTGACTGACCCAAGGTCTCATAATTATTTATAACTGTTTAGAGTAAAGAGTTATATATGTTCTTTCTTCCAACCTTATCTCCACTGAAAATATCTTTATGTATCTTATGGTATTTGGTAAATTTAGGGTCTCTAAATGTTTTCTAGTGTTTCAATCTTTACATTCCCTATTAAAAGAGAAAAAAATTATAGTTAATACTTGGGAAATGAAAAATTCAGTCATTTCCACACTAAAACTTGAAATCTTTCCTGGAAAATTCTGGTTTTAGTTCCAGTTTATATTACAGTTTGTAAATTAGATCTGAATATAATATACCCTATGTGAACACTAGTGTCTATGAATAGACCTGGAACTATAATAAAACCCTCATTGCCCTAGCTGGTTTGGCTCAGTGGATAGAGCATCAGCCTGTGGACTGAAGGGTCTCAGGTTCGATTCTGGTCAAGGGCACATGCCAAGGTTGCGGGCTCAAACCCCAGTAGGGGTTGTGCAGGAGGCAGCCAATCAATGATTCTCTCTCATCATTGATGTTTCTCTCTCTCTCTCTTTCTCTCTCTCTTTCTCTCTTTCTCTATGAGATCAATAAAAAAATGTATATTAAAAAAAACCCTCATTGAATGGATTAAAAACCTGTGGTACATCTTCACAATGGAATACTAAACTGCTCTGCTCTAAAAAAGAAAGAACTCTTACCATTCGAAACAGCATGGATAGACCTGGAGAGCATTATGCTAAGTGAAATAAGCCAGTTGGAGAAAAATAAATATCATATGATCTCACTCATTTGTGGAATATAATGAACAACATGAAACTGATTAACAAAAACAGACCCAGAGACATAGAAGCATCGAACAGACTGTCAAACCTCAGAGGGAAGGTAGGGGAGGGTGGGAGTAAGGGGGAGAGATCAAGCAAAGGACTTATATGCATGCATATAAGCATAACCAATAGACACAGATAGTAGGGGAGTAAGGGCATGTGCTAGGGGGTGGGATGGCCAGGGAGAGGTCAATGTGGGGAAAAGGAGACATACATATATAATACTTTCAACAATAAAGAATTGTTTTTAAAAAAAGAGAGAGGACATATTCATGAAAAAAAAACCTCAAATGTGATTAGCAGTTTGTATACACTTTCATTTAGAAGACACTCACATTTGATCTTCAAGATAACATTTGAGAAGCTGTCAGAGAAGCTATTCTTTCCATGTTATAGGTGAGAACATTGACAGTTAAAAAAAAGTTCAAGTATCCTCTTAAGATCATATGGAATGGTGAAACCAAGATTTTTCTAAAATCCTATTCCAGTTCCCCACATTTACCTAGACAACTGCTGGCAGTGTTTATACTGACCTGAGGTAATTAAATCAAGTGCAGCAGGAACTCCAATGAGCCTGGGGAGAAGCTGGGATCCTCTTGAACCAGGAAGAATTCCTAATTTGACTTCTGGGAAGCCAACTTGAGCCTATCAAAGTTTAAAGGCATGAGGGTCAATCGAATGAGATGACAGAGGGTAAAGATGAGCATTCCCCTGGATTTCCTAAACTCTCAAAAACATTGTTTCATAGAATTCAGCAAAAGTTGCTACAAGGCAAATTATTGCACACCCTCTCATTTAATTTAATTAACAGCATAAAAAGAGCTGTATTGTCCTCTAAGTCTTTATGTTGAAACACATCCTTAGCATCTTACACATTTTTTTCCTGACTCTATTATGACCTGTCTTGGTCAACAAAAATAATAGTCTCCAGAAACAGTTTTATAGAGTCCTGAAAGATCCAATCAGCCAGTAAAGTAAAAAGACATCCACAGAATGGGAGAAAACCTTTTTTAATTGTATATCTAGACTATATAAAGAAGTTTTACAACTCAATAATAAAAAGACAAATAATCCAATTAAAAATGTGCAAAGGATCTAAATAGACATTCTCAAAAAAAGAGTTACAGTTGGGCCACTAAACATTAGAAAAGATGCTTAATATCATGAGCCATCAGGGAAATACAAATCAAAACCACAAGATACCATTTTACATCCACTAGGATGGCTACAATAAAAACGATAGACAATAATAAGTGTAAGAGGGGATGTGGAGAATACAAAACCCTCATACATTGCTGATGAGAATGGAAAATGGTGCAGCCACTTTGGAAAACAACTTGCCAGTTCCTCAAAAGTTAAACACAAAGTTACGATATGACCCAGCAATTCCATTCCTGGGTATATACCCAACAGAAATGAAAGCATGTCCACAGAAAAACTTGGATACAAATTTTCATAGTGTTCATTAAGGTTAAGAAAGTAGGAAAATCCAAATGTCTATCAACTGATGAATGAATAAACAAAATGCAGCATATCCATACAAGGGAATATTGTTCAGCCATAGAAAGGAATGAAGTACTGATATAGGCTACAACCTGAGTGAACCTTGAAAACATTAGGCTAAGTGACAGAAGACAGTCATAAAACATATTGTATAATACATTTATATTAAATGTCTGGAATAGGCAAATCCATAAAGACAGAAAGTAAATATGTGGTTGCAGGCACATCCCCAGTAGGGGGTGTGCAGGAGGCAGCTGATCGATGTTTCTAACTCTACCTCCCTCTCCCTTCCTCTCTGTAAAGAATCAATGTAAAGGACATATTAAAAAAAAAAAAAAAGAAAGTAAATTTGTGGTTGCTTAGGACTAGGGGAGAAGGAAGATGGAGGATTACTCCAAAATGAAGTTTCTTTTTATGGTAATGAAATGTTCTAAAATCAACTTGGGGCTCCATCTGGTTTGGCTCAGTGGATAGAGCATTGGCCTGTGGACTGAAGGGTCCCGGGTTCGATTCCAATCAAGGGCATGTACCTTGGTTGCAGACACCTCCCCGGCCCAGGCCCTGGTCAGGGTGCATACAAGAGGCAACCAATCGACATGTTTCTCTTACATCAATGTTTCTCTCTGTCTTTCCCTCTCTCTTCCACTCTTTCTAAAAATCAATGGAAAAATCTCCTCGGGTGAGGATTAAAAATAAATATATAAATAAAATAAACTTTGGTAATGGTTGCACAACTCTATGAATATAGTAATATACCATTGGATCGTACACTTTAGATGAGTAAATTTAGAAGGAGGAAGAGAAGGAGGAGAAAAGAGTCAGCAACCTCAATCCAGTTAAGAGGGTGAGCTTCAGGCCTTATCACATGCCCCTCCTAGCCATTTAAAAGTGGTCAAAGTGCCCTGGCTGATTGCTCAGTGGTTAGAATATTTCAAGGTTTTAACAACCAGTATCACTGAACTGGTACACAATAGCTGAGCACCCATGCTAGAAAAGCCCAAAATTTGCCAACCAGTAAGCTAACCGTTTAAAATGATCACCTTGGATGTTTATAACTACATTTATACTGACTGGCCAAATTATTATGACCACACCATCAGTACTTCGTTGGGGCACCTTTTGCCTTCAATACTGCAACGATTCTTCTTGGCATTGACTCCACGAGATGCTGAAAGGTGATACAAGGAATCTGATACCATGCCTGATGAATAGCACTGTCCAGTTCTTGCCAGGAACCAATTCCAACATGTCAAATTACAAGAGTTTCATCAAAAGGTTGGTGAAGCTTGGGGGGCTCAACAAGGGCTGAGCCACATATGTAGTTTACCTGTTGGAACGGCTAAATGGCACTTCCCCCAAACCCGAATAGGATTGTCTACTGCCAGACAGCTCAGAGCATCTTAATCTGCATGTTATTGCCTCCTGTTGGCCAAACACCTGAACAGCTGTAGGCTATTCCCCAACCTGACAATGCTTCTGTAAACCTTACCCTTGGAAACCTTACCCTTTGAAGTGTATTATCTCCACCTTGACTTAGGAAAAATTGTGTTAATAAATAGCACGGGGTCCTTAGACAAGGAGTAGCCTTTAGCTCCTTTAGCTGAAGCTCCTCTGACCCCCAATGCCTTTCAAAATTATCTTTCATCCTTGGACTCCTTATTGAATCGACACGCAGCTCCTTTCTCCAGATTGCAGAACCCTTTGTAATGCTGGGACAAGAACCCTGGCATATGGCACCCAATATGGGGCACCTTGAACCCTGGAAGCACCAACATTAATGCTAGGACAAAGAACTCCGGCAAGTTCTGTGAGACTTGATGGTTGTGGAATCAGCTGCCTGATGGCTCTTTTAACTTTGTCCCACAAATGCACAATTGGATTGAGATTTGGTGATTGTGGGGACCACCTAAGCAAGGCAAAGTCTCCCTCATGTTCTTGAAACTACTCCTGCACAATATGAGCACTGTGGCATGGCACATTGTCTTGTTGGAAGAAGCCATCTCTGTTGGGATACACCAGAGGTTGGCAAACTCATTAGTCAATAGAGCCAAATATCAACAGTACAATGATTAAAATTTCTTTTGAGAGCCAAATTTTTTAAACTTAAACTTCTTCTAACGCCACTTCTTCAAAATAGACTCACCCAGGCCATGGTATTTTGTGGAAGAGCCACACTCAAGGGGCCAAAGAGCCGCATGTGGCTTGCGAGCCGCAGTTTGCCAACCACAGAGATACGCCATCAACATGATAGGATGAACTTGATCAGCAATGATACTTAGGTATGTTGTGCTATTCAGACGTTGTTCCACATGAATTAAAGGGCCCAAATTATGCCAGGAAAACATGACCCAAACCATAACATTGCCCCCACCAGCTTGAAAGGTTGTACTCATGCATGTGGGGTGCATGCTTTCATGCTGTTTCCGTGAAATTCTCACTCTGCCATCTTCATGATGCAACTGGAAACGTGATTCATCGGACCGCATGACTTTTTTCCAATGCTCAACTGTCCAATCCTTGTGTTCCTGTGCGAATTGGAGACGTTTTATCTTGGTAACTGCAGACAGCAACGGTGTTCGAACAGGCCTTTGGCTTCCATATCCCATACGATTCAGTGTGCGGCTAATTTGCCTACAAATGTCAGGTGGTCATAATAATCTGGCCACTCAGTGTAGAGCTTGCCCTAAAGAAAACCCCCACACACCAAGTCCTGCATGTAACCCAGCTGTTACCTCTGCATGGGCAATCCTATAGTGGCAGCCCAGGGCCAGCTCTAGTCCGCCTCCTAAAGCCATGCCTTGGATTGCTGCCACCAAGGGCTTTTCGCTTCTCTGCATTTCATCTACTAAATTTCCTAATGTGAACTTAGAAGTAACAGGACCACTGAAGCCATGGATATCAGCACCTAAGGACACAAAGACAAGAAAAAGAGAGTTGAGAAAGAGGTGGGCTTTGTTCCATAACAATAAGGTACCAGATAATTTTTAAGGAATCTCAGACCTCTTCAGAGCCGTGAAACACTTCATCTTTTAGGTGGAGACACAGTAAAAGAACAAAAATAGCTGGAAAACGTAGATTGATAGAAAATTCTCAAATATTTTTAGGAATCCTGTAATCTTCTAAAATCTGTCTCTCCATATGCTAGGTAACAATTCTGCCTTTAGAAAAGTTAAGAAGCTCAAAGAAAGGGAATAGAGACTTTCCTACAATGAGCATTATTCTGAGACTGAGTCATCCCCTTCCATTTTTTGCATGATACTGCTCACTAATCCTATTCACAGCAATTTCAAGCCATTTCTTTGTTACAGGCATGAGTTATTACAATAGAAAGTCTCAGGGTAAAATGCATACATATTTGTGAGTTATACATTAATCAACCAGCTTAGAATTATGTTTCTGTAATAGATTTTTTATTATCAATAACAGTAACAATATTTATTGCTTTTTCTAATTATAATAATAGCATACATTATGGACAACTTTAAAAATATATATAATTATAAAGAACCTAAAGATCACCCCAAATAGCACCACAGAGATAACAATGTAATATTTGGTGAATTCTTACTTTTTTCCCAATGCACATATATAAATAGCTTTGGGATCTTGAGTAAGTTATTTAAGCTTTGTCTCAATACCTACTTAAATGACTGATGTGAGAATTAAATGGAAGTTCACTATAATATATACTTAGAGGTACGGTGCACGAAATTCATGCACTCGGGGGGAGGGTCCCTCATCCCGGCCTGTGCCCTCTCACAGTCTGGGAGCCTTCGGGAGATGTCCGACTGACAGCGGGGTGCGGGCCTAAGCCAGCAGTCAGACATTCTTAGTGCTGCCGCAGAGGCTGGAGAGGCTCCCGCCGCTGCGCTCACCAGCCATGAACCCGGTTTCTGGCTGAGTGGCGCTCCCCTTGTGAGAGCACACTGACCACCAGGGAGTAGTTCCTGCATTGAGCGTCTGCCCCCTGGTGGTCAGTGTGTGTGTCATAGCGACCAGTTGTTCCGCGGTTTGGTCGATTTGCATATTAGCCTTTTATTATAATACTAGAGGTCCAGTGCACGAAATTCATGCACGGAAGGTGGGGGAGTCCCTCAGCGCGGCCTGCACCCACTTGCAATCCAGAACCCCTTGGGGGATGTCCAACTGCTGGTTTAGGCCCGATCTCACAGGGATACCTGTGGGATTAGGCCTAAACCAGCAGTCAGATATCCCTCTCGCAATCCAGGACCACTGGCCCCTAACCACTCACCTGCCTACCTGCCTGGTAGCCCCTAACCACTTTGCCTGCCTGCCTGATTGCCCCTAACCACTCACCTGCCTGCCAATCACCCCTAACCACTTGCCTGTCTGCCTGATCACCCCTAACCACCTCTGCCTCAGCCCCCACCACCGCGGCTTTGTCCAGAAGGACGTCTGCAATGACATCCAGAAGATCATTTGGCCGTCTGGTCTAATTAGCATATTATACTTTTATTATTATAGATATATATGTAGCAATATTGAGAGCATTCTGTAAAATCATTTTCTTATATTTTCCTTTTTTTTCATATAATGGTATACATAATGAGCTCTTTTCCTATAACATTATGTATTCTTTGAAAACATTAAACTTGGTACAAGTAAATTTCATATTCAGCCTATTTGTCTTTCTTTTTCTTTTTTTCTACCTGTTCCTCATCTAATATCAATTCAGGGATCATGCTTCTTTTCACTAACCCATAATATTTTATCTTTTAATCTATTATTATCATTATTATTTAGATTTCTTTGGTACTAGAGAAACAAGATGAATTTCAACTGAATCTCAAGCCTATCATGCCTATAACTTAGATTAAAATGGTTTTTCATGTAATAATAGCAATTAATACTTACTGGATAAACACATCAGGCATAGTGCTAAGTTGTCTCATGCAGTTTTCTTAACACCTATATTGAGTAGTATGATAATCCCCATTATACAAGTAAGGAAGTTAAGGCTTTGAGGTGTTCAGTGACTAGTTCAAACATATAACTAGTAATTGGTAAACTAAGGATTTGAACTCAGACAATTTGACCAAAGCCCACATTCTTAAAAGTTATACCTTCTTCTACTTGCTACACAAGGTTAGTATTCTTATTATCCTAATTGTAGAGAAATCAAGGCACAGACAAGAATATAGGTGATTTCACTTTTTAACTATCTCTGGCATATAAAAATGCAATTGATTTTAAATCCAGCAAAATTGCTAAATTCTCTTACTAATACTAATAATTTTCTGATATCTTTAATTTTTCTACAAACACTATCATATCGATCATCTGGATAATAAAATTTCTTTCTTTCTTTCCAATGCTGATACCTTTTATTTTTCTAGTCTTACTGGGCTGGTCAGGGCTCGAACACAATGTCAAATCAAATACAAATGGTGATAGCAGCTGGCCTTGTCTTGTGCTTTTCTTATAAGAAAACTTGTTAAGTTACCATTTTGTTTGAGGTTTGCTGTAGGTTTCTAAAAGTGAATATTTTAGCCTAAGACATGTCATTTCTATACCTAGTTTACTAAGAATTTTTATCTTTAATGCATGTCAAATGTTATCAAATGCTTTTTCTGCATCTATTGAAACAACCATGATTGTTTCTCCTTTAATCTCTTTAATAAGTTGAAATTACATTAATTTTCTAAGGTTTAACCAATCTGGTAGTACTAGAATAAAAGTGATATATTATATTTTTATATATGTTAGATTCCATTTTATAACATACTGTTTAAAATTTTTATATTTGTATTTATGAATTAAATTGGCCTATAATTTTGCTTTTCATATTGTCCTTGACAGATGTTGGTATCAAGGTTATGCTAGCCTCAAAATATGAGTTGGGAAGTGTACTGGGTTGAATGACGTCTCCCAAACAAGTGAATGTGAGCTGTTTTTGGAAATAGAGTCTTTCCAAAAGAGTTCATAGTGGATTAGGGTGAATCTATCTAGGCTCAGGAAAATTTGGACACAGGGGAGAAGGCCACAGGAAAACAGAGGCAGAAACAGGCCAAGGGCAACCGAGAATTGTCAGCAACCGAAAGGAGCCAGAGGCAAGGAAGGATTCTCCCCTAGAGCCTTCATGAAAGAATGGCCTTGCAGATATCTGTACTTTGAACCGGAGACCTCCCCTAAGATTTCCACCTGCAAAAAATGAATAAATATGCTCAGGACAAAGGACCCAAGGCGCACTCTCCCTCCAAGGAGCACATCCATGCCATTCCAGCACTGGCATATAAGCCCCAACCTCTAGGGGACCCCATGAGATTAGCAACCAGGGGAGCAATGGGCAGCTCATCTCGTCCTGGGCTAACCCCCTTAACCTGCCTACAAGGACCCCTTTTCTCTGACCTCCCAGTGAGCTAAAGCAGCCCAGCCATTCTCATTCTCTCTCTCTCTCTCTCTCAACTGCCCTGCTACTTGTTTGGAGTATATCTTCCATAAACTCCACTTCAGTTTCCTTTCATTTTCATTGACCTTAAAATCTTTTCTGCATCGACGAAAAGAACCAAGGTCCCAACCAGTAACCCCAATCTATTTGAGTTTTCTATTTCTTCCTCAGTCACTTTTGGTGGGCTACATAGTCTTCTATTTGTTCATAATATCTTCATTATCTTTGCTAATGGCTATACAGTATCTCCAGTGATAACACTTTGGTCATGTCTTATATACATTGTTTTACTGTCATTTTTTTTTTCTCTCTTCTTGATCAACTTCTCCAGAGGTGTGTCAATTTTATTCATCTTTCAAAGAACTAACTTCTGACATTGTTGATCTTCTTGATTCACATTTGTTTGCTATCTCATTAATTTCTCCTCTTTATTATTTTCTTCCTTCTACTTCATTTGGATCTATTTTATTGCTTGTTTGTTTTGTTAGTTTCTTGATACAGATGTTTAGCTCATTACATTTGTCTTTTTCCTTTCCTGTATTATATAAGGCTATAAATTTTCTGCTAAGTTTTGCTTTAGCTGTATTTGCTGTTATATATGTTGTATTTTTATTATCATTCAGTTCAAATTATTTTCTAAATTCTATTATGATATCTGCTTTGACTCAGAGAGATCAATTTCATTTCTAAAGATGAGAATTTCCAGTTATATATTTGTTATTGATTCCTAGTTTAATTGCATTGTTGTCAGAGAACATATTCTAAATGAAAATTTATTGAGATAAGCTTTCATGTTACAATAGCTGGTCAATTTTTGTAAATGTTGCAGATTTGAGAAAAATGTATTATTTTGCAATTGTTGGGTACATTGCTCTATATAAATCCACTAAGTCAAATCTGACAATTCTTAATGCTTTTCTAGAAGAATAATTTTTCTGCCCTAAACTTGAACTACATTCCCTCTCTTATATCTCCTTACTGACAAAGAAATATCAAGTTCTCCATAATTCTGATCCTTTTCTCCATGTCATAAATTTTCAAAGAGTTGAAAAGCTATTTAATAGCTGGTTTGTGTTTGTCATATTATTTTAATCTCTTTCAGGTTTAGCTCTCTCAGCTATAAATAGATATTATAGACTTATTGAGGATTAAAATATAGTAAGTGAAAAATACTACTATTTTCATTATTAGCAAATAACCTACATAGTCCTGGTACATAGCAGGCAAGATAAATGATAATTATTGTAATTATCATATTTATATTTATCTATTGTCATAATTCCAATATGTTTCTTCTCAGGCTACCATTAACATATACTAAATTCCTCTAGCTACAGTAAGATTACATAGGCCCTCCTATTTATGTGACTTTGTCAAAGGGTATAATATATTCATTTGGGAAAAGAGGACAGATGTCACCAATATCACTAAATCACCATTTCAGATACTTTTGCCATATTTTTGTCAATACTTTTGGATCTTCAAGGAATAACCCAGCAAAAAGTGTCATGGTCACCAAGATAGGTAATTCGCAGAAGAAAAATGAACTCCATTTCAAGACTGTGTGAAATAAAAAATAACATTTATTAAACATCTACATGTAGGCTCTGGACTAGAGGCTTTCAGATATGTTATCTCATTTAATCTCACAAAACTTATCAAGATAGATATTCTTGTATCTAATTTAAAAATAGAGAGATTGATGCCCTAGCTGGTTTGGCTCAGTGGATAGAGCATTTTTGGCCTGTGGACTGAAGGGTCCTGGATTCGATTCTGACCAAGGGCACATGTGGGTTGCAGGCTCGATCCCCAGTAGGGAACATGCAGGAGGCAGCCGATCCATGATTCTCTCTCATCATGGATGTTTCTATCTCTCTCCCCCTCTCCCTTCCTCTCTGAAATCAATCTACAATAATAAAAGAGAAAGATGCAAATTGACCATACCTCCATGACGCCCACCAGCCAATCAGGAGTGAGTGTGCAAATTAACCCAACAAATATGGCAGGTTAATTTTCATACACAGGCATGGAGTGAAGACTGAAGGCTCCGCCCAAGCAAATACTGAAGACTGAAGACTGAAGGCTCCACTGCGGCCAGAGCCAAGCCAAGCCTGAAGTCTTGGCTCCACTGAAGGCTGAAGGCTTGGCTCCACTGCAACCTGGGTCCCAGGTGCCAGAGAAAAACCAGTGCCAGCAGCCAGGGGAAGGAAGGCCTATTGCACAAATCTTTGTGCAAAGGGCCTCTAGAAAATATATTTTAAAAAATAAACTATTTAAAAATAGAGAGATTGATTTATTTTTAAAATAAATTTATTAGAGTGACATTGGTTAATAAAATTATACAGGTTTCAAGTGTACAATTCCATAATATAATTGAAATTCAGAAGATTAAAGGAATTTGTTCAAGTTCATATAGGGTGGAGATATATAGAGCAGGTATATACCAGCAGGTATATACCAGCAGGTATTACAGCTATCAAGTCTACAACTAAATATCTTACAAAGGTCCAATCCAATATAAAAGAGAATGAAGTCAAACTCTTCTCTGTGTCTCTCTTGTAATTCCACAGTCTCTTTCTCCACAGTTTCTCACTCCCACTCAAGTCTCCCATATCCATTACCCACACTATGGTATTACCCTCAGGGACAGCTTATGCAGTATCAATGTGAGGCTGAATTCCAGAGATAACAGGAGAGGGTTAGGTTCTGGTACCTGCAGAGAAGTTGCCATCTGCTCCACAAATCACAATGGCTTTTACTGTAGGGTCTGTTATAGCTTTCTGTAGTCCCTCTTTTATTCCATTGAAGACAGCTATACTAAAAGAAAAAAAAAGAAAGAAAGAAAACATTAGTCAGAATAAATTTCTACCATCTCAGAGATTTTCTGCTGGAAGCCAATTTCAACATGTCAGCAGGGCTGAATCATCTGGAAATGGCTGAGGGTATTTCCCCAAACATGAAAAAGATTTGCATAAATTAATTGCTTGCTACCAGACAGCTCAGGGCATCTTAATCTACATGTTATAGCTTCCTCCTGGCCAAACACCTGAACAGCCGGAGGTAATTCTTACAATCTGACAATGGATTCTGTGTACTAAACCCTGGCCTTTGAAGTGTATATCTACTTTGTCTTAGGACAATTTGTGTTAATAAAAAGCAAGGGGTCCTGAGACAAGGAGAACTTGGTTTCTTTAGCCAAGCTCCTCTGGCCCCCAAAAATCCTTCCAAAATTATGTTTTATCTCTGGACTCTTGATTAATTTACACACAGTGCCTTCTCCAGATTCCTGAACCCTTCTAGATGCTGGATCAAGACCACCAGCATTAATTTTCCATTTCCTAACAATGAAAAATTAAACACATACACAATGGATAAAAACTCTAGTTTTTATAGTGAATTGAGCACTGAACTTTTAAAACATCTACATGTAGGCTCTACACTAGAGGCTTTCAGATATGTTATTCCATTTAATCTCACAAAAACCTATCGGGATAGATATTATTGTAACTAATTTTAAAATAGATTGATACCCCAGCTGGTTTTAAATAGCATTTTTCTGCACTCTGCTGTAACTTTGAACACTTAGAATTGGCACTAATCAATTTAAAAATACTATTGTACATCTTCTAGATACAGTGAAAGGAGTTTGTAATACCCCTAGGAGAACAACATATACACAGCAAAATATCACACTAAGATGAATGCTGTAATAGATACAAAGAAAGTTATGTGAAAATTCAGAGGGAAGTTTCAATTTGTCATAATGGCAAAATATAAGAAAACTGAAATACTCTAAAAGAAACAGATGCGGCAGGGGCTGCAAGTTAACATAAATATCCCTACTTCCCCACCTTCTTCAAAGCAGTAGTAAACATGGTTTTTAGCTGAAAGCATAGCTGCCCAACATCAAGACTACATTTCCCAGCCTGCTATGCAGTTTGGTTAGCCCAAGGTGTTAAGTTCTGACCAATGGGATAGAAGCATATTTGCTATATGCAATTTTCTAGAAGAGTCTTAAAGGACTAGGTAAACTTTTTTCTTTTTCTTTTTTCCTCCCTACTCCTGGCAGGAATGAAGAGGTGATTGTTAGGTCAGGAGCAGCCTGTATGGACCAAGAGGTGGGACCATATATTGAAGACGGCAAGGCAAAGAGAGAAAGAATTGGGGTCCCTGGTGATCGTGGAGCAGCCGTACACTGCTATGAGAAAAACCAACTTTTTCTTGTTTCATCCACTATTTTAAGTTTTCTGTCACTGACAGTCAAACCTAATCCTAAACATTAATTTAGCAGGTAAAGGCAAGGTCAGGGAAAGAAAGGACATGTAGCAGATTTTGTCAAGTTTCAGTTGATGAGGGAGTCATCAACAGAGAAGATGGTTAAAGCCGAGATTAAATGCCTGCCAACGGGAAAGAAAAGAGAACCAAGGGTAGATCTTCTGGATACACCCTCATTTAAGAAGTGGGAGAGGCTCAGCAGAGTGACTCAGTACCAAGGGAGCCCAATGTCACAAAGGCCAAGAGAAAAGAATTATGTCAAGAAGCAGAGAATCAGTAAGTGCCAAGGGGTGGTGAAGGAGGAGAACCTAGGAAAAGTGGTGAGGAATTGCTTCAAGGAAAAACAATAGAACCGGAGCCTAACCTGTTCTGCCATGGAATTCTGAGTAGTCTGGGTAAAATGACTGTTCTTGAGCATACAGGGTGAAAAAAATATTAATACAAAAGGAAAAACAATAATAAACTTCTCAAAAAGCCAGATGGTTCAGACCAGCAACTATGCGTTAAAACCTCAGGGAATAAAGGAAATAAGATAATTCCCTAATTACTTTTCATTTAACATAGATGGAATCAAACAAAACCTCTTGCTTTCGATTGTTAATTAGAAACCAAATCTGCTAAGCAAAACATATTCTGAACCATCCATAGTATTGAGAAGTCCAAAAGACACGTATTTCCTTCTGGGTAAATGATGGCTGCAAAATTAGCCCAAATCAGTGGTCGGCAAACCGCGGCTCGCGAGCCACTTGCGGCTCTTTGGCCCCTTGAGTGTGGCTCTTCCACAAAATACCACAGCCTGGGCGAGTCTATTTTGAAGAAGTGGCATTAGAAGAAGTTTAAGTTTAAAAAATTTGGCTCTCAAAAGAAATTTCAATCGTTGTGCTGTTGATATTTGGCTCTGTTTACTATTGAGTTTGCCGACCACTGGCCCAAATGAACTTAATCAGTGCCAGTGAGAAGAGGCTGGCTTTTCCCATGTCACTCAACCCCTGCTCTTCTATTTCTTATGTCCTTGTCAATTTTGCAAAAATCAAACACAAGGGAGAAAAGAAAACTGAAAATGGCTGTAACCGATACAGCTTTACTAGCATCAAGCCAAGTGAAAGGGATCACAGCCGGTAGCAATGTCAAGGTCCCAGAGATTAAGGAATTATTTTTTCTCCCCTTAATATTGTCAGGTATGGCAAAATGGAATCTAGAGTAAAGATAACTTTTCATGAGTGCTGACCAAAACGTTTTAGCTTCTGTGACTATAGAAGGTCTTTTTAGTGACAGTTTGTTTGTTTCTTTTTTAACCCAAATGTCATCAAGTGAAGTTTGTGGCTTGTGACCGGCAATGTTTTTAAAAACAAAGAAACAGAAGAGAAGAGAAAATAGAATATATCAAGCTATATGACAAGTAAGGATAAGTTTTATTTCATGAAACTTTGTGTTCAGTTGTGTATTTGTATGTCTTAGGTTGCAATGTAAAACATGGGGTTTCTTACTGTGTGAATTATAGTAAAAAAAAAAAAGTGTATTGGGAGACAGGCCTAGTAATCAGACTAATTTGTAAAGAGGGTTGGCATTCATCTGAATTAAAGAACACATAGCTGGCTAAATTAGCAAAGAAGGATTTAAACTATTTGTTTGGGCCAAAATAATATTGAAATAAAAATCTCTCAGTGGGCAAGGAAGAGATAATTTTCCACATAAAATTAGAAATAGGAAGGGGAAAAGGAAGGAAGGAAGAGGGGGAAAGAAAAATACAAAGCAAAAGAAGAAAAATTGGGAACCTTTTTGGATGGACATTCTGGGATACATACTCTACTTAAAGCAGCACTTCAGACACAGATAGAAAAAAAAGCAAGAAAGTATTTATTCCCAAGAGGGGGAAATCTCAATGAAGCTGAAATGATTCCTGAACAGCAGGGCCTGTTGGTAGGGGCTTGTAACAGGCTTCTGATGAATAGAAACATTGATAGCTAACCTCTGTTAAATGACAACTTATAATCTCTGGCACATTTCAACGTCACAACAACTTTATGAGGTAGACACTAACATTTCTCCTACAAGGTGTTTGACAGTGGATTAAATTCATTAAACATTAAAAATAATTATAAGAAAATATTCCTAGCTATGGGTATTAGACTGTGGAACTTTCCCCCTCAAATTCTTGATGGGAATGGTTTCCCATTATGAGTAGAGGTTGAGACAGGCAGTTCTAATATCTAATAATTCTAATTAGAATACAGACAAGTCCAAAACGTATATGTAATCATATTGCTGATGTGTTTCTTCATCAAAACCAAATAATGAATATTTTGCTTTCTTCTGAGAATGGCAAGAGAGTGAACATGTCATCCTTGTGTGGTTTTACTCCTGCAATTCTTTTGTATTATTAAATGCAATAATTCACATTAAAAAGAATAAATATTAATACTAATGATAAAATCAAAACTGATGACAGGATAAAAATTCAGTTAAAATTAGCAGGTCACCTCATCTCAGTCCTTTTTTTCTCCAGCAGCATGTGATGAGAATTTAAACAAAGGCCTTTCTCTCTATACTTTATAGAGTCATTTAAATTATAACTTCTGCTCATCCTATTCCCTGTGGAAGGGTGTCTTTTTCCTAGGGCCGATCACTATACTCTTCAGAGATATGGAAGAATCAAACCTATAAAATAACTTCACTAATTTTCATAAAAGCGCATTAATCTCACTTTTCAAAGTAATGCACACAGCACTGCACAAATCTGGGTTACAAAGTTTAACAGAAAAGGTACTCATGATGGAATAAAAGACAAGGTAAAGTGCACAATTTTTCAGAAAATGCTACTTAGGTTTACGCTGACATGGATCGTCTGCTAAAGCGCTAAGGTCTGGAGGTTTGGAACCTATCAGGAGAAATTTGCATTTCTGGGCCAGGGCACAACTCTCCTTTCCTCACTGCGTTGGCATTAATGAGGGCCTTTATTTATTTTTGTATAAGGTGAAGCCACATTGTCGGATTCCTAAAGCTTTTAGTGGGTGGCCTCGACTGGAGATTGGGAAGTGAGGGATCAAGGTCCAGCCAGCTTTGCACTAAGACCTTTGGAATAGAAAGCAGGCCTGCGAAGTCAAATTTGCAGGCAAGGAGGAGCGTCCAGCACGAAGTTGGCATAGGCAGACGGGTTCCAGTCCAGCTCCCCTACTCTGTAGCCACCTGTCTGCCTCTCCGCCTCGGTTTCCTTCCCAGTGAACGGAGTTCTCTGCGAAGATTAAGCAAGGTAACCTAGGTAAAAGGCCCTGGCATACGTCCACGTTCAATTTGGGTCTTTCTCGGATCAGCCGGGAGAGTCAGAGCCTGCACCGCAGGCCGGCGTTTACAGCCTCGCCGAACCCCGTCTGGAGGCGACCCGAGCCCGTTACCTGATTGGGTTGAGCGGCGGGTTTCGGAGGCGAATCAGCGCCAGGCAGCTCCGCAACCGCGAATACTCTGCCATGTTTCCTCGGTGCCAGGGTCGCCGCCGCCTCCCACCGCAGTCAGCGCTCCTTTCCCCGCGCGCCCGGCCCCGCAAGGAGGGGCGCCCGTTGGGCCAATGCGAGCGCGGCGCCGCCTCCCACCGCCCGGCGGCTCCCAATCCACAGACGTCCATCCTCCGTCGCGGCTCTACCCCGCTTCCCGGACCCCAGCCCCGAGCTCTGCAAATGCTCATCTTCTTTCTCTATATTGGCTCCTCTACCTGCTCCTACCACCAAGTCGACTGGGGAGGACGATGGAAAATGGGTTAAATTGCCAGCAAGTCGAGGTTTGCAATGGCCTGGCCCACTTGGAGGAGTCAGACTACAAGTCATTTCTCATGTCTCCCTAGTTTCAGTTGAACACAGAACTTTCTGCTTTGCGACTACCCACTACCCCTATTCTGCCCCTTAGACAACCCTCTGTAACATTTAAAGTTTAACAGGGCGCTCACTCTCAGGTTCCTGCAAGGGCTGACCCCACCTTGCTCCTCAACAACACAACGACCCACGGGGTTCCCGTCATCTGTCATCTAGCCCTCCTGTTTGGTGTCGGCGTGTGGGACTAGGGACACAGGGAGCTGATACCATGCTGATCTTTCTGTTGCTGTCCGTGTAAATAATAAACTGCCTGAGTCTATTCTGGGCTCCTATGGGCCGAATCTAAGTGTGGCAAGCCAGTTTAGCAGATGCTAAATGCTGGTGTGCTCAGTGGTTAGAGTATGGGGGCCACTGCACCAAAGGGCCAAGAGTTCGATTCCTAGTCAAGGGCATTTACCTGGCTGCAGGTTCTATCCTGGGCCTTTGGGACATGTGTGGGAGACAACCAGTCCATGTGTCTCTTCCCCTCTCCCCCGCCCTCCATCCCTTCCACTCTCTCTAAAAATTAATGGATAAATATCCTCCGGTGAGGATTGACCAAAAAATAAAAACAAAACAAAACAAAAAAATGCACAATGTCATGGACAGTGCCTTTATGTTTACCGGTTCACATGTCTTTATGTTTATCTTCAGAAACTGCTTGTATCAGGTAGAGCTCATAGGAGCTGATACTTAACCCTTAATTTCTGGGTAAATATACGAAGTTTGCCAGGGAGAGGGGACTACTGTATGAGAAATGAACCCAATAGTGTCCGGACTAGATTGTTCAAATTGTTAACCAAAAAAAATAAAATATTTTTCGAAGTGAGAGGCAACAAGCATTTATTTGAGATAGAAAACAATAGCTTTTGGGGGAGTCACTGACTCAGGCAGAAAACCAAATAGTGTTCCAATTAGAATACAGAGGCAAAGGGTATTTATGGAAAGGAAAAGAGGGAAATTACATCCATAAAAGGAAAGCATTTCTATTGATGCAGAAAAGCTAACATAGTGATGCAAATTAAAAATAATTTTTTTTTTTAATTTTCAGTCCAGTAGTCATAATATCTGCTTTCTTGCTATGTTTGCAAATAGTTCTTTGGGACACAATGTTGATTTAGGCCCCATCCAAAGGTTATTTTGCCCTGTTTTAACATTCCAAAGGGTTGAGGCCTAAGATATAAAGGCAATTCCTCTGGATGGCTGCTCTGGCTCCATTTTAAAGTGGCTACATTCCTATTATTTTAAACAAAATGATCATCATAATTGTGTAGTATCTGCTAGGTTACATTGCTCTTGTCTCTTCTGGAGTGGAATTTTCCTACCTTTTTTTTTTTTTTTTTTTTTTTTTACTTGAGAGTGAAGGTCTTGAAGGTGGATCTGCTTTTACCTTATTAACACCTTGAGACAAATTTGGGGGATAGGGGAGGTGGTAAGCATTTCGAGACTTCACCTCTGGGCCTAACCCTGCCACTAATTACATGACTTTTAATCCCTTGCTTCTCTGGATCCAATTTTCTTTACTTGTAACATTAAGAGGTTAATTAAATTATTATCTCTAAAAATTTTTCAGTTCTAACATTCTTTGAATTTTTTTGTTCTAAGGATAAATCTTCCCTCCTGTTTTTTCCTGGGTTGACTTTCTCCCGTCCATAATTTATTAAATATCTTCATGTTTTTGAGGACAGGGTCTGGGTTTTATTCAACTTTCCCCCAGTATCTAGCACAATAACCAAGCAGGTGATTTCAACTAGGGCTGAAGTTAGCTCCTATTAAGATACCATCTTTGGCCCTGGCAGGTGGTTAGAGCAGATTTAGGTCAAGGGGTGTACCTGGGTTGCAGGTTCCATCCCGCCGGGTCTAGTCGCGTGTGGGAGGCAATCAATCGTGTCTCTTACAAGGATGTTTCTCTCTCTCCTTGCCACTCTCTCTGAAAAAATCAATGGAAAAAAATCCTCAGGTAAGGATAAAAAATACCGTCTTTGTCCAGAGGAGCTCACAATATAAGGGGCAAGGTGCTAAGCATCATTAATCCCTTAAGTAAAAGCTGTGGAAAGGATACCAGGAACACTGGTTCCTGCCTTCCTTATCACTTACATGGTCCAACAGGGAACAAGAGAGCTCTTGTAATAGTTAACGCTTGAATGCTTTCCTTGTGCCTTCGATTTCCACACGCTATGTCTCAAGTAACACACACACCAACCCTGTGTCCTATAGTGGTGTTATCTGCTTCACACTTGAGGAAACAGGCACAGAGCTTATATAACTTGCTTAGGTAACACTGTTACAACTGAGAGGCGGATTCGGACAGGAGAATCGGAAAAATCAGATGAATCACAGGAACAACCTGGTGATTTCTCCAAGGGAACAGAAGAGTTTGGAGAAGTGATGAGTTCAAGGTACAGAAGAAGCAGAGGCAAGTGTCTACTGAAGAGAAGGCTGCAGAAGTTGGCACAGGAGTTTGAAAAACAAAAGGGCACTTCTCGGGGCTGGATTACACGGCGGCGATTAGGAAAGCAGGCGGGAAAGAACCGGTGAACGAGACCTGCAGAGCCCCCGAATCCCGGGAACCCAGGAACCGGTCGGAAATGACATCAATAGAGAGGCTGGGCTCTCTGCAGTACAGCGGCCTGGGGACCACCGGCCGGAAGTGGGACAGAGGAAGTCCCGCCCGGAGGCGGTGCCGGTGTGAGGGGAGTCACGATGGGCGGGGAGGAGCTTCGCTGGTCCTCCTGGAACCTTGGATTCCCGACAGGTAACCTGGTGGCTGAACCTGGACCCTGGCAAGGCTGGGGGTTCGGGTTGGTGGCCCAGTTTGCTCGGGGGCCCCACGCTCGGGCCGGGGGAAGTGGATCTCACATTAGGGAGTGGCTGGGGGACAGGCTCCTTGGCGTGGAACTCCTAGGGTGATGGGGATACGAGAAACTTTGGGGACGGGGTTGTGAGGGCCGAGGTCGTCGAGGAAATACCGACTGAGTCTCCAGGACTCGGTCACGGCTGGGGGTCGTGGGCTCCGGAGCCTTGGCGCTCGGGGATGGAGAGATGGAGCCTGGGCGCTCAGATGCTGACCTAGAGTTCAGTTGCCGCCTGCACTGACCCCAGTGCGGCTCTGCTAGCGGGGGGCAGAGACTTCGCCTTTTCGTCTCTGCATCCTGTGCTTTGCCACTGTTGGGCATTCTTTAGATGCTGTCGAATATGAACTGATGAACGCACGGGGCTGACTGCCTCACCGGGGTGGGGAGTGCGGGTGGGGTTGGGGGGACCTTGTCCCGAATCTTAGTGCCCCTACCTCTGAATGTAGAAGTGACTCCAGCGTGGTTCGTTAACCAGTGGTTTATGAGGATGCCGGTGTGGTAGAGATTCCGGACATTGTTTTGTGGTTATTGAAATTTAGAAATGTGCCTTCGTATTTATTTTATTTTATTTTTGGCATGGGAAGAGAAGGCGATTAATTTGACTTCTTTCAGGTTTCTTCACTTTTCTGGAAAGAACTTCCAGATGAATGATTCCGGAAAGGAGTTGGCCATCAAATGATAAGCTGCAGCTATAGCACTGAGCTTCTAATTTGTGTTCAAAGTGCTTTCTTCTCATAAATATGAACTCATTTTCCTTTTTCTTAATATTTTCTTTTTTATATTGGGGTACTTTTACATCTCATTGAGCTGTAAATGAGAATTATTTCATAATTGAGGTGACAATAGTAATTTATAAAAGTGCAGTCAGAGATTTCACCTGGTGGGTTCACACAAGGTTAACTTCTTCCAAACAGTTGTAGGAGGCCTCCAAAAGAATAAATCAAAGAAGATTAAATTGTTTCCTTTGTAAACTATTTGTTTAGATGTCTTAAATGTGATGAAAAGTGGGAATGGATCTAAAGAACAAGTACTGTAGCCAGATTGGTTTTGGTTGTCAGGCTGTGTAATGGGATCTGAGCATGAATCACGATCTAGCTGCAGTCCCAGGAGGAGATAATGGCACCTGGGAGGTTCTAGATCTTATTATTAGATTGGATATAATGCAGTAGGCAAACCTGAATTTATGGCTTTGTTTTTGTTTTGTTGCTTTCGTGTGTTATTTTTACAAAGAAGAAACTAGTAAGCATTTTTTGATTTAAAAAAAAATCTAAGATGTTCTTAAAAATAGGTTGGAAAAAAAACAAGAAGTAGACATGTAAATAAATATTGCAGTCATTTAAATTTTAAAAGTTTGCCTGCCTTTCAAACTTGTTTTCCTAATGTCTGGAAAATGTTGGTATCCAAATCACCTCCATCATTGTATGTTCTTGCTTTGGTGTCAACTTTTCAATGTATATAAATATGGTATAAAGTTAGGTTTTGAGACCCTCTAGATTTACTTGAATATTAATGTCTTACTTAAAAATAAAGTTTAATTTTGCTACCTCAATCTGCTGTTCAATGTCATATCCACTTATTTTGTACATATAAATGTCTGTATTCATAATGGTAACTATTATAACTAGCATTCATAATAAATTGGTATCCAAGTGGTAACTTGGATTTGTGCATTGACATTCTTGAGGTTTTCAGTTTTGCAGAACACTGATATCCATGGACTCTAACATGGACTTCATTTAAAGAAATCCACGGACCATTAATGGACAAAAACATGAGTCATTTTGTATTGTGGCATTCAAATCCTAGCACTTTGGGAAAGGTAAGTTATCGACTGTGTTTTATTTTAGATGAGAGAATAGCCCTGGATTGGAATAAGAAACTGTAGGATTGTGGTTGAAAAATAGGCTGAATCTCTTTAAATTAAGTTTTAATGTGGACCTTCCAAAGAGAGGTTTGTTCTGTGTTTATGAAGCAGTCCTTACTATTTCCCTCTATATCATTCCTGGAAGATTACTAAATTACTACTCTGCTTTCTTTTTTCTTTTCTTTTTTTCTTTCCTTTTTTTTTTTTTTTTTTTTTTTTGAGAGCTTCTTTCAACACTGGTAGTCTGGTAAGTCTTATCCTATGGGTACCCTATGGCAATGAGGCCTCAAATAGTCATTTAAATAATCTTACATCCAACTTTGGTTCTAGAATAATGTAAGTCTCAAATATTCTGGCCAGTTTTATGCTTTAGCTTGAAGCAAGAAAAGAGGCCCCAAAATCTCTTTTTTTCCTTATCCTGTCTTATTAGTGCTATTTTCTTTTTTGTTCTTCTTTTCAAAAAAATCTCTCGGATGATTTATTCTCCAGGCCTTTTATCTTTCTATCCCAGGGGATAAATTTTTTTTTCTTTTTTACCTTTCCTAGCTTAGGAGTTTGTTAATTTTTAAAATTTTAACTTCTAATTTGCTTGGCAACTTTTAATCACTAAGCTTTAAACTTGTGGTTTTCCTTATCCCCTTTGTAGATACACTGGCTTCTTATTTAGAAATTGTTAAATTCCAAAATCAGACAACAGTTCCAGAAATTCATCTTTTGGATATATTTGTACTTGCACACAAAAATTTGTATATAAAGATATTCATCATATTATTATTTTAAATAAACAAACAAACAAATTAATTAATTAAAACTAGAAGTAGCCTAAATATCCCCCACCAAGGTATAATCGAATAAATGCCTTAATACAATATAGTACTTTGCAACTCTTAGAAAGAATGAAGCAGATCCATAGGTGGAAATATGGAAAAAATCTCTGTGAGATACATTGTTAACTGAGAAAAACAATATAGAACTGTATGTATAGTATGTTTTCAAAAGCACACATTTATATATGCATGCAAAATTTCTCTAAATCTATACAATACACTATTATGTTATATTTATTCAGATATATAGATAGATACATGATTGACACAGGTATTCCTGAAGAATGAGACTACAGGTCTAGAATAGGAAGACTCATATTTTTCTGTATACTCTTTCTGGTGGATTCATTTTTTTTATGTGAACATGATTTTATTTTTACAATACTAAGAAACGAACAAACAGCAAAGCTTTAGACTAATTTCATAATTAAGAGAGCCTGCTACTACTCCTTATGACTTTTGTCCTTATAATTACGTGCGCTAGTCAGAGGAATGGAGTTGCATAAGTGAGTTAAGTTTTTTTTTTTACAGAGCTGCATGGCAGGTTTGGTGATATAATAGGTTTTTAACCTTGACATTATATTATTACTCTTAATAAGGATTTGTGATGAACTAAGTGCTTAGTATTGCTGAATTCAATACAGCTATATAGTTTATAGCATGTTGCTGACTTCATGAGGTGATGTGGATAATACTTTCATTTGCAAGCTAGGTTTGTATTGCATTGGCCAGGTTCTTGCCAATGAGCTTCTCATTAGTGAATGGGATGGGCTTTGTTTTATTCAAATTGCTATTTAGGGACTCTACTCTTTAAATAGATATTTAGTTATTATTTCACTTTGTTTTGATTTTTTAGAAATGGCCTAAGGCATTTCAAAGAATGGCTTGTTCTCTCTGTTAGTAAAATCATAAACCAGAAAGATAATTTAGATACATATGGATAGTCTTATTCTATACTGATGATACTACTTTAAATTGGCTGATGATTTGCTTTGGGATGCAGGAAAAATTTCTGGTGACTTTCACTTCTCCAGCCATCTTTGTCTTTCCACACTTTCACTGTGGGAACTTTGGAATAATAGTAATAGGTGAGTAAAATGAGTTATACAAGAAATTTAAAGATATAGTAATCTTCATTTTATTTGAGATCTGCTGAGAATGAGCTATATAAGATACCTACCCATATGATACCACTGATTGTGTAAGTTGTTAAAAATCAAAATGAAGGCCACTAATCTAGGGACTGCATCATGATTCATGGAATAGAACAGTTATGGTATGTCAGGTATTTTATACCATAGTTTGACAGAGTATTTTTCTTACAATCATTGCAGTTAAATGATGCTTTGCTTCTTGAAATCCTTGGGTTTAATCACAACTAGTCACACATTGAAAAAATCATTGGGCAGAATGCCTGGAGTGGGCCTCCTCCTTATTCTTGCTAACAGAATGGATAGCAAGGAATTGAATCCAAGGGTTGATTGTGTTTTCTGAGTCTTGGTGAATATGGTAAAGGTAACATATAGAAAAAAAAGGAGATGAACATGAAGGTAAAACTTACATGTAGCTAACATAGAAATTGGGAAGATACATGTATATATATGTTTATGCATACATATGTGTGGGTCTGTGCACATAGATATATACTACATTGTGTATATACAATGTGTATATATTATTTTACACATAAACTATTCAAGAATTTTTTGGAAGATACTCAATTAATCCAAGAGGAAAAAAAGGTCAGAATTTTAAGGCCTCAGAGCTGGACCTGTCATAGGCTAGCTCATGATTGTGAAAGTAGCTTAAAGAATTTTGTATGTTTTAGTATCATTACAGGAAATAATTGATGGGAAGGTAGATAAAAGCCTAAGAGTGAGAACATTTAAATCTAGCAATACGTTATGGTTAAGGGTATCTTTTAAGATTCTGTTTTGTGGTATTTAGGAGGGAGGGGTGGCAAGAAGGGAGACCTCAAAAATTTATTGCTGTTCAATTAGAATTCGAGCTATGTCCATAAGTATTTCCTAGTATTCCAATTGTGTATGATCAAGATGGATTAACTAGATCTATTAACCTACAAAACATAAATGTCCAAAAATTGGTTTCATTGTCTGATAAACCTTGAAGGAAAAGAGAATTAAAAGAGTTTTAATCATTTTTGTAACTAAATGAAAGGGCAACTATGATGATCTAGATTGAGGGGACTGGGACTATTTTGTTCAGAAAATAGAAGACTTTGAAAGAGTTGGAGAAACTCCATAGGGAGTACATTTGTTTCTGTTGAGACCAAAATTAATTCTAGCTGAGAGAAGGTATAGAGCTTGTCAACAGTGGAGCAGATTGTGTCAAGAGGCAGTGAACTGCAGGTCATTAGGGTTGCTTAAGCAAGGTTTGAACATCAGCAATGCT
Source organism: Corynorhinus townsendii (assembly GCA_026230045.1). Taxonomy (NCBI): domain Eukaryota; kingdom Metazoa; phylum Chordata; class Mammalia; order Chiroptera; family Vespertilionidae; genus Corynorhinus; species Corynorhinus townsendii. Next base: position 43,872,002 of record JAPDVU010000002.1, read on the forward strand.
GCAGAGGGGATTTCTCAATATATGGGAGATCAGACTAGATTAATACGAAAGTCGCTTCAAACCTAAGATTTTTTATAGTGCAATAAAGTGATTTTTAAAAATAGCACAAGTATCTATTATCTCTATGTTTAAATACTGATAGCTAACTTATCCCTGGTCATTTTTCCACCAAGCTCCACTTACCCATAACCAGGAAATAAATTTAAAAACCCCAAATATAAGACACAAACTATATGCTTTTTTCAGGTCCTTACTCAGTTTATTTACTTAGACATAGTTCTAACAGGCTTAATTAACAGGCATCTTAACCCCACAGTGTATTAGAAGCAGCAAAGTGTTGCTGTGCCACGTGCTCCTATTAGAGGCAGGCACATTGACAAGCAAGTGCAAGAAGATCATCAGAAAGCAAACCAACTAATTTTAAAATTGTAATAACCCAGGCTCATTTGATTAGGTGAAATAGCTCTATATTAATGGATATTCAAAATGGTAAGTTTGAACTTAAATAAGTTATGTTCAGCATTTTCTATTTAAGAAGATTATAAAACTTTAGAAATATCTCTCCTGTGTGTTTAATAACAAAAGACAGATTTTTGGCATTTGGAGGGGCTGCATTGTAGAATAGAAAGAACATGGATTCTAGACTAGTAAAGACAGGCTTGAATCTGGCTTCTAGGATCTATTACATGTTCTGTAAATTAAGTTTATTATTCATTCCAAACTTCCATCTTATCTGGAAAATAGGAATTTAGTCAAGAATAAAGATAATATATGTAAAAGATTTGCCTATATTAGGTGATAAGTAATAGCTATTATTATTATTACCATAAAGCTTACTCTACCTTGAATGTTTTAATTGTACAGGTAATCCATGTCTTCTTTATAAAAAGTAGCATATATATGGAGGGGGAGGGAAATATTAGGATATATATATATATCACCAAAAAGATATAAGAAAGTAAAGTCGCCTATATTCTTCTACTATTGTCAGTGTTTTAGTGGCATGCTTTATTTTAAAACTGCTGTGGCAGGATGGCACTTCTGAGAAGTGATTGTTGAAACTACTGTTGGGAAACTTAAATTAGTTACTACACATTCTAATCAGAATATATGCAGTGAAAGATGGTTACAGGGCACAATGCTGATTTGCAGAAAACCTTAGTCCTGGTCAATTTTCTTACATGAAAACCAGTCCTGTAAAGCATTGGATGTAACTTGGTGTTCTGGAGCCGGAAGACCTGAGTTTAAAGCCTAACCCCACTCTTTCTCAGCTGGATAAACTACCTCCATTTCTTCTCTGTGGTTTCAATGCCTTCATCTGTAAATTGAGGGTAATAGTAGTGTCTCATTCATGGGGCTGCTGTAAGGACTAAGTGAATTTATATAAAGTATGAAGAGCAGTGCCTGGCACAAAGTATAAACTCAGTAAATATTACTTGCTGTTTTTATCATTAATTTTTAAAACCTTAAGGTTTTCTTGGAAGGAAAAAGCAGGTTTATAGGAGCACATAAATTAAAAAGCAAGTTAGAAATACCACAAAAATAGTCAGTAAGATTTATGATATGTTACTCATTTGAACCTGCAAAGTGTTCTGAATTTTTTCATTCTTAAAGGCTTTGTTACTTTTTCCTCCCTGTTTAAATATTTTCAAATAATATTCCTAGTTCAATCCCTTTACCCCATGAAATCAATTTCATTTTATTTCATCTTTTCCAACAAATATTTTGGCCGTGCTTTCAAAGATCAAAAGCCCTTTAAGACAATCAGATGTCATGGATAGCGATTCAGGAAATAATCATTAAATCAGTTTATTTTACTACAACCCAACGTGGTTCAGTAAGAACTTTAAATTCTGTTTCAATTTAAAGTGAAGAATATTAATCTAATAGATAAGTCAATGAACATGTTAAGCTATTCTGTACACTATATTCTTTAAAAATCTTTTTGTTTTTTTCTTAGTTCTTTCAGCATGGTATCTAGTGTTGTTATTAATTCTGGTCAAAGCATTATAGCTTTTCAAAATCCTTTAAGCAATTTTTATTAGACTTGCTAGTAGAATTTGTGTGTGTGTTTTGTTTTGTTTTAAAGCATCAAGTACAAGTTTTTGAAGACCCTGAGGCCTACCACCATTATGCATTCAAGATTTGAATTTGAGTAACTTCATCAAGACTTAGATCCTCTTCAAAAGTCTCAAGTTTCATCTGCATTAAAGCTCTCCATTAAACTCTGTCACGAAATTAAAAGCTTAAAGGGACTATAATACATTCCATTGTATACCCCTTTCTCTGATCTCTCCAACTTCCTTCATCTTAGGGTCTTTCATATTGCCTATGTTCCTTTAGACTAGAGCCAGGAAACAGTGCTTTGCGAAGAATATACTGTATATCCTGTGGCCATAAATTTTCATTGCTAGAGAAGTATAAACTGGCAGGATCAGTTTAGAATCACATCTTTTGTTGTGGCCTACAAAAACTTGAGTTAACAATAAGAAAAGGAGGATAAAGTGGTAGAAATATTTGAGGTCAGATTATACTCTCTGAGGCTGTGTGGTTTAGAGAAAAGAGCTTCAGCCTAAAAGTTGATGGTTCTTATTCTCTCTGCCTCTTCCCAAATATTTGATAACTGGGAAAATCACTTAACTGCTCTGAGCCTAAGTTCATCTGAAACGTAAATCTGATAGTATTTTCCCTGCCTACCTCACAGGGTTGTTGTGAGGATTAACTGAAGTAGTGTACATAGAAAGGACTGTTAGATAAGATGTGCAATATAGACTTAGTTGCAAGTCATCCCCTCAGCTTTTGGACCTGGAAAGGTAGGTGATTTAAGCACACTGACGGCACTATGTCCAGGCTGGATACGTGGTAACAAGGCTGTGTTAATTTTTGTTTTCTCTAAGTACATGGAGTTCTCTTAGGGGCTAATTCTAAGAAAGAGAAAGACTATAAATAGCCCTAAAATTATAAGTTAGCATTGATAATATTCTAGGGCTGTTATGTCTTGTAACATATTTGTGGTTTGCAAAATTGGTTACTAAGTTATGACCCACATTAAAAATATTTTTTATTTAAGCATTTTATTTACTTGTTTTTTTAAATATTTTTATTTCAGAGAGGAAGGGAAGGGGAAAGAGAGATAGAAACATCAATGATGAGAGAGAATCATTGATTTGCTGCCTCTTGCCTCCTACCAGGGACTGAGCCCAAATTAGGGCATGTGCCCTGACCAGGAATCAAACCATGACCTCTTGGTTCAATCAACCACTGAGCTAAACTGGCTGGGTGACCCACATTTTTTAAAAATATGAATGAACATAAAGCAGAAAATTTCATAATGCATCTCACCTGGTAATCAGTAGTGTTTAATAGTGTTTTAGTTGTATATGTGTGTGACTGTGTGCATTTGTATTTGTGTACTTGGTCATTAAATAAAATGCATTTTTCCTGAGTTGCAATTGCTTTTCTAGGAGCATCATTTTAGTACTAATGCCTTTCTACACATTTGGATTCCTAGGAGGCTATTTCTTTTCACTTTATACTGCTTGTAACAAAAGAATTAACAGTTAATATCAGATTGACTTGGTATAATTAATGGGATATTTTTTTTTTAATTTAGAGTACAGAGAAAGCCTATAGGTCTTCTGGGTATTTTATATAACACTAGAGGCCCGGTGCACGAAATTCGTGCATGGGGGGGGGTGTGTCCTTCAGCCCAGCCTGTACCCTCTCCAATCTGGGACCCCTCAAGGGATGTCCAACAGCCCAGTAGGATTGGGCCTAAGCAGGCAGTCGGACATCCCTCTCACAATCCAGGACTGCTGGCTCCCAACTGCTCGCCTGCCTGCCTTCCTGATTGCTCCTAACCCCTTCTGCCTGCCAGCCTGATCACCCCCTAACCACTCCCCTGCCAGCCTCATTGATGCCTAACTGCTCCCCTTCCAGCCTGTTTGCCCCTAACTGCCCTCCCCTGCCTGCCTGGTCACCCATAACTGCCTCTCCTGCAGGCCTGTTCCCTCCGAACTGCTCTCCCCTGTAGGCCTGAGTCCCCCCCTCCCCCAACTGCCCTTCCCTGCAGGCCTGGTCACCCCCAACTTCCCTCCTCTGCCGGCCTGGTTCCCCCCAACTGCCCTCCCCTGCAGGCTTGATCACCCCCAACTGCCCTTCCTTGTAGGCCTGGTCCCTCCCAACTGCCCTCCCCTGCTGGCCATCTTGTGGTGGCCATCTTGTGTCCACATGGGGGCAGCCATCTTTGACCACACAGGGGCAGCCATCTTATGTGTTGGAGTGATGGTCAATTTGCATGTTACTCTTTTATTAGATAGGATTCTAATACCATTTATTCTGACACCCAGACTGTTAATAACATTTAATATTGGTTCAACCTCACACTAGTAGAAACATTATGTGAAACTAGAGGCCCGGTGCACAAATTCATGCATCAATGTGGTCCTGCCTGGCCTGTGGGATCAGGCTGAAACTGCCTCTCCAACATCCCCTGAGGGGTCCTGGATTGTGAGAGGGTGCAGGCCAGGTTGAGGGACCCCACCAGTGCACAATCGGGGCCGGGGAGGGCTGCGGGAGGTTGGCTGGTGGGGAGGGACCATGGGAGGGCTCCAGGGCATGTCTGGCCCATCTCGCTCAGGCCCGATTGGCTGGACCCCAACAGCAAGCTAACCTACTGGTTGGAGCATCTGCCCCCTGGTGGTCAGTGCATGTCATAGCGAGCAGTTGAGCAACCTTAGCATATCATTAGCATATTACACTTTGATTGGTTGAACAGTTGATCAGACACTTAGCATATTAGGCTTTTATTATATATTTTTTTTCTTTAAATTCTAGAGGCCCAGTGCACAAAATTCTTGCCCGGTAGGGGATCCCTCAGCCCAGCCTACGTCCTCTCGCAATCTGGGACCCCTCGGGGGATGTCGGGCCTAAGCTGGCAGTCGGACATCCCTCTCGCAATCTGGGACGCCGCATGCACCAGTGACCATACTTTTCATACAGGTGAAAGGCATCTTGCTGTTGTATGGGCAGCTACATTTTTTTGCCCTGATTATAAAACTAGTACATAACATGATCCTTCTGAGGCAGTAGTACCATTTTCCCCATCTTATGGGTGGAAAAACTGAAGCAGAGAGAAGTAATTGGCTTTGTCACACAGTTATAAGTGTCAGAATCAGGGATGACCACAAAATGCAAGCCAGAGTCCATACATGTCATCGCTGCATCATCCTATTTTTTCAGTGTTAGAGTAGTCTTGGCAGGTTTTTGTTTTTAAATCTAAGAGACTGTTCCCAATATATAGGGTAAGGTCCCTAGGCCTACCTGGTGATCAGGACCATCTGTGGGGTAATTGGTGGGTGGGACGATCAGGGGGCCCTGCTGGGACCTGCCTTGGCTGGCAGCCTGGCGCTGCCCGCTAGCCAGCCCCATCCCCTGATCACCACCACTGATCACCTCCCTCTCAGGGGACAGATGCTCAATGCAGGAGCGACCCCCTGGTGGTCAGTACGCATCATGGCAACTGGTCATTACTCCAGTCAGTCCGCTCTTTGGTTGATTTACATATTAGGGTTTTATTATATAGAATTTTGTTACTTCTATTTTTCTGGCCTAATGGCAAACAAAACACTCCCACTTAGCTTAGCATTGTTTAAGGATTCCCTGGAAGATAGGCTACAGAGAATATAATTCCTATGACTAAGAGCCTCTCTAGAAGAGAAAATGCCATTTTTTTTCCCTCTGAATAACTAAATGTGTCTTTAATGACTTAAAATAAATAAATCACTGACTTATTCAACTGTTTCTCTAAAAACAGATATCCACCTTTTTGGTAATAGCATTGGTTAGCAACAGGTGACTTTTGTAGTACCTATGAACAACAATAGGGAATGGCTTTTTCTTCCGAGGGTTGTTAATTCCAATTCCTGGTGAAGAACTAATTTTTAGTGAACTGAAAAATTACATTTGGTGCCCTGGGAATATTTATTTAAGTTTGGATGGAATATTATAGCAGAAAATATTGATTTTTTCTCCTTACAAATTATATAAATATATATAATACTAGAGACATGAATATTTATCAGAAGATTTAAAATGTAGAATCCAAGTTCTTTATTTTTCTGAACAGTCATAGCCAAACTTCATGCATTGGTAGAAACAGAACAAATTGAATAGATTGTGCAAATTGAGACTCTTTTGTGTATAACAATTGACAACAGTGGCATAAAGGTTCCTTATTATCTATGATCAGCATTTTGTTGGCCTCCCTCCCAAAAGAATCACATTGAAATTTATCTTTTCTCCATGGAAAAGGTAGGATTTACCCACAAAAAAGGTTAAGAAAAGTAGTTAGATAGCCTCAGCCGCTTGGACCTTCTTCCACCCTCATAAATCTAATTCATCATCAAATTATCTTTTCTATCTCCTGAATCTCTTTCAAACTATCCATCTCTCTGTTCTCACTACACTTATGCTATCACCATCATATGTACACTTCCGCAATAGCTCTTAACTGGTTTCCTGAATTCACTCTTCTCGCTTCCAATTGCCTTGTTTTTAGAGTCATCTTTAGAGCTCCTGTTTGAATTCAACCTAAAATCTCCATTCATTCTTCTTTGCCTACTTAACTCCAACCACAATAGCCTTCCAATTCCCTGAAGGTGCCATTTGTTTTTTTCGTCACTTAATTCACTCATCATGTTACCAATCTCACCTTAAATATTTTTTTTTGTCTTCAAAGGCCTTCCCCCACAGCCCAGACTAGAGTATACTGTTCTTCCTCGTTATTCTTTCATAAGTCACCCAGTTCATCTCACACCTGGCATGGTTGTAATATTTGCTTAATCGTTTGTTAATATTCTTTAAAAAAAATAAAATATATATATGTTTTTAGTGATTTTAGGGAGAGAAAGGGAGAGGGGTAGAAAGATGAAAACATTGATCAGAGAGAAACATCATCAATTGGCATGCCCCCCACCGAGGATCGAGCCTGCAACCCTGGCATGTGCCCTGACTGGGAATCAAACCAGTGACCTCTTGGTTCATGGGTTGATGCTCAACTACTGAGCCACAACAGCCAGGCCATTTGTTAATGTTCTTACCCACAAAATTAAAGCTTCATGAGGACAAGGACTGATGCCTGTTTTATTTACCACTATATGCCACTGCTTAGGGAAATCCTAGTAAATAGTATGAATTCAGTCGCTATTTGTGGACTAATTGTTTCCATGGCTACCATTAGTCATTTAGATGTTTCACATACTACAAATTCTCTTAGGTTATTTAATTTCTGTTCAGAATCTTCTGATTGCTTCTCATTTCACTCAAGTTACAACCCGAAGTCCTTATAAAGGCCTTACCTGATCTGCCTTTGCCCTCCCCTTCTCTCTCTTATCATCTCCTAATAGCTCCAGCCACTCTTGTCTCCCAGCTGATGCTCAGAAATGGAAAGTTTTCTTCTGCCTCAGGGACTTTGTACTTGATATTGCCTGAATCTGGAATGTCCTTGCATGGAATATGGCTTCCTCCTTCATCTTCAGATCCTTCAAGTCATGACTTATCACCTCAGTAAATTTTATTTCAAATTGTAGCCTCTCTACCATCCCGTCCCATCCCTATTCCTCTTCCCTGCTTTATTTTTCTCCATGGTACTTATCTCTGACACTATTTACCAGTGTTTCCCCCTATACCCAGAGTAGTGCCTGACACATGGTAGGCACTTAGAACTTATTTATTAAATGAACGAATTTAACCTGTACTTATAGAGATGTATATTTGCAACAATGAGACCTATAACCTGAGTGTGGGGACTTAATAATTTAAAAGTTGAGTTAATTAAGCTTATTTGTATCTTGCTCTGTTCTAAAAGATATTTGAGGTGACTTCTAAAAATATAGTACAAAAGGATTAAGACATAAAGAGGACAAAAAAAGAATGTAATAGTAACATTAAACTGGGTAAAGTAATATGGAACATCCTCCCTAGTGAGTAAAGATAATTGTAAATTTGTCTCATTAAAGACTTGGCTTAGAAATGGTAATTGGACAGGAATCATGAATTTTTTTTCTGTGGCACAGGTCATGGACATTTGAGTCTTGCATAGGAACTCAGAAAACCTATTTGATTTAAGTATAAAATTGTGAAATGGCTCTTCTAAAAAAACTTGCATTGTATTAGGAAATTCCCTATTGGTGTAAGATGCACATAGAGATGACAGTGATGGCTACCAGCTTCTGCTTATATTATGTCCAGGACACTTCCAAGGTGATTCAAACTTAGTTGGGTATTTTTGAAAGTCTGCTGACAAAGATACCAACCAGCGCATTAATTACTCTAGTTTCTCTGACTTTAACCATGAGGTAGTATGAGATTCCAATTGTTGTGGCTTCCTTCCTTTTGAGACAGATGATTGATGACTTATAAATAGGTTTTTCATTTTGCAATATATACATCTATCAAATCATAATGTTGTAAACCTTAAACTAATACAAGGTTATATGTCAACTAGAGGCTTGGTGCACAAAATTCATACACTTGGGTGGGCATGAATTTTGTGCACTAGGGTGTCCCTCAGCCCATCCTGCACCCTCTCCAATCTGGGATCCCTCGGGGGATGTCTGACTGCCGGTTTAGGCCAAATCCCTGTGGGCATCCCTCTCACAATCCGGGACTACTGGCTCCCAACCGCTTGCCTGCCTGCCTGCCTGCCTGATTGCCCCTTAACGATTCCCCTGCCAGCCTGATTGATGCCTAACTGCTCCCCTGCTGACCTGGTTGCCCATAACTGCCCTCCCCTGCTGACCTGGTTGCTCCTAACTGCCCTCCCCTGCTGGCCTGATCACGCACAACTGCCCTCCCCTGCCAAGCATCTTTTGGCAGCCATCTTGTGATCATATAGGGGCGGCCATCTTGGACCACATGGGGCAGCCATCTTGTGTGAGGGTGTGATGGTCAATTTGCATATTATCTCTTTATTGTATTTCAATAAAACTGGTTTTAATACAATCAACAACTGAATTGGGGTGGAGAGCTGGGAGTAAAGCCAATGAATCTTTTGCCAATATAGCAACCAAAATCAGAGCTACAGTGTGTATGTGAAGTTAAGTGGGACATTATATGGTATGTGAGTCTATGTTTTTCTGTTTATGGGATATATACTTTTCTCATTCTAATTTGTCTTTTTTTTTTTCCAATTAAAACTGAGTCAGAGCTTTCAGGAACCTGCAGTACTTCATTAAACAAAGCGGGTATTTTGAGTGACAAGACAAGAATATTTAGCTAAATGGTGTTCTGTTGGCAAAATGTGCTCTTTTTGACTTTTTCTTTTCTTTCTTTCTTTTTTTAACCTTCTCCTTTCTATCTTTGACCTAAAGAGAAACTGTACTTTTTGAAGTCAAATCTTCTGTCCTGCTCCCTATTTTTAGGGTTGAAAAGGGGGAACTAAGCCAACATTAGGCTTTTAGAGAAATAATGGAAATATGTACATTTTAAAAAGCATTTATGTTCTATACATTTAAAAGAAAAAAATGTGAGGAGACATAATAAGAAATCACAGAACCATTAAAATGGACAATTCTCATAAAAGGCAAGTAATTTTACCAAAAGCATTATGAATGCCATGTTGCTGATTAAATGAACATATTGGGTATGTTTAATCTATAAATATACATTATTCTAAATAATTTAAAATGTGTTAATTGAATATTTACTGGAACTTTATGTTCATTTTTAGAAAAATCAAGCATCTCATCAGTTTGGTGTTTGATGAGTACTAGTGGAAAACCTGAGAACAGACAGACAGAACCATCAGTGTAAAAATAATGCAAACATCATCATATCTTTTAGCATAAGTGGTGTAGAAGCAGAAAGATCTTGTTTTCAGTAAAAGTGGTGAAGTGAAAGAAAGAAAATATCTCCCAGTATCTTTGCTGACACAAACTTTGCTATAGTGAGGACAAAGATAATATGTCCAGGATTTTAACTCACTGTTTCCCAACTGTGTTATTCAGAATACTAACACAGCTAAAAAAGACTCTTAAACCAAAAGCATTCTGAATTAAGTTTGGAAAATGTTGCATTCTTTTTTGGAAATTTATAATACACTTTTCAAATTTATGTGTTGCCAGAACACTTTTGCTCATAAAATCTTAATAGCACTTGGAATAGTATATCAGAAAATGTTGTTCTATATTTAAAAATATATTTTAAAATATATACATACATATATATGTGTATAATAATATATTCTACAATAGGATTTGATATACTCTAAAACTAAGAAAGTAAATCCTAATTATCAATAAAATTTTCATCTAATGTAGAATATAGATGTTAAAATATTAAATGAATATAGATATTAAAATATTAAAATTATTCTAAAACTAGAGGCCGAGTGCATGAATTCATGCACCAGTGGGGTCCTCGGCCTGGCCTGTGGGATTGGGCCAAAACTGGCTCTCCAACATCCCTTGAGGGGTCCTCGATTGCAAGAAGGCACAGGCCAGGCTGAGGGACCCCACTGGTGCAGGATTAGGGCTCAGGGAGGAACATGGGAGGTTGGCCAAACGGGGAGGGACTACAAGAGGGCTCCAGGGCATGTCCAACCCATCTCGCTCAGTTCCAATCAGCCAGACCCCAGCAGCAAGCTAACCTACCAGTCGAAGCATCTACTACTGGTCAGAGCATCTACCCCCTGGTCAGTGCACATCGTAGCGAGTGGTTGAGCGGCCTTAGCATATCATTAGCATATTACGCTTTGATTGGTTGAACAGACAACCAGACAACCGGATACGTAGCATTTTAGGCTTTTATTATATAGGACTAGAGGCCCAATGCACAAAATTCATGTGAGAGTAGGCCTTCCTTCCCCCAACTGTCACCACCAGCTTCCCTCTGGCACCCAGGACCTGGGCTTCCCTCCAGCCGCTGGCAGGCACCCGGGACCTGGGCTTCCCTCACAGCCCCAGCTTCATCTTGAAGGTTGTCTGGAAGGATGTCTGGTCTAATTAGCATATTATGCCTTTATTATTATAGCTTGGTACATATGTACTAAATTGAATGTGAGGTCATTAAATAATTTGTGCAATGTTGGTATAATTACTGTCTTTTCCTGGAAGCACTTTCTTTACTTAGCCTCCAGTACATGACACCCTTTGGGCTTACCTCCTACTTCTCTGACTATTCCTTCTACCTAGACTCATTTCTCTTGATGATCTCATCTGGTCTCAAGGATTTAATACCATCTTTACTTGAAAATTTTTATACCCAGCTTGAGCTCTCCTCTGAACATCAAAACTGCCAATTTAACATTTCCATTTGTATGCTTAATATTCATCTCAAACTTAACATGTTCAAAATTGAACTTTAACATTCCCTCTCATCACAATTTTTTTTAAGTTTTTCCCTCAGTAACAGACAGTTCCATCCATCCTGTTTCTCAACCCTGGAGTTATCCTTGACTGCTTTCTTTCTCTCACATCTGCAATCAGATCCTTTAGAAAGCCCTGTTGTCTCTGCGCTAAAAATATAGCTAATCACCTCTACTGCTACCCCTTACACTTGCCTCCTAATTTATCTTCTTGCTTTTACCCTTGCTCCTTTCAATCTATTAACATAGTAGCCAAAGTGACCCAGTTAAAACAGAAGGCACATCACTTCACTCTGCTTAAAAGTGCGAAAACTTCCTACCCCAAGGAAACCCTTTACCTCTCCTACTTCTCTTCCCCAGATGCTCTTGCTTCAGCCTACTCTCTGTGTGTAGGGACTTCGCCCGTGCTGTTCCCTGTGCTTGGAATGCTCTAGGTACCATGTGGCACTTTCCTTCGCCTCTTTCAGGGCTTGACTCAGACAGAGGTTACCTCAGTGAGGTCTAACTGCCAACCCCCTACTCCCTGTCACCACACACACTTTTTAATCCCTTTTTCTTGCTTTCTTTTTCTCTTTAACACTTCTTAGTAAGTAATATTCTCTATATTTCCCTTATTTATCTTATTTCTTTCTTGCAATACTAGAATGTAAGCTGCATAAGAGCAAGCTGAATTGTTTTGTCGTTTTTGTTTGGTTGTTCTCTGTTAAAACCCTAGTGTCTAGAACAAGGCCTGGTTCATAGAAGGTACTAAATAAATATTTGTGGAATGAACTAGTGAATTAATCATTTATGGAATTGCTTAATTGCCTTAATTCAGTGAATATAATATTGTTTAGTTTCCTTAATGTGACTGAATATAAAATAAAGGTTGCATCTATACATAAATCAAAGTAGTTTTGAGATAATGGGGAAATCCCATTTAAATTGAGAATTTCTCAGAATGTCAGTATACATTTATACTCATTCAAATATTGTTTATTCAACACTTGCTGTTTTCAGATATGCTTTCAATATGCAATTAGAAATAATACTTTCAGCAAGTTAGAATTCAGTAAATTGCTCCTAAATGAATAAGGTAAACATAGTATGGTGGTAGTATCTTTTTCTGAACTTGCCATAGCATGTAAAAATTGATGTGCAGAATATGGCACACAATTTAACTGGAGAAAATAAAAGAGTACATATAAATAGAAAAAAAATAACAAAAGAAAGCACAAGAGAAAACTGACTTCCAATCTATAATCCTATCTAATAAAAGATTAATATGCAAATTAACCACCACTCTGCTCCACCCACAAGCCACGCCCACCAGCCAATCAGGAGTGAGTATGCAAATTAACCCAACCAAGATGACTGCAGTCACAGAGAGAGCAGGAGGGAGGCTTGGGTTTCCCCAGTGATGGAGGAAGCCAAGCTTTCTGCACACCCTGGCCAGCCCAGGCCTCCACTCAAGGCTACAAAGTTTCAATTATAGAAGGTAAATAAATCCCAACAGAAATGGATGCCGCCACGGAGTGAGCAAGAGGCTTGGCTCCGCTCCAGGCTACAAAGTTTCATTGTAGAAGATAAATAAATCCCAGATACCAGGGCCTCTGCTTGGATCGCGGGGAGGGGGGGGCGTGGCTGGCCTGCAAACCACCACAGGCCCCTCACCCAGGCCAAGGGAACCCCCATCCTGATCTGGGACACCCTTCAGGGCAAACCAGCTGGCCCCCACCCGTGCACCAGGCCTCTATTCTATCTAATAAAAGAGTAATATGCAGATTGACCATCACTCCAACACACAAGATGGCTGCCCCCATGTGGTCAAAGATCCTGCCCCCATGTGGACACAAGATGGCCACCACAAGATGACCAGCAGGGGAGGGCAGTTGGGAGGGACCAGGCCTGCAAGGGAGGGCAGTTAGGGGTGACTGGGCCAGCAGAGGAGGGAAGTTGGGGGCAAACAGGCTGGCAGGGAAGCAGTTAGGCATCAATCAGGCTGGCAGGGGAGTGGTTAGGGGGTGATCAGCCTAGCAGGCAGAAGCAGTTAGGGGCAATCAGGAAGGCAGGCAGGTGAGCAGTTGGGAGCCAGCAGTCCTGGATTGTGAGAGGGATCCTAGAATGGAGAGGGTGCAGGCTGGGCTGAGGGACAACTCCCCACCCCCTGTGCATGAATTTCGTGCACCGGGCCTCTAGTAATCTATAATAATAAAAGCATAATATGCTAATTAGACCAGACATCCTTCCAGACTACTTTCTGGATGAAGCCAGGGCTGTGAGGGAAGCCTGAGTCCCGGGTGCCTGTCGGCAGCTGGAGGGAAGCCCAGATCTGGCGCTGGCTGCAGATGCAAGCGGGGCTGTCACCAGCATTGGGTGGGAGAGGTGGCTGCTGGCCTCAATTGCCCCTCAGGAGCAAGGGGAGGTGGAGAAGCCCTGCGGGGCAATTGGGTCCAGGAGCCACTACTCACACCCGCTGACAGCGCTGAGTGATCAGGGCCAGCGCCAGGCACCAGCAGTGGGAGCAAGCAGGGCCGGCGCTGGCAGCAGGTGCAAGCACCCAGCAGGACCACAGCATGCGGGAGCAGAGAATTTTCAGTAACCACCAGAGGCTCACGCTGATGACAACGACTGGCGCCCCACTGTGGTCTGGCACCCCTGCTCACCTGCTCCACCATCCTGCCGTGGCCGATGCCCGCCATGTTCCTCACTCTGCTGCCTGCTGCCGTCGCCCACCATGTTCCTCACGCACCCCCTGGTGGTCAGAGCATGTCATAGCAACCAGTTGTTCAATTATTCGGTTATTCCACTGTTCGGTCTATATGCATTTTATATATATAGATAGTGTATATATATTGCAGATTCATATATAGAATGAAGATAAAAATGGAAACAAATACCAAGATAAAGGAGATTTGTGAAATCATATGAGATTTTAATGATAAGCATGGGATATTAAAAGGTGGTAACATTTTTTAGATATAAATTTGTACCAAAATTAAAAACATTAATAAACAGCAAATAAATGAAACAATGTGTTTTCTAGATGTGGTTTTAGATTTAAAAGCATTTGTAGTTACATGTGAAAATTAAATAAAATCTTAAATCTAAAAAAGTTCACATTAAATTTGGGGGAGAGTATTTTGCTTCTGTTTAGAATGTTGAAAGTTGCAAGAGAATATTTCTCCTACCCTTACACTGAGAAAAAGCCTGATCATCCACGAAGCCAACTTTTATTGAGTCCATTTGAGAGTTGATATCACAAGGCAACCAAATGAACTAAAATTCCAAAGAGCAACAAGCCCTTCTGAGGAGAGATGGGACACAGGAACTGTTTTTACCTTTGGCAGAACATGGTAGGAAGAGGCAGCTACCATAAAAATGGATAAGAAGAGAGCAGCTAAAATTTTAATGAATTCTTGAAGTCTGGGTATGGGCTAGAGTAACAGTTTAAAATAACCAGGAGCCCAAGACAGGAGGGGAGTCTGCATTCATATTAAGCTCTTTTCGATGGGACCCTTGTATTAGTTTCTTAGGGCTGCCATAACATAAGTACTACAAAATGAGAATGACTTAAAATACCAGAAATGTATTCCATCACAGCTCTGGATGGTAGAAGTCCAAAATCAAAGAGTTGGGCCCTAGCCAGTTTGTCTCAGTGGATAGAGTGTTGGCCCGCAGACTGAAGGGTCCCGGGTTCCATTCCAGTCAAGGGCATGTACTTTGTTTGCAGGCTCATTCCCTGGCCCTGATCAGGGCACGTGTGGGAGGCAAACAATCGATGTGTCTCTCTCACACAGATGTTTCTCTCTGTGTGTCTCCCTCTCATTTCCACTCTCTCTAAACATCAATGGAAAGATATCCTTGGACGAGGATTAACAAAAACAAAGAAAAAGAGTTGGTAGGCCATGCTCTCTTCTCCAAAGGATCTAGGGAAGAATCTGCTTCATGCCTTTCTCTTAGCTTCTGGTGTTTACAGGCAATCCTGGGCATTCCTTGCTTTGTGGCAGCATAATTCTAATCTCTGTTTTTATAATGAAAGGGTGTTAAATTTTGTCAAATGCTTTTTCTTCATCAATTAAGATTATCATATAGTTTTTGTTGTTTATTCTGTTAATGTGGTGTATTACATTGATTGATTTTTGTATGTCAAACTATCCTTGCATTCCACAAATAAGTCCCTCTTGGTTATGGTGTAACTGTATAATCCTTTTAATGTATTGTTGAATTTGGTTTCCCAAATGTTGTTGAGGATTTTTGCATCAATATTCATAAAGGATATTGGTATGTAGTTTACTTGTAGTATTTTTATCTCATTTTAGTATCAGGGAAATGCTGGCCTCATAAAATAACTTTGAAAGTGTTCTCTCCTCTTTATTGTTTTGGAATAGTTTGAGAAGTTAGGTATTAATTCTTCTGTAAATGTTTGAATTCTTTAGTGAAGCCACCTGGTCCTGGACTTTCCTCTGTTGGGAGGTTTATGAGTACTGATTCACTGTTCCTGCTAGATAAGTTTTCTTCAGATTTTCTATTTGTTTATCGTTCAGCCTTGGTAGTTTGTATGTTTCTAGAAATTTATCAGTTTCTTCTAGATTATCCAATTTGTTGGTATATAATTGTTTATAGTAGATGCTTCTGATTCTTTTTATTTTTGTGGTATCAGTTGTAATGTCTCCTCTTTCATTTCAGATGTTTGTCATTTGAGTCTTCTTTTGTCTAGCTAAGAATGGTCATTTTTGTTGATCTTCTCAAAAAACCAGCTTAGTTTCATTGATTTTTTTTTGTTCTCTGTTTTGTTTATTATTACACTAAACTTTATTATTTCCTTCCTTTTGCTAATTGGGTTTAGTTTTTTGTTTTTTTCCCTAGCTCAATGAGGTATAAAGTTAGGTTGTTGATTTGACATATTTCTTCTTTCTTAATGTAGGCTTTACCACTACAAACTCCTCTCTTAATACTACTTTTGCTGAATCCCATAAGTTTTAGTATGTTGTGTTTTCATTTTCATTTGTCTCAAGATATTTTCTAATGTCCCATGTGATTTTCCTTTGACTCATTGTTTTCAAGAGTGTGTTTTTTAATTTCCATATATTGGTGAATTTTAGTATTGGTATTTTTCAGCTTCAGAATCGGTTGTTCTTTTTATACTTTCTATCTTTGTTGATATTCTCATTTTATTCATGCATAATTTTTCTGCTTTTCTTTAGTTGTCTATTTGTGTTCTCTTGTAGCACATTGAGCATCTTTAAGAATTATTTTGCATTCTTTGTCAATTCATAGACCTGTCTTTCTTTCTTCTTCTTTCTTCCTTCCTTCCTTTCTTTCTTTCTTTCTTATTAATCCTCACCAGAGGATATTTTTCCCATTGACTATTTTAGACTGAGTGGAAGAGAGGGAGGGAGGGAAAGAGCGAGAGAGAAACATCAATAGGTTGCCTCCTACAAGCGCCCGGACGGGGATTGAACCTGCAGCCCAGATATGTGCCCTTGACCGGGAATCAAACCTGGCACCTTTTGGTTTGTGGACCAACACTCTAACCACTGAGAAACACCAGCCAGGACCTAGACCTCTATTTCTTTTCTTTTTCTTTTTTTTAAATATATTTTATTGATTTTTTACAGAGAGGAAGAGAGAAGGATAGAGAGAAACATCGATGAGAGAGAGACATCGATCAGCTGCCTCCTCCACGCCCCCTACTGGGGATGTGCCCGCAACCCAGCTACATGCCCTTGACCGGAATGGAACCCTTCAGTCCGCCGGCCGACGCTCTATCCACTGAGCCAAACCGGTTAGGGCTAGACCTCTATTTCTTTAGGGTCAATTTGGGAGTTTAATTTTGTTTATTTGATTGAGTCATGTTTTCCTGTCTCCTCAGATGCCTTATTATTTTTTGCTGGGATTTGTGCCTTTGGAAAAAACAGTCACCTATCCCAATTCTATGGGCTGGTTTTATACGGGGGAATACCTTCATCATCAGCCCTACTATAGGTTCTGGGGGCCTCCCAAATCTTATGTGGAGATGCATCTTCTCTGGGCTTGCTATGTGCCTTCCCAATTAGAGAGGTTCACCAGTTTATTTTTCAGGAGTTTGTAATCTCTTGCTCCCTCTGGTGTCTGTCTGTGGTACTGCATGTTGTCTGGTGCTGCAGCTAGCTAGCCTCCTGCTCTGAAGTTCCAAAGTGTGCCAGTTAGCTCAGGTGAGACAGAAACCAGTCTCAGTCTCGGAGGCAGTCACCCAAAAAGCTGGAACTTTACACATACATTCTACCTTCTCTTTCCCTCCTGACGGGCAAGTTGTGAGTTGGGTGTTTACTCTGATCAGGATGAACCTTGCCAGCTTGGGGGAAGGGCTATAACAGGTGAAATGAAATGTCTGTCTTACCCATGTCAATGTGGCTCTTCTTGGCTGTGAGCTTTCCTGGGATACTGTGACTTCTTCACTGGTTTCTGGAGGCCACATAAAGGCTTTTTAGACCATATATTGTTAAGTTAATGTATCTGTGTGGGCTAGATCTGGGACTTCCTATTCTGCCATCTTGCTGACCCTCTGTCAGGCAATGAGGTCTGGGGGTTCCTACACCACCCTGTTTTCTCTATTTATTAGGACTCCAGCCATGTTGGATTAGGGCCTACCCTCTTCCAATACGACCTCATCCCAACTTGGTTACACCTGCAAAGAGCCTGCTTCCAAATAAAATCACACTCACAGATACCAGGGGTGAGGGCTTCAACTTACCTTTTCGTGGGGACACAATTACACTTACAGCCCCTTCCACTGGTGCTCATAAAAGATTGAGAGCAAAACAGAAGATTGGAGAGACAACATTTTAGGACTTTCTGCCCTAAGGAGGTGCAGGAACCTCTCCACCAGTAGCTGCTGTCGCCTTGTGTTTAATCTGGGATATAGGGAGCTAGGGAGTTTTTTGCAGTGTTCCCTCACAGATACAAAGTAGCATTTCACTGCCTTAGGGTTAGGGTGGGGATGCAGCTCATTGCCAAGGCCTGCTTAACATTGAGGTTGGACCAAGAGAACCAGGTGTTATGTTGGAACTATCAGATAGGGACTTTAATTATGATAGAAATGTTAAAGAATCTAGTAGAAAAGGTGGGGCATATGCATGAACATGAGGAATTTTAGCAGAGAAATACAAACTAAAGAGTCAGATTGACATATTAAAATAAAAAATATGATATCCAAGGTGAAGAATATATTTGGCAGACTATCATCAGACTGGACCCAGCTGAGGGATGAACATGTGAGCTTGAAAGTAAGTCAGTAGATATTGTCCAAACTGAAGCACAGAAGGGAAGAGGGATGTGAAAAGAAAAAGAAATGAAAATAATATGGTATAACTTTTCAAGTATCTAGTTATTCCTATTGATGGACAGAGGAAGTCAGCACCTGCCGCTCTGCTATCATTGCCATTTCTCTTTATTCATTTTTGTGTTTCTCAATGCTTCTCTGTTATAGCTGCTTTCTGCTTCTGACCTTCATGGTGGTGAGTGAAAGCCACACCCAGCTTTCCAGAAGAAAGCCAGGCTCTTTTGTGGAACTTAAAAACAACTTCCTAGGAGTTCAGACAGAAGGCGCTTTGAAGTAAGCTGTGTCTCCAAATTACGTGTCTCTAATGAGCTCCAACCAGTGGTACCTTGATACAGCCGGCACCTTATTTTCCTTCTATTTTAGAGTGAGTTTCCCAGGAATAGCCACACTCCAACTAGCAGTGCCCTCGCTTCCTTCCTCGTTTGATAATGCCTGCCTTGCTGTCGGCCCCAGAGACTTCTTGAGCCCGGGAAGGTCTGATGTTTCACAGAAGATTCCAGCAAGTTATAAAATAGGGGAGAGATATTCTAGGGAAACTATTTATAAAGTGTCTTCCCTCTGCTTTTTCTCCAGCCACTCATCTCAATGTCTGAAACACAAGTACATTCTGTAGAAACTCAGATTGTGAAATGATTGATTTTTGTCTGTCCTGAAACAGCTTTTGAGAGCAAGACAGAGGACTAGGCTAAAACTTTAGGGCAACAAACACTTCCTGTGCTTTCACCTTCTGACAATGAGAGGGACCAGTGCCAAGGGTGAAACTAGAGGTGTGGCCTCCACTGGGGAAATATTTGGTTTCTATTCTAAATCATCCCCACTGTTGCTTATGACTGTATTGATTTTCAGTGGCTTAGGGTCAGTTTCATAACCAACTCGCACTAGAAAAGACAGGTTTTCCTTAAGTCTTTTCACAGTAAATCTGAAATAGCTTTTTCTGGATGACAATGGCTATTTTAGAAATACCAAAATAAAGCAAAACAAAAAGAATGCATTATGTCATCTAGACTTTAAGGTAGTTATAGAAATATAATGGATTAATTATGGACTCGGATTCAAACTTCAGCATGTTTAGTGTTTGACATGCTTACCAATTGTCCTGTCTTGGATAGCTTAAAGCTGTATCAAGGGTAAATTTCTTGCATTGGGTAAATATGTGAAGTTCCTCTGTGTATAATTGATCCTATGAATACACAATGTTATACATATTTAAATGTGATCCTTTCTTAAATGGCCTAAGAGGGGAAAAGCCTTTCATTTTGTAAAAAGTTTATTGATTCATCTGTGATATCCAGGTTCAAGGTACAGACGGATATCACTTGGCATGCCATTGTAATGTATCATGTGAGAGTAGTTTCTATTTGAAACTTCCAAATAGATACTCCAGAACTGCCGGGGAATTCCAGCAAGGTCACTCACCCATTGAAACTTGAAAGAAAAAAAAAAAAAAAAGGAAAAATAGCCTTTGTGTAAACATTAACTATGCTTTTTAGTGGCTTTTTAATATTAAAGGGAGCACTCAAGCTGGATTTCTTTTATATTTTAAATCAAAAATAGTAAATTTAATGAATTTGGAGGGTAAGTTTATATATCTCTTCTGGATTGGCAGAATATCTAATGCTTAGAGAAATGGCTTTCCATAGTTCAGCCTTTAAACCACAAGGAGACAGAGTACAGGCATGAATTCCTAAAAGGGATTTCATTGTTTTTCTTCATAGTTGTATCAGTTGAAACAGACCCAGTTCTTGCTCTTGAAGCTTTATAAACCTGTCCTTAAATGACACTGAAAGACAGGCATTTGACTAGGCAAACATGGGTGGATGTACGTGATGAATTAAAGTATTGTCGTTCTGTAAATGTCTGTTGTGTCATCTAAATACACAATGAAGTGTTGACTGTTTAGAAAATGGCAAGAGGAGTCACTCATCCATAGGCTGGCAGTCTATTCAGTCCTGATTCTTTAAATCCATATTTTATTTCATGTTAAAATCTGCATATATGGTACCTCATAAGATGACAGCATATTGAATTTAGTTTTAATTTTCATTATTGTATAACTTTCAAGTCTTTTGTTGGTGCAGTTGCGTCTGAGTAGGTAGGCCCTTTGCGAAAGGTTCAGTGTCTGACCTGCAGGGTCCGTATATGTTGGTGCTCTCTGTCCCTCCTGCTCCATGTACCTCCTAGTGTTGCAGTGGTGGCAGATGCAGTCACTGTCTACCCTTTGGACAAAGGAGGGCTTTTATAAAAGAAGTTTATTAAATATTGAGTAGATACAAAATATTTATAAAATGTCCGTAAGGCTTACTGGAATAACTACATAGGGCACATATGTGTACCTCCAGCTCAGTTAAAAAAAAAAAAAAGTAGTATTACCATTACCTCTTGTATCTCCTTTGTACTTCTCTCTGATCCCAAGCTTTTCTTGCTCCCTCAGAGGTAACCAAAGTTCTGAATTTTGTGTTAATAATTTGTTGCTTCTTTCAATGCTTTTATCACGTCTGTGTATTCCTAAACAGTTTATCGATTAATTTTACATGTTCTTGAACTTTATAAAAATGGAATCATATTATATATTTTTTTCTGGAACTCACTGGTTTTTTGCTCAACATTATAGTCTTAGATTTGTTCATGTCAATGCATATAGCTATTGCTCATTAGTCTTCACTGCTGTATAGTATTACATTGTGTATTTCAGAACTTATTAGCAGTTAAATTGATTGATGGACATTTGGAATATTCTAGTTTTTAATTATTACAAATATTGCTCCAATATATACATATATCTCTGTGTATATATCTGCCATACATTTGCAAGGACTTCTCTATCAATGTTTCCTAACCTTTTCTATGTCAGAGCACACATGGAAAATGATAGATAATATTTGTACAATCCACTGCATTAAATAAGCTGTGTCTCTGGCCCAGGGGCTTGTGCTTGACTAGAGGGCTGAGGAGATCCATGTGGGCACACCTAGAGCCAGTCAATGCGCACTCAGGGGCTGTGGCACAGCCATTGGGGAGCTCTGTGAGGGGCTGTGCCTGGGAGTTGAATTGCTGGTTTTGTGAACACGCTTCTTCAACTTCTCTCGTTAACACCAAATTGCAGAATTCTACCAGTCTCATGATTATAGAGGTCAAGTAGGAAAAATATAATTCTTTATGCCCTAGGATATCAACTGAGATTTGCTTTCTCAAAACACAGTAATGTCTAAATTCCTTTAAAATGTGACAGCAGAGATGAACCAGGCATTAGATGATGTTAAGAAGTGACAACCTGCCCTCATAGTTGTTATTCATTGTGAAAGCCAACACCCTAGGCTGGATGAAATGCTTGCAAGGGCTGTAATTCTGTCTTCCAGGTTTAGTGTTGCATTAGTGTTTTGTTTCTTAGCCCCAGGAGGTACTTTCAGACAGTGTATACAGGATGGAGTAAAGAGAGCTAGGGGTGTAAAACTTTCAGTTTAGAAACCTAAGTATTTAGAAAAGAGTCGGGTTTGTTTTGACCATCTGTAAAACTGGTTTCCTTTACACCATAAAAATCTTTATCAGAATTAACATTGGAGTAATAAATGATGATGATATTACTATCTCGACTCAGATGACATCAGACTAGACAATTGATTTTTTAAAATGTACTAAGCCTACATATTTTTCCCATGACATTTTCAAGAAGCTCCTGTGTATTACTTATGGTTACTTGGCTTCACACAAAAGATATAAAAGAAATCTTTACTTGGAAGCATAGCCTTGTGGCTTGTAGACCAAGGCTGTTTAAAATTAGATGGAAAATATCAGAGCAAAGCTTTCAAATTTATGTTTAGCCTGGTTTATGAAGACCTAAGGCCAAAGTAGTATTTCATTTTATTTTTTCTAACAATATGGAATGCTTCACAAAGTTGTGTTTTATCCTTGCGCAGGGGCCATACTGATCTTCTCCAATTTTAGTATATGTGCTGCCAAAGCAAGCCCCAAACTAGTATTTTAATTGAGTTGGCAAAAAATTACATATAAAAAATGTACTTCCATTTTACTGGTATATTGCGCCCTACACATCAGTCAAGGTTTCAGTTGTTTCTATATAATTAAAATTTGAAGCACAGTCATCAGTTTTTGTATTAACACTTACGTTAACAGTCTGTGTGTCCATATGCATACATATACAGTAGTCTCCCCCCATACTTAGATGCTTGAAATCACAGGTAGTACCAAACTCTGTATACAGCAAGTCCTCATTTAATGTCATTGATAAGTTCTGCAACTTTAAGCAAAACGATGTATAATAAAATTAATTTTATTATACCATAGGCTAATTAATATGAACAAGAGTGAAGTTCCTATGGCATCTCATCAACATTATAATGAAACAATATCTAACAAAATGATGTTATTCAAGCACCTGCTATATACTGTTTTTTCCTATACATGCATACCTATGATTAAGTTTAACTTACAAATTAGGCCCAGTAGGAGGTTAACAACATAATTAATAATAAAATAGAATAATTATAATAATACTAGAGGCCCAGCGTGCACAAAATCCTGCATGGTTAGGGTCCCTAGGCCTAGCCTGTACTCTATCGCTGGCCTCTGCTGTCTTGCAATGCTACATGAAGCTCCTTGCCCCGGGATGCTCTGCAATGCTCCCGGCCCCTCAACTGTTCCGCGAGGCTCCCCCACCCCACCACTGCTCCACGAGGCTCCCCCGACCCCGCGACTGCTCCGCGAGGCTCCCCAACCCCGCCACTGCTCTACGAGGCTCCCCCACCCTGCCTCTGCTCCATGAGGTTCACCCACCCCGCCACTGCTCCGCAAACCCCCCCACCCCGTGACTGCTCCGCGAAACTTGCTGCCACCCAGTGACTGCTCCACTAAGCTTGCTGCTGCCCTGTGAAGCAGCCCACCACTGCCGCTGCTGCTCAACAGTCCCCAGTCCTGCCCACCACCACCCCCGCTCCTGGCGAGTGGCTTGGGGGCCAAGGGGAGGGAGGGAATGAGAGGTGCTCCATGCACTTCACAGTGACCAGTTGTCTATTCAGTCGTGATGGCACCTGGCTCTTTATATATTAGGATACTGTAATAAAAGTTATGTGAATGTAGTCTCTCAAAATATCTTATTGTGCTGTACTCACCTTTTCACTTAAAGGAAACAATTTATGGCTTCTCTTTGGTGTATCCCAATTGCCAGCATCACTACTCTTGCGCTTTGGGGCCATTATTAAGTAAAATAAGTGTTACTTGAACGCAAGCACTGTGATACTGAGACAGTTGATTTGATAACCCGAATGGCTTCTAATTGACTAAGAGGCAGGTAGCTGTACAGCATGGATATGCTGGGCTAAGGGGTGATCCACAGCCTGGGCAGGACAGAGTGGAATGGTGCAGTACTTAAAACTTGTGAATTGTTTATTTATGGAATTTTTCATGTATTATTTTTGGATCACAGTTGACTGAAACTGCAGAAAACAAAATTACAGATATAAGCAGACACACCACACATATATGTATATATATTATATATATGTGTATATATGTATGTATGTATGTATGTATATATATAGTATTGGTGGTGGTACTTGGTATCATTCTCAAATAGCATTGATTAAGCATCTGAGTATCTGACACTGACTTCCCTCTAAATGTGTAGCTAAGCTCTAGCTACAGGCATAAAGGATAAATAATATACGGTTACTATAAATAGCAATAGAAAAAAGTCATAAATATAAATTCAAGATTTTGTTCATTATTTTTCTTGTTTGAATATGAAATGCTTATTGTAATTTCCATATGAGGCCATAGTTCATAAAGTTATTTTTAAATTTTAGGCATCCTGAGTTTTCATAGCAAGCACACATGTCAGCATAGCTGGCCATGTGATTTGTACCCAAGTACCCCTTATAAAAGTGGAGAGTAAATTTGTAGCCCTAGAAATAGGAAGGTGACCTCCTACAAAGACATTCTATACTTACATTTCAGAATTTATTGTAAATTTTGCATTCTTCTCTCTGTTTCAATACATTTATCCCCAAATAAAGCTGATGCTGCGTAAAGACTTTCCTGTGGTTTTGAATACCCCAGTTTGAGAAGCAGGATAATAAATGGAATCCCATTTCCCAAAGGCCTTTAAGTCAGAAAGGCAGTTTTGACTTCATAGTCTGGGTTCCACGTAGGCTTCGCTGAAAGCGAAGCAGTTCTCCTGAGTCATCCTCTGTGCCAGTGATCTCTCTCCATCTTTTTAACCACCTGTCGTGTGGTCTTTGTGTGTCCTTTCTTGGACAGTGCTTTTGATGGAACCCTTCTTCTTCTTTGATCTTTGTTTTATCTTGGTTTCCCTACCCTGTTTCTTTTCCAAACTCTTTGGCCATTCCTTCCTGTCTTGTTATTCCTCTCTTCCCCTATTTGTGATTCTGTTCCCAGTTAAGTTTTAGCTTCTCCTTCCTCACTTGATATCACTTTTCTCAGCTATTTCAGTTCTGTCCTCTCACTTACAATATGCAGGTGCCTTTTGGACAATCCAACTAGGACATTTTAGGGTCACTTCATATTTAGCGTTTATAAGCTCACTATCACATCCCCAGTGCCTTATATAGAGCCTGGCACAGTAAGTACCAACAAATATTTATTGAATTAATTAATTAAATGAATCTCCTTTTCCTTCAAACCAGATTCCTCCTCCAATTTTCATCTTTTGTCATGGTATCACTGTTCTTACCTCTGCTCTGCTATTGCAAGTATTTTGTTGATTTTTTTTCTTTTGAAATATATCATATATGTATTAGTTATTTTCATGACTTTAACCCTATTGAGGTCCTTGGCAACTCATGCCAAGATTACTCCTAGTTTCCCATCTGGCCTATTTGGTTCTAATCTCTTTTCTCTCCAAGCTATTTCCACCACAGCTACTCTAATAACTTTTTAAATATTTACTTATTTCTTGTTTTAATATGCTTTTTATTTTTGGAATAATTTTAGGTTTATAAAGAAATTGCAAAAATAGAACCTTTACCCAGTTTCTTCTGATGTTAAATTAACATTTTACAGAAGCATGGCGCATTTGTCAAAGTTAAGACATTAACATTGGCTCTGGCTGGTGTGGCTCAAGACTGGTTGGAGCATTGTCCTGTACACCAAAAGGCAGCAAGTTTGATTCCCAGTCAGGGCACATACCCAGGTTTTGAGTTCAATCCCCGGTGGAGGTGCGGTGCGTACCAGAGTCAACTGATTGGTGTTTCTCTCACCTCTCCCTCTCTCTCTCTCTCTCTCTCTCTCTCTCTCTCTCTCTCTCTCTCTTCTCTCCACCCCCTATCTCCCTCCCTTCCTTGCTCTAAAAAAATTGTTTTAAAAAATTAACATTGCTACATAACTATTAACTAAAACCCAGATTTTATTCAGTTTTCACTAGATTTTCCACTGCTGTACTTTTGCCACAATGCCATTTAGCATATTATCAGACCTCATTTGGAGAATTCTATTCAGTTCTAGGTATTATATTTCAAAGGGACATTTTTGAAATGAAAGTACCTGCATTATTTTTCTGTTGCTGCCAAAACAAATGATCAAAAATTTAGTGGCTTAAAACAATGCAAATTTATTATCTTGCAATCTTATTACTTTGCAAGGTCCATAATCCAGCATGAATCTCACTGGGCTAAGACCAAGGTACCTCAAGGCTGTGTCCCTTTCCTGGCCTTTTCCAACTTCAAGTAGCTCCCTTCCCCCATCTTCAGAGCCAGCAAGAGCAAGTCCAGTCCTCACTTTGCCTCTCTCTGACCACAGCTGGGAAAGGTTCACCACTTTCAGAGGACTCATGTGATTACTTTGGACCCATCTGGATAATCTCCCCATCTCAAAATCCTTAACCTTAAAGAAACTGTGTTTTTAAAAATTAACATCGGCACATAACTATTAACTAAAATCCAGACTTTATTCAGTTTTCACTAGATTTTCCACTGCTGTACTTTTGCCAGGCAAGGTGACATATTCCCAGGTTCTAGTGATTAGGGCATGCACATCTTGGGGGAGGACCATTATTCTGCCTACTGAGTGCTTATTACAGAGGACCACCAGGAATAGTGAAGGAGCTAAATTGGATACAGAGAATCAGGCAAAGAAGAATTGGAGATGATCCTAAAATGTCATGCCTAGGAAAGAAGAGAAAATGTTTATAAGATGATTAGTGCAGTAAGTACACAATAAATGGTTTTTGCGTTGAAGGCTAACTCAGAAATTTCAGACATATAGTTCGGAAGGGAAAGAAGGTTCGGGGGGCGGTGTGGGGGAAAGGGGATGAAACAGAATTTGGGATCCACGTTATCACTTCACATTAAATCAGCAGGTGGTTTCAATGTCCAAAAACACTAAATTTAACAAGAACTGTGTTATTTTCCTAACTAGTGAGAGTTGAGGAAGATGGGGGTGATGGGAGATTGCAGTAGAGAAGCAACTTTCCGGGTTTGTTTGTTTGTTTTTGGGGTGTGTGTGTGTGTGTGTGTGTGTGTGTGTGTGTGTGTTGCCATGATTATACAGTGGATAGGTCCTAAGGAGTTGGGAAAACTTTTATCAAAGGAAGAAAGCAAGATTTTTAAAGCTCATAGGACTATTGTGTGTCTCTCTGCTCCCCCCCCGCCCCCCGCCAGAAACATATGGAAACAAAATCCCCTCTGAACCCAAAGCCCAGCCATCAGAGACTATTGAGAGTTTTCAGGCTCTCCCTATAATCTTCCTTACACTTTTCTCTTTAAACACATTGAAATCAACCTTTAAAAAGTTGCTGATAAGTGGTTATCAAGCAGGAGTTAAATTCACAGGCCCTCCCCCTTCCCCTGGGGTGGCAGCTCCCAAGGCCGCACGCAGTAAATGTGTATCAGCGTGAACCTGATCCAGAACCTGATCCCAGGCAGCGCGGGAGCAAAGTTGAGTCTGTGAACAAGTAGGTGGCTTGCTGGCAATCTCGTGTGCTGTCTGTCCAGACGTCAGCTTGCTGTGGTGTAAGTAGTTTTGATTTTAAAAATTACGATATTGGAATATAAAAAGGATTGTAGGAATAATTTCCATCTAAGGTTACATTAAGGTGCTGCTTGGCCCTCAAGCTTGTGTACTAGACCTACCTGAAAGAAAGTTTTGGCATTTCACGAGTAGTTTCATATTAAACAACGAAAAGGAAAAAGCAATGACGTTTTTCAGCAAGTGTTCTACTAAAACAGGTCCTGCTCGCACATGGTTTTTAATGTCTTGTCTTTGGATGAATGAAGCTGTTTACAGTCAGAAAGTGAAAGTGAGTGAATATATGCTGGTGCCCAGAGATGGATTATTTCTAAGTAGAGCTTAGATTTCTCCCTGATCTTTCCAGTTGCTCTTCCTTTAGTTTAGGTCCATGTTACACGTTTATGTTAGCAGATATTTAGTGATCACTCAGGTAATGAAACTGAAGGTGTTGATGTTCAAAAAATTAAATGAGAATAAAGTAGAACTTTAATACTATATAATCGGATGTTGGGTCCTAGATTTAAGAGCAGCAGAATTTATTTTCAAAGAGGAGGAATTTTGTGAAATGGATGGAAATGGCAAGCAGTTTTAGAAATTTCATGCAACTTGGAGAAATATGATTTTAAGATTTTGACATATGTACTCATTTTCCAGTACTATAGTGTGTAAAATGAATTTCATGTATGAAATTAGAATTGCTTTATTTCAACTGTTGTATTTGTATGTTGAGGTTAGGATTCCAGGAATATTGTTACACAAGCATTGACTTTATTGAGTGCAGCTCTGAGAATGTTAAGGTTGCATTTAGTGTTGGAGAAGTTGATATTTTCTATTTCCCTTTTGCCACAATGTATTTAGAAAAAAACAAACAGCTGCTAGTAGTTCACAATTTTATGACTTTGAATATAGAAACAAAGTTTGGTGTAGTTAATATATAAACATTATAAAGGCCAGTAGCCTTTCAAATCAATGCAGGAAGTGCTAAGAAGACTGTTTATATAGAAACACTGTATTTCCCCTTTCCTCTGTCTTCATCTCAGACCTCAGGAACATTCAGTCTATTTCTCTAGCCTACCTCTTATTCCTGCTGGACTGAGCGGGAGCCCAGACAACGGCATTGGGCCCCAAGGACCCTTGATGGAATGGGAGCTCAAGACACACTGTCCTAAGCAGGCTCTAGGACTGTAATGAAGTGAAACCTCTACTCATCCTATTTTTATTTTTATTTTTTTATTGTTTGAACTATTACAAATAGTAGTACATATGTCTCCTTTTTTTTCCCCATTGACCTCCCCCCGGCCTCCCTTACCCCCCAATACATGCCTTTACCTGCCCCACCCCCACCCCCACCCAGTGTCTTGTATCCATTGGTTATGCTTATATGCATGCGTACAAGTCCTTCAGTTGATCTCTTACAGCCCCCCACCCCCACCCCGCAACCTCCCCTGCCTTCCCGCTGTAGTGTGACAGTCTGTTCAATGCTTCTTTGCCTCTGTATCTATTTTCCCCCATTTCTTTCCTTTAAAAAATCTTGCCTCTGCAGACTAGAAATAAACATATAATAACCAAAAATGTTTGAGTCCCACTTTCAATGTCCAACAGTTCCTTATGTGTACATGCCAGCAATGATATCTGGATGGTGAGCACATGGTGGCAATGCAGGTCCGACCCTCTCTGGTTTGGTCCTAGGCAACCTGCAGCGGTGCACAGCTGCTGACTGCTCCAGTGGCAAGGCATCGTCAGTGTCTTCCATCTCTGGACTGTTTTTCCTCTTGTCTTCGTGGTTGGAGCAGACCTGTCAATTCCTCTCTGTTGCAGGAATCCACATGGTCTTGGAGTTGTTTTCTGAAAATAAACAAACATATTCTCAATCAAAAGTTAATAAAGGAATCTTTTTTATATAATTGATTTGGGATCCTTTTTATTTTTGCCCAAACGATTTTCCTTTGTCTTATTTAGACACCATGTGTGTTTTTCCATGGGTGTCTTGCTGTTAGCATTACAAATGAAAATTAATTTTGTAAAGTAAGAATTTTCTAGATGTAACTTACTTATAGGATATTTTTCCTTACATGGTATTACTCTACTATCCCCCCTTTTTTTGATTAATGGAGGCTTTTGTAATTTTTATAATGCAGTCTTGATAATTTTAAATAAAAAATTAAAATTTAAAGTTATTAAGACTCATTCTTTAGATTGATGAATTTCAATGGTTTTAGGTTCCTGAGCTGGTTAAATTCCCCAACTCAATAGCCTCTCCTGGGCTAGGTTACTTATTTAGCTGTTTTTCATGGGAGGGGCATTGGGGGCTAGGGGTCCCTGGCAAAGGAGCCAGCGTGGCAGGTGCGACTGCTGCTATGAAAGCAGCTATTTCCTAACTGGATTTGAAATATTCCAGTGTTTTAACAACCTGGAAGGACATACAGGTGTGTATTGGCTGAATCTTTTTAAAAATATTTTTTATTCCTGGATGAATCTTAACCAAGACCCTTTCAGATTTTTTTCCTTAAATCTCCAATAGTTGCCCATGGCCTACAAAGCCCACATGATCTACCTTCTGACCATATGCTTAGCACCATTGCCTGGCGTTGCTCTCCTCACTCAGTTTGCTGTAGGGACATAGGTGTTTTTGCTGTTTCTAGAGGACCTCAAGCTTGTTCCTGCTTCAAGGCCTTGACTGCTTGGAAAGCTCTTTGTTTCTTCCTTCCCTTCATTTAAATCACGACTCAAATGCCTCTTCCTTGGAGACACCACTACCGTACTTCTACAGTATTTCTCCTTTTTTTAATTTACCCTGATATACTTTTTTTTTTTTTAAGAAAAATAGCTACCTGGCATTATTTACTTTATACAGTTTTTTTTCACTAGAATATAAGTTCTATAAGGGCAAGAATTTCTTTGACCAAAATAAAAAGTACAATGTATATACCATGACCATGGATTATTAAACTCCAAATTGTTAAGATTCCAATTCTCCCTAAATTAATCTATGTGTCCAATGCAATCCTATCAAAATTCCAACAGGCACTTTTGAAGAAACTGTCAAGTGATTCTAGAATTTAGCTGGAAATGCAACTGACAGAATAGCTAAAGCAATCTTGAAAAGGAACAATGAGGGGGTGATTTATAAAATGTGATTTCAAGACTTGTCTGTAAAGCTACAATTATCAAATGTTGCCCTAAGGATAGACAAACATCAGTGGAAGAGAATAGTTCACTCAGAAATCAACTCACATATATAAAGGTTGATTGATTCCTTTTTTAAAAATATTTTTTTATTGATTTTAGAAAGGAAGGGAGAGGGAAAGAGAGATAGAAACATCAATGACAAGAAAGAATCATTGATAGGCTGATTCACTGGGCATCGAGCCCGCAACCCAAGCATGTGCCCTGACTAGGAATCAAACTGTGACCGCCTGGTTCATAGGTTGGTGCTCAACCACTGAGCCACTCCTGCCAGGCAGGTCAATTGGTTCTTGATCAAAGTGCTGAGTAATTCAACGGGAAAAGAATGGTCTTTTTAAACATATTGCTGGAAAAAATGGATTTTCATGTGGAAAAAAAATATGTCTTTCTCACTTAGATCACAACATTAAATAGACATGAGTTATAGATTTAAACATAAAACTCAGGGCCAGCCCTGGCTGGTTTGGCTCAATGGATAGAGCATCAGCCTGCAGACTGAAGGGTCCCATGTTTGATTCCAGTCAAGGGCACATGCCTGGGTTGTGGGCTCAGATCCCCAGTAGGGGGCATGCAGGAGCCAGCCAATCAATGATTCCCTCTCATCATTGATGTTTCTATCTCCCTCTCCCTTCCTCTCTGAAAATCAATTTTTTAAAAAAATGTTTTTAAAAAAATGTTTAAAAAAAGAATCAGGACCAGAAAGTTAAAATAAACACACACACACACACACACAGGAAAATATCTTTGTAATCTTGAGGTATATAAAGATTTCTTGAGCAAGACACTGAAGCACTAACTATAAAAGTAAATGAAATCAAATGAGCTCATGTACTTCCTGTAAGACTTCTCGGGACTTTTGATATGTTACTGTTTCTAGTAGGAGGGTCAGGCAGCATTTCCCAGAGTGCGTGGCCACCAAGTCCTATTTCCATCTGGAGCATTCAACTCAATGCGGAGTGGGCATGCCATTACTTGGAGAAGGGCTGCTTTGGTTCGCTCCTCAAAACAGACTATGTTTAAGAGCTGTAATAAGTTAATGATCAGTTTCTCCCTTTTCATATGAATTAATGTTATTGCATCCATTTCAACAACCAGAGTAAAGAAAACCAACCCTTATTCCAAAATAACTGTGGTCACTCCCCACTCCATATGGAGCGGTCAGCCAGACGACTTTGCAGGTATTACTACTGGTAGGATCACATTATATTGGAATTTGCCATAGTGAGAGGAATAAAGAGGGACTAAAGGGAAAGCACTTTGCATTTTCCCTGCTGCTGGTGCTGGTTCCAGAAACTCCTTGCTAGGCCTGCTCTATCCTGCTCCTTCCCCACCTGTCAAACTCTGAATTGTTAACCTGTTCCTCTCAGATTGCTCACCTCACAGTTCTTCCAGTTCCTAATTGCTCAAAGGCATTTTTTTCTGTGGCATTTCTAGTCTCTGATTCATAGTTCACTGTCCAGATCCGATTGCTCCACCTGCTGTTGTTGCCCATGAACTGATTTTTATGGAAAACGAGTTGTCACATCATAATAATAAAAGGCCAAGAGTTGTCAAAACCAAAATGACCAGTTACCAGGAGTTGCATGGAGCACCTCTTGACCCAGTGCCCTGTGGGACACCTCCTCACAGCGGCAGGAGGTGGGAGGTGGGGCGCCTCCTCGCAGCGGCGGGAGGCGAGAGGGAGGGCACCTCCTCGTGCAATTTCGCATGCTGGGCCCCTAGTAAGAAATAGTAGAGGAACCAGAAAAGAAAGTGGAAGGAAGCCAAATCCAAACTTAACCTAAACCAGAATTTGGCCCACTGCTTTTCCTGTTCTGAGAAAGAGATACTGGGAAGAAGTCAAAATGCTGTAATGCCAGCAGAAATATGTAAAGGAAAGAAAGCTTAAGGAAGTGTCCCTATATTATCTCTGGCTTGTATTTTAAAAATTGAACTACTGTAATACATATTAGTTTGTCATGAATGTGAAAAGCTAGTAATCAGTTATGGAAATGTCATCTGTGCCACCTGAATAGAGCTTACTAGAAAGACCATACATGACTAGAAGTCAAAAAGCTTTAATTTTAGATCTTCCACTAATTTGCTTTGTAATCATTAGTAAATATCCTATATAATAAAGAGGTAATATGCAAATTGACCATCACACCCTCAAAAGATGGCTGCCTACACCAGGCCAGCAGGGGGGTTAGTGACGGACAACCAAATGACTGAACAAGCAGGCTGAGTAGGGTGACCAGGCCGGCAGTGGGTTTAGTGAGGGATGACCAGACGACTGAACAAGCAGGCTGAGTGGGGCGACCAGGTTGGCAGGGGAGCCATGAGAGGTGACCAGGCTGGCGGGGGGAGAGGGCAATTAGGGGTGATCAGGCCAGCAGGGGTGATGCACGTGAGGGCAACCAGGCCAGCAGGGGGTGCAGTTGGGGGCAATTAGGCTGGCGGTGGGGAGGGAGGAGTGAGGGGCAACTAGACCAGCAGGGGGGAAGGGGCAGTTGGGGTGACCAGGCCAGCAGAAGGGGGCAGTTAGGGATGACCAAGCCAGCAGGGGGAGCAGTAAGCGGTGACCAGGCTAGCAGGGGGTGGCAGTGAGGAGCAACCAGGCCATCATGCAGAGGCAGTGAGGGGCGATCAGGCCATCAGGGGCGGGCAGTTAGGGAAGACCAGGCAGGCAGGCAGGTGAGTGATTAGGAGCCAATGGTCCAGGATTCTGAGAGGGATGTCCGACTGCCAGTTTAGGCCCGATCCCAGGGATTGGGCCTACAACGGCAGTCGGACATCCCCCAAGGGATCCTGAATTGGAGAGGGTGCAGGCTGGGCTGAGGGGACCCCCCCTCCATGCACAAATTTCATGCACTGGGCCTCTAGTATTCTTTTAAAGAGAAAAAATTACTGCTCTGCCCCTCATTGCAAAGAAAAATTACATATGTATGTCTTTGTATGTGTATAGGTACACATACACGTACATGCACAACAGGCCCTGTCACAGGTACTTTCTCATGTGCTGTCTCATTTAATCATTTCTGTCCATGTCTCACTTTCCTCACCTGGAAAATGAGATAATGTCTCACTCTGCCTTTCTCACAGGACAATAATTATAATCATAACCAGATAATATTCAGCATTACTTTGAAATGTAATAAATAAATCATGAATGCCATGTTGAGAGATCCATTTTAGTGTTTCCATAGCAAAATGGTGTGATGGATCCTGGTAAAATTTATTTCAAAATACATTTGCAATACAAACTTAGCAGAAACAATTTACACAGGATGTTGCACAGACATCAAAGACAATTATAGAACACCTGGACTGGATAGAACAACCTTTTTTCTACTTCTCAATAAATGTAACAAAGTAAACACACACTTCAGAGTACTTTATGACACACCTCATCAAAGAAAAACAGACAAGAGATATATAAATAAATAGGGGCAGCATAACAACATAGATGACAAAAATAATTTTACATTAGAAATTGAAAGCCAATTTTTGGCCTGTGTTAAGATAGGATAAACAAGGATGAGAAGTTCCACAGAAGGCATCTGGATGCTCTAGGAATGTCTCTTGTGTGGGTTATGTAGACCCTCCTGTTGTAATTGGGTCTGGATTGCTCTTGCCCATTCCTGGGTGGGATCAACCCTCAGGTTGGCTGGCTGTGAGCTTAAACCTGACCACAGTGTGCAAACTGCTGTACAGGTTCTGGTATTACAAACAAAACAGAACAGTAGGAATAAGAAAAGGAAAAAGAATTAAAAAGAGAAAATAAGAAAAGAGACAAAAGTAAGAAAAGAAAAAAAATAGAATAAACAAAATAAAAAGGGGAAAAAACAATATGAAAAGAAAAATGAAAAAAAGAATAAGAAAAGAAAAATGGGAAAACTAGAATAAGGAAAGGAGAAAGGAAAAAAGAAACACAATAGAAAAAAGAAATAGAAAGTAATAAAGAATACAAAAGTTGAGTGTCTCAGCAGAGTTTAGTGCCTGCTGTGACCTCCCTTTGGATATACTGTTTGTGAAGCTTGTTGGATCCTGCTCTGATGTCTGAAGCTGGCCACTTGGTGTGTTGGTTCTGGGCTTCTTGGGAGGGACTCTGGTGCAAGCCAATGTCAAATAGTATCTATGCCTGGCCCTTGGCAAAGGGTTTGATGCTGTAGGCGATCCACAGTTTGTGGCTTCCTCTGCTGGGCTTGGCTGTGCATGGGAAGGACCAAGCTGCACTCCAAGGCCAGCTTTTACCAGCACCAGGCCCAGGGGCAGGTCAGCAAACATCCCAAGTCACCCCGGGATCCACTTGTACCTGCGGCTGCCAATAGGCATAGTCACTGAAAAGGCTCAGTCACTAAAATAAATAGCCTCTGGCAGAATAGGGAAGATGGGGCTATTGGATCTCTTGTGAGGGGAGGTGCTGTTCAGACTTTAGGGAAGATGAGGGGTATGAACCCTCACCCCAGAGCCATGTGTCTCACTCTGTCCCAGACTTTTCCCTGACCCTGGCAGGGCGGAGCCTCTAGTAGTCAGGCTGGGGCCTCCTGAGTCCAGAGGTTGGGTCTGCTGGAAGCCAGAAGTCAGGAGGGTATTTCTATTGGATCTCCCATGAGGGGAAGCACCACTCAGGTTCACAGGCAAGTGGGGGAATGGCCCCTCCCCAAAGCCATTCACAGACACCCCCTGAGTCTGTCTATCTTTCTATGCCCAGGCTGTGCCACTTATTCCTTAGCAGGTCTTAAGATCCTCAGGGTGGGCGAGAAGGATTCCTGAGGGTGGGGTAACTGCTTTTCCCCAGGCTGATGTGCTGGGAGGGGATTGCCTGCCCAAGAAAGATGGTCCTGTGGTATCAGAGGTTGGTCAATACAGGGATCCTGGTGGCTGTTCCCTCATGTTCTCCCCAAAGCCACAGACCACAGACTTTCCTCAGGCTACTCCAGTCTGCACTGCCCTCCTTCTGGTGGAGCCCAGGGTGAGTAGCTGTGAATGAAATTTTGCCCATTGGCCCTTTAATAGTTTGCCTTTGTCTCCGGGCTCAGCCTCTTCTTGGTGGACAGAAACCCCACTACTTTTCACAGGAAGATGTTTTGTGGGCACCTCTTCCCAGCTCTGAAGCTCTGGACTGGGGAGCCCAGCCTGGCGTTTAGGCTTCACACCTCTCCAGGGGAACCTCCACAGCTGAGATATTCCTCTGTAACCTTGGCAGCCACCTGTGGCAGCCCCTTTTGCATCCTTGCCCTTCCTACCAGTCTTAAGGTGGCTTCTTCTGCCAGTCTTTGGTTATAGGACTCCTCTTCAGATAGTCTTTAGTTGGTAATTCAGGGTGATTGTTCCCTAAATTGGTTGTATTTACAGTTTGGTTCTAGGAGGAGGTGAGAGCAAGATCCACCTACTCTGTTGCCATCTTGAAAAGAAAAAGTGTATCACACCTTACTCACCCATTGATGAACACTTCACTTGTTTCTAAAGCATGGCTATTGTCAATAATGTTGCGGTGAACATGGAGCTACATATTTCTTTTTTAGTTAGTATTTTAGTTTTGTCTAGAGAAATACCCAAAAGTGGAATTGCTGGATCATATGGTTGTTCAAATTTTAATTTTTTGAAGAACCTTCATACTGTTTTCCATAGTGGCTGCACAGATTTACATTCCCACCAATAGTGCACGAGGATTCTCTTTCTCCACATCCTTTCCAACACTTGTTATTTATTGTCTTTTTTATAATAGCAATTCTAACAGTATGAGGTGATAGTTCATTGTGGTTGTGGTTTGCATTTGCCTGGTGATTAGTGATGTTGAGCATCTTTTCATGTACCTGTTGGCCTTTTGTATGTCTTCTTTGGAAAAATGTTTATTCAGATAATGTGCCCATTTTTAAAACCGAATGGTTTGGGGGTTTTTGCTATTGAGTTGTATGAGAGATCTTTATTATTAATTTGATTCATTGAGAATTATTTACTAGACACTTTTTTCTAATTCTTTTTAAATCATTTGTATTTTTCAAGACCTGTTCAGATTATCTAAGTTGTTGCACATAATTGCATAATATTCATATTATCTCTGTTTTATTCTCAGTGTCTTCAGTATCTGATGTGGTATCTTCTTTCATTCCTAATAATGGCAATATTTTTTAGAATAATAGACCTTATTAATTTTAAGCAGTTTTAGATTTATAATAAAAATGAGTAGAAAGTACAATGAGTTCCCATATTTCTGCTTGCCCCACCCAGTTTTCCCTATTTTAATATCTTACAGTAGTGTGGAATATTTCTCAGGATTGATGAGCTAATATTGATAACATTATTATTATCTAAAGTCCATAGTTTACTTCCATTCTGGAATTCTTAGTTTGTAAGTATTCTGCAGTTAAGTGCAGTGTTCTAAGAGTGTTAATTAGGTCAAGATGATTGATAAGCATTGTTTACGTCTATCTAATTACTGATTTTTTTCTAGCTCTATTTATTACTAAGAAAGGGCTTTTAAAATCTCTATGAGTGTACTTTGTCCTAAGGATTACAAGGAACCTTCCTTACACATTTCAGGGCTCTCCTCTTCTTACAAGGACAATAGTCACTGGATTTAGGGCCCACCATATTCAGTATGATCTCATATTCACTTAATTACATATAATAAAGACCCTATTTAACAAATAAGATCACCTTCTGAGGTTAT
The DNA here is from genome assembly GCA_026230045.1 of Corynorhinus townsendii. Lineage (NCBI taxonomy): Eukaryota > Metazoa > Chordata > Mammalia > Chiroptera > Vespertilionidae > Corynorhinus > Corynorhinus townsendii. The sequence continues at coordinate 43,909,490 of JAPDVU010000002.1, forward strand.
AGCTGAATATGAATTTTGAGGGGAACATAATTACATGTTGTGGTGGGTGTTCCCCACAAAATTCACTGTAATGGGCTTAACACATAGAAAGCAGAACCGTTTTAAGATGGGTCTACAAATTCTTTTATTCTTCACTTCAGGAGGTAGAGACTAATTCCTCTCCCCTTGAGTGTAGGCTGGACCTAATGACTTACTTCTGATGAATAGACTTTGGAGACCAGGTCAGGGGTTGGCAAACTACTGTCTCAGGCCAGCTGCCTAGTTTTATAAATAAAGTTGTATTAGAGCATACCATGCCCATTTGTTTACATAGTGCCTGTGGCTGTTTTTGCTCTAAAGCAACTGAGGTGAGTAGCATGCAAGCCTATATTGACATGCAGAGCCAATATTTGCTATCTAGCCCTTTAAGTTTGCCGATCCCCGAACTAGGTCATAGAAAGCACTGCAGCTTTTTGCTTGATCTTAACTTGCTCTGGAGAAACCCAGCTGCCTTGTCACAAGGACACTCACATGGCCCTGATGAAAGGCCGCATGGCAAGGAATGGAGGCCTCCTGCAAACAGCGATGTAAGTGAACACTCTTAGAAGTAGTTCCTCAAGCCCCAGTTAAGCTTTCCCTGGTTAACTGCGTAACTGCAACTTCACGAGAGACCCTGAGCCAGAACCATCCACCCAGCTGCTCCAAATTCCTGACCTGAAGAAGCTGTGTGAGATAATAAGTGTGTGTTGTTTTAAGCTGCTAACTTGGGGGCAGTCTGTTTTGCCACGACACATAACTAACACCCTTATCCTCCCTTCTGCAGTTTTCACTGTAGCCTACAAGCTGCTCTGTGTGTCTTATCTATGCCACAGGCTTTTGCTATTTTAGAAACATACTGGGAAATGAGACCTTTATATAATGAAGCTCCTAGATGACATAAACAAGACTCTTAGGAAACAAAGGATATTGGATGATATCCCAAAGGATATTGGAAAGCAAAGGCTATCTATATCTTCTATATTTTTCATAATTCTCCTTAGTATGTATGATCATTGCTACTGATTTTGGCTATCTCTAACAAAATAATTAGGTTTGTAAACCATGCTTACTTGAGTTATCAGGCAGAATGTTTGCTCTTACTATCTATGTATAAAAAAGGCTAATATGCTAAGTGTCCAACTATTCAACTGGTTGCTATGATGCGCACTGACCAATAGGGGACAGACGTTCAACACAGGAGCTGCCGAGCTGCAGTGACTTGGCAGCGACAGTTCTCAGGTGACGCACCCCAAAACCGGAGAGGAGGGAGCCCGATTCCTCACAGGGTTGCGCAATCCACCTTTGGCCGTGGGTTATGTTGTTGCTGGGGCACTGTAGGCCCTGAATCTGATTTACTGCACACTTGCATTTGCATTCCACACCCTGTACAACAGAAACTTTGCAGAGTGCCCTCTCACACTCCAGGACCCCTTGGGAGGATGTTGAAAAGCCAGTTTTGGCCGGATCTCTGCAGGCCAGGTCGAGGGACCCTCAGCTGCCAGAGGGACCCTGCTCACTCTGCAGACATCATGGAGAGGTTGGCTCTGGGGCATGTCCGGTGCCTCTCATCCAGTCCCACCCCACCGGCCACCTTCTAATTAATTTCCTTTCAATGTGCACAAATCTGTGCACAGGGTCACTAGTTATTTATATAAGAGGAGTATTAGAGTATGCCATTATAATCTTTACTCAGCGCGCCTTCAGGATTTCAGTTGCTTTCTATATATGTAAATCAAATTGTCTCTGGTGGGGATGGTGTTAAGTTCTGTGGTTGTTCTATTGCTGCATAACAACAGTATCACAAACTTAGTAGCTTAAAACAACACATTTGTTAACTCAATTTCTGAGGGTCAGGAATCTGAACATGGCCTTCTATGTAGGGTCTCACAAGGCACCAATTAAGGTACTGGCCAGAGCTAGATTCTCATCTAGAAGCTCCACTGGGGAGCTCAAGTGGTTGTTGACAGCATCTAGTTCCTTGTGGTTGTAGGACTGAGAGCCTCCATTTGTTGTTGTTTTGTTGTTATTGCCTGTTGACCAGAGGCTGCTCTCAGCTCATAGAGGTGACCCAAGCTTCCTTGCCATGTGGGATTCCTCAACATGGCCACTTGCTTCCTCAGAGCTAGCAAGAGAGAAACTCCAGCAAGGCAGGCACTAGGGTTTTATACAGCATCATCATGTAATTACGTGCATGTAATCACATACATCCCAGCCCCTTTACTGAATTCTGTTGTTTAGAAGCAAGCCTCACTCACACTCAAGGGGAGGGAACACACAACATTAGGAGGTGGGTATCATGAGAGCCGCCTTAAGAGTGCATCTGGCTGTGGCTCAGTTTGGTTGAGCGTCATCATCATATGCTCCCAAAGGTTGCTGGTTGGTTTCCTGGTCAGGGCATATGCCCAAGTTGCAGGTTTGATCTCTGGTAAGGGGCATGCAGGAGGCAACCGATTGATGTAGCCCTCTCAATTCAATATTTCTCTCTCTCTCTCTCTCTGAAAATCAATAAACTATTCTTTAAAAAAAAAAAAGAGTGTGTCTGCCAGAGTAGACTTGGAGATCATGCGAATCCTCTGTGCAAGATAGAATTAGTACTTTGCCAAACGTTTCTGTACCTAAAAAGGCAGTGTGGTGTGTTGTTTTGGGTTTGTGTGTGTGTGTTTTTCCCTCCTCTATGTTGCAAATGGACAACCCCCAGGGGAGTGTTGAATAGAAGGTAAATGTATAGAAATGGGATAATAAAAATAGGGAAGGTAAACAATATACCTAATCCCCAAACATACCTCCAGGCTGGAAAATACTGTACTTGGAAACAGTTGGCTTGCAAGTAGCTAGATTGACCCTAAGCAAAGGTTTCCTGCATATGAGGAACCTAAGGTGCTGTTGACAGTAGCATAGAGGGAGCCTGTTTCTACAAGGTTACAGATATAGGGTAAAAAGTTCTATCATTTGTTCCCTTTTGATCATCCTACATACATTGTATTCAGATTTTAGTAAGACCTTAGAATAAGAAAGGCAACAGTAGATGTGATGATTCCCACATCTACCTTGATACGTGACATCTATGCATTCATTTATTTAGTGAGTTGCTATTGAATGCTTACCATGTACAAGGCCCTTTGCTAGACAATATTCAGTTTCACATATGTTTATGGTTTGTGTTAGTGAGAAAGAGCACCATCATATATTGGCTGTACCTGCCTGTAGTTGGCTATACCTGTGGGATTTTGTGCCAGCCCTGTAGTATAACAGTGTTCTTTCAAGAAGTTTAGTGGTAATGAGGAGGAAATTGAGTAGATAAATCAAAGGGAAATTTTATACAGGAGATTCAAAGGAGAAGCCCAGCCAATAAGAAAAGACAGAAGATGATGTATTTATCTGTGCCAAATGAATGTTACATAGTAGGTGCTCAATTATATTTGTTGTCTTATCCTTCGCCTTACATAGTGTCTCCTCACTTTTTTCCCCTTAAAAATATATTACACTGCTCTACTGTGTGTCATACATGGCAGTAAATGCTATAGTAAACAAACTGAATATATCCCTAACCCCTTTCCCTTTGTGTCCCATCTAGCTTGGAAATATCATTAGCCATTTCAACAATTACTTTCTCCAAGTCTTACTTTCTCCACCCTAGACAACCTCAGGCCCTGCCTCCTTTGATTGTGCCCAATCCACAGTACCTCCCTAATCGTTTTTTCTGCCACCCTATTGATTGCTTTGCCTCCTCAGTTGGGTCCTCACTGCTGATTGGTGGCATTTGATTCATATTTATTTGCATTTCTGACAGTAGCTATCCAAACCTTTTTTGTTCCTTATGATCCCAACTCTATTGTCTTTTCACCAGTTGACTGTTCCTCCTATAATGTGGTTTCTCAACTTCCTTTGTACTCATCTCATAATCTTTTATTGCCATCCTCACTTTTATATTTTCTTGCAAAACAAAATAAGTAAATGCACACACACAGAGAGAGACAGACAGACATATACACACACCTATCTTCTGGTCAACACTTAGTCCTAAACCCTCCCACCTCCCCAAATCTTATCCCGGCCATGAGCATCCCTTACTCTAGTGAAAAGACACATTAACCACTACAGCATAGTATATTATTGAATCATTTCCGCACCACCTCTGCTTTGAAATTTGATATATCCCTTAACATTAGGGATAAAAAAAAACTATAACAAGTTTTCTTAAGTTAAAATAGTTTAAATAAGCTAAATTAACAATTAGTATTTATTAAATAAATTACCAACTTTTAAAGATTTATGTTTTCCAAAACTAAGTACCACATTTATACTTCGTAAGTAATTTAGAAATTTAAATGAAAATTCAAAGAGAAGAAAATAAAATTACCACTATCTCTATATCCAGAGATAACTATTATTGCTAATATTACATATATTCTTCCAGTTTTATATATATATGTGCATGAGTGTGTGTGTGCTAGAGCATGTTACCTAGTATCGTGTTACTTGCCATTTTTCACACTTTGTCATGAATATTTTACCTGTTCTTATATATTTTAGTACACAATTTATGAAGGTTATAAATAGTCTCTTGTTCAGTTTTACTATAAATTATTTAACAAATACTCCCTTTATGAGTAGTATAATGTTCCCACTTATTTTTGTTTTAAATAAATATGTGATTAAATCTTTATAGCTAGATCCTTTTTTCAAATTTCTGATTATTTGTTTAGAATAATTCCTTGAAGTTGAATTTTCGATCAAAGGTTGTTTACATTTTAAGTCTACTGGTACCTTTTGCCAAATAACTGTACTTCAAAAAAGTTGCAATCATTATTTGACCAACAGCAGTATATAAGAGTGTCTGTTTTCCCAAACCCTTTCCAAATATTACTATGTAAAAAATCAGTCTTAGCCACTTTTGCAAGGAGAAACTGGTGTCTCATTGTGTTTATTTGTTTTGTTTGTTCTTTTACATGAAAGTTCTTTATAAATAAGGAGCATTCTTCAAATGAAAGGAAATGTGATTATCATTGGTTTAGAGATTGATTTCATTGTGTTTTAATTTGCATTTCTTTGAGACTGAAATTGAACATTTTTCTTATTGGCCTTTACTTCTCTTTTGTTGTTGTTGTTTGTTTGTTTGTTTGTTTCAGAGAGGAAGGGAGAGGGAGAGAGAGAGATAGAAACATCAATGGTGAGAGAGAATCATTGATCGGCTGCCTCCTGCACACCCCACACTGGGGATGGAGGCTGCAACCTGGGCCTGTGCCCTGACCAGGAATTGAACCTGAACTGTGACCTCCTGGTTCATAGGCCAATGCTCAACCACTGAGCCATGCCGGCCGGGCCTTTACATCTCTTTTTATGTGAATTGCTTATTCACAAACTTTTTCTTCTCTACCCCCAATTCCCTTCCCCCTGATATCTGTATGTTTATCTCCCTTGACAATGTTTGAATTCACAGTTGTTCAAATTAGTAAAGTTGTATTTTGTACTTCATTTTTCTGGTAGTTCCGGATTAGGTTTTTCTCAACACAAAGAATAGACTGTTTTTAGTTTTACCTGTGAGATAGACTAGAGAAAAATGACATGCTATATAATATATATGATATGATGATCTGATACCTGAAATTATTAATGATATATGATTATAATGATGTCAAGCTGTAGCTTGACAAAGCCACTTAGTACTGTCTTGTGTAGCTTATTTACTTTCTTTATGCACCGTTACCTTATTGGTCATCATTAGAGGTTCTGAAATAATTGGTAGCTTGATTAAAAGTAAAGAATATGGACATTGACCTGTCTACTTCTCTGAGATAAATTATTCTTCAGTAGTAGTATTATATTACATTTTCTCTTTTAAGTTTTTAAGCATACTTTTCAAGTTTTCAGCAGGTAGCGGCAGCAGAAAGCATTCTTTCATTTGGTTCAGATATAATCAGGCATTTATGGGGGCAGCATAAAGCAACATGCCCTATATGTGAAGAGCTTTATAATGGAGGCTCCTCCAGAAATGTAAATTCAGCAAGAAATTTGTGAGTATGGTATAGCCCAGCTAAGATGTAAGCTCCAACATATACTATTCTTGGGGAAAATGCATTTTATTTTTCAAATGTTGCATTATTTACTAATTATAGTATGTTTTACTATTTTTCTGGAATCTTACTCACCCCCCCCCCCCCTTATCTCTTTTTATATTTATAGTGAAAGCTACTTCAAGACACCAGCCTCTTTTCCAGAGAAGTGGCCTTTGGAATGATTGACCATTTAACACAGAGCCTTTAGTAACAGACTAAAAATATATGAAGAAAATATGGCATTTTGAGGCCAGTTTCCATTATGGGTGGTCTTCAATAGGACTTTATTTTGCTAATTTTCTTTTCTTTTTAGTTTTAGTGTTTGTTGTTGAGAGAGAGAGAGAGAGAGAGAGAGAGAGAGAGAGAGAGAGAGAGAGAGAGAGAGAGAGAGAGAGGTGAGAGAAAGATACCTATCAGTTGCCTCCTGTAGGCACCTGACCAGGGATCAAACCTGCAACCTAGGTCTGTGCCCTGACCTGGAATCAAACCTGTGATCCTCAGGTGTATGGGGGTGATGCTCCAACAAACTGACCCACACCAGCCAGGGTATCATTTTGCAAATTTTAAAATTCAGAGCCAATACATGCCTCAAGAGTATTTGCAATAATTGTCTTTAGATCATAATATTTCCCCTAAAGTTGGATAAGCGTGGTCTGTAGTCCATTCACAGCAAGGTCAAGCCACACCACCACAGGGGATCTGGGAGTGTACCTGCTTTTGTTTACAAACTGTAATGACTGGTGGATGGTATGTAACACAGGCCAGAGGAGACTGTAAGATAGGCCAAGGGGTTGTGGGTTTTGAGGAGAAAGAGAAACACTTGGTACTCAGGCCAATTGAAAGCTAATGGTGGTTTTGATGGCAGAAAGCCCAGATTGTTCTGAACTAAGGGCAACCAGAGGCTGTAGGGAAATGTGGAATTGTTTCTTAGGATGACCTCAAAAGGAAGAAGAGCATATTAGGATTCAGGAACAAAGTGAAGGTGGTCTGCAGTGGTTTTTCCTACTCCAAAGATTAAGGGTTTTGGGGGTGGGTGGGTGGGAGTTAAAGCATTCTTTCATCCTTAATTCCATCCCAGCTAAACTCTATGTGTAAACATGTATTCAGAGAGGAAAGTTTCCAGCTCTAGACTGTATGGTTCTTCAAAGCAGGGTCCATGTATTTATCCCCAGATCTCAGCTCAAGTCCAGCACACACTGAGTGCCCAGCAAGTTTTTCTTGGTGAACAAATGAAGTGACCCTCTCCCTTCATTCTTTCCTTTCATATCGCCCCCAAACTGCCCCTTTCTTCACATACTCTATAGCAGGCTGCGTGCTTACAATGAGGTATGCATTACCTCTTCCTCTCAGCAAGAGTACAGCTTAGAAGAGAGGTTTCTCCTAAATAATGGCTATTGTGGACTAGCCAATACAGAAGAGCTCTCTAGGCTGAAGGCTTTTTGGGGTGTGTGTGTGTGTGTTTTTAAAGATAAAAGCATTAACATTTTCCAGGCTAAAGAAAAAGAAGGATTTTTCTGAGAATTGAATATATATTCCCAGGCCCCAGCATGTTGAATTAGGTTTTAACCCTTAAAAATGGATTCTTGAATCATATTTTCTGCATTTCCAAAGCACTTTTTATCAGGAAGTGAACTGCTCCTATAACACTTTTATGACCATTTCCACTTAAAGGTTATTAGGTCTCTAATTGCTTGGGTCTATTCTTGTTTGCTTGTCCTTAGTTTAATAGCACCACATAGTTGTGCTAGTATTTTCTCTGTGGTAGATTGCAGATACCTTTGAGACAAAACACGTGCTTTTAAAAATTCTTGTTGGCTTTCCTTTAGAACTCAGGCCAGTATTCTATGTCCCGGGAGTATCGATCGAGTCTTGCCTGTGTCGGGAAAAGAAAGGGCAGCACTAGTGCTCACTGTTATCCCACAGGGAGATAGGATGATGTCATGCAAAACACTGAGGAGGCCAGGGATCCGTTCCTGGCTCCATCACAAATTCCAAGACTATGGACAAGTCTCTGAACTCCAGTTTCTTCATATGTAAACATTGGAGACAGAGTAGATTTGAATTTTAAGGTTTCTCCCAGTTCATTGATTCTCTCAGTCAGTATTTCTTCTCAGGATATCTGGAACAATATTGCTCATTTAGGAAACAACCATATACCGCCCAGTAACAGGACATATTGGTTGGGATACAGACTAAGCAGCAGGAACAGAGTGTCAAAAAATGTAGTGGCTCAAAAAGGGAAGAATGTTATTACAGCCTCCAGCAACAAGCCTAAAGTAGGCAGGTATTCCAGGACAAAAAGACAATTCTGGTTTACTAAAATAGTCAAAGCCCAAGGCTCCTGTTTTGTTTCCCTGTCAAAAACAAAACAGGAGCCTTGTGTGGGGTAGGTCATCACCTGCATGGTAGAAGCTGCCTCAGCTGAGATCTGGGGATAAATACAAGCAGCTTCCTTTGCCAGAAGACCTGGGAATTCCAGGCATTGCTCCATTCACATCCCATTGTCTACAACTTAGTCATGTGTCCCATCTATAGCCAGGAAAATAGAAAAGTCTTTAGCAGCATGGCATGTACCCTAAAACTTTAAGAGTAGTGTGGGGGTAAGGATTCTATAACTAAAAGGAAAGAGAAGAGATTGGATACTGGGGCACAGTCTTCACCACTATGCCTTCTGTTATGATTTTAAGTCACTATAACGGTTTTCATTTTACTATTTATTGTGTTTACCTTATCTAATGAAATTGACTGAGAATAGGATCTGTGATTTATGCCTATATGTATACCCCACAGAACATGTCAAGGTATTTTGAACATAGATGCCATTCAATAAAATATGTATGTTTAATTTATATATTGATTTTTCAGGGCATCTAAGTAAGTACTATGTCCAACACACTCCCTCTTATACCCTGCTCTGTCTACGTATTACTTATTCAGTGATTGTTAGATGTAAAACTTTTATTCTCAACCAAGTTGAGGAGATTATATCAGAAACTATGAAGTAGTAAAATTAAATATATATATATAATACATATATATATATATATATATATATATATATATTAGAATGATTGATTAATTTGGAGCAGGTTGCTACTAATAGCAACTGCTGTCTTTTACTACTAGTAGTAAAGATAGTATTACCCTATTTTGGGGGAGCATGACTACATGTAATGGAAAACCAAGCGCTTTCCAGTGTGGTTTTAAGTGTACTCCCTAGCCCTATAATTAATTATATTTATGAGTAAACTTTGAAACATATTCTCCTGAGAGATTTTTGGTTTCTGTCTCTCTGTTTCCTTTTTTGTGTTAATAGAGAGTCGATGTAGTGCCAAGTGTGAGTTTAATAGCATGAGCCTGTTTATGAATAGTCGTGGGGCTCATTTTGAAAACGGGCCACAGTTTACTGATTCAGTCTTAACATCTTATCCATTCTGGATGGCAGGTCTTTATCTGCTGCACATGTACACTATAATCCTGTGCTGGAATGGGAAGTACTGTATGTGCCTTACAGTTTCACATCTGCTATAGATGACCTCAGAGAATTGTGTCTCATATCCAGTCCCCTTCAAGGTCCAGTTCAGTTTACCTCCATTTATTTGTTTGTTTGTTTGTTTATTATTTGTTAATCCTCTCCTGAGGATATTTTTTTCTATTGCTTTTCAGAGAGAGTGAAAAGGAGAGAAGGAGAAGGAGAGTGAGAAACATTGATGTGAGAGAGACACATCGATTGGTCACCTCCTACACACACCCCAACCCAGGCTGGGGATCGAACCTGCAATCCAGGTACGTGCCTCTGACAGGAATCAAACCCTCCAACTTCAGGTGTGCAGGCCAACACCCCATACACTGAGCCAAGCCGGCCAAGGCCAGTTTATCGCCTTTTATAACTGATTATAATCACTTAGCCCCAAATGATCATTCTATCAGAAAAAGACTTAACTCAAGCCCTGAAAAGAACCAAAGCATAAGAACAGGGTGTGTTTACATAAGGAGAAGCCTTTATTCCCTTTACAAACATGCCAACTTGTCAAAGACAAGCAAACAGCAAGTACTGGCCGTTTATAGTCTGAACCAGGAAGAATGGCTTCCAGTCTGTATTCAGCCTTACCCCACATGCCCAGAGCTCTTGCTTAACCACAGTGCCAGGCATCTTTGTTCTTGGTACATTTTTCTCCAAGAAACATATTTTTCCCTAAGGGACAAGACACGTTTTTTGGTTAAGGGCTTGATCTTGCCTCTCATTATCAATAGAGGGCAGCAGAGAGCACCACCCTGTAGCCTAACCTCTAGGTCTCAAACTGGGGCAGTCCCAATCCACAGCAAACTGCAGCTCGTGAGCCACATGCCGCGGTTTGCCGCTCTGTTGACTAATGAGTTTGCCGACCACTGTCATATACTACCCTTTACCTCTTTGCACACAATATGCCACAATTGCCTAATCCTCACAGCTTCCAACTACATGGTAACACTTAGTCTAGTCCAGTGGTCGGCAAACTCCTTAGTCAACAGAGCGGCAAACTGCGGCTCGCGAGCCACGCCGCAGTTTGCCGACCACTGCCCTAGTGCCTAAGACAAATGCCTGGGAGACTTTTATTTTATTTTATTTTATCTTATTTTATTTTATTTTACAGACATGGGGAGTACTAAATGTTTACATTATGTAAAAAAGCCCCAAGCAAGGAAGACTTTATCGCCCCAGATGTTAGTTAACTTCCTTCTAGTATTGCTCTCCAATCTCAAGTAGGACATTCCTGGCTACACCACTAATTTAGCACTTTAGTAATTCACCTCACCAAAGCTCCTTGTTACCAAAAACTGGCTTTTTCATCTTAGCATTATCACTTTTGAAATTCACTTTTAATAATAGTCATTGGATGATCGAAGACAGGTCTTTAACTGGAGGAGGGTCATGGAGTAATGGATAGAATTTAAAAGTACAACAGTCCCCCTTTATCCACAGTTTCCCTTTCTGTGGTTTCAATTACCCGCAGTTAATTGTGGTCTGAAAATACTAAACAGAAAATTTCAGAAGTAAACAATTTATAAGTGTTAAGTTGTGCACCATTCTGAGTAGTGTGATGAGATCTCCTGCTGTCCAGCTCTGTCCTGCCCTGGGCACGAATCATCCGCTTGTCCAGTGTCTTCACCATGTATATGCTTCCTGCCCATTATTCACTTAGTAGGGGTCTGGATTCTCAGATTGGCTGTCACGGTACTGCAGTGCTTGTGGTCAAGTAACCATTACTTTACTTAATAAATGGCCCTAACACGCAGGAGTGTAATGCTGGCAATTCAGATATGCCAAAGAAAAACCATAAAGTGTTTCCTTTAAATGAAAATGTATGTATGTATGTTTAGGAAAAAACATGGTATATATAGGGGTCAGTGCTATCTGTGGTTATAGTCATCCACTGGGGGTCTTAAAATGTATCCCCTGTGCATAAAGGGGGGACTACTGTGTAGTCAGTAGATTACAGAGTTTACATAGAGGTAGATTAGATGCATCAATCTCCCTGAGCATAAATTACATATAAAATGGTGCTAACACCTATGCTACTTTAAACTACTTTGTAAATTGTGAAGTAAGTACAAGATTGTTTATGAAGTATTCTGGGACAAGATTTGTTCCCAATTATTTCTGGAATTTAAATAGCTGGAACTCCAAAGAGCACAATTATATAAAGAAGATATTTTAACACAACAGGCATGGGTTATAATGTGGGACATAAAAAACAAGAAACAGCCCTAGCCGGTTGACTCAGTGAATAGAGTGTTGGCCCAAGACTGAAGGGTACCAGATCAATTCCAGTCAAGGGTATCTTGGTTGCAGGTTTGATCCCCAGTTGGGGTGTGAGCAGGAGGCAACCAATCAATGTGATTACATTGATGTTTTTCTCTGTGTATCTTTCCCCCTCCCTTCTACTCTCTCTAAAAAAAGAAAAAAAATTCAATAGAAAAATATACTTGGGTGAGGATTAACAGTAACAAAAAAAATAACAAGAAACAGTTATGTGTTAAATGTATATACTGTAGAAGTTTTAATCTTTTGTACCACAACCCACAGTAAGAAGTACAATTTTCATAGTGTCCCATTGTATACCCACATATAGCAAGTTTCCTGAAACAATATATTTAAGCTCGCCACATGGGACATACTATTTTATATTCTGTTCTATTTTATCTCATGTATTAAATCATGGTCATGACCCACTAAATCAATTTCACGGTCCATTAATGGGTTGCAACTGCAGTTTGAAAAAATACTTTCTTAAAAACCCTTTTATGTCATTAGAGTCTATTAAAAAGTGCATTTTCTATCATCCTTTTGAATCTATCAAATGTTTGCTTACCTTAAAATGGAAAAGGCATATTTCACAATGTAGGGATGGGAACACATTTGTTTTGCTTATTAGTTCACACACTGAACGCCATTATTTTTAATGCTTACTCTTTATCTTAAAAATATCAGAAAGCATCATGCAATAATTTTAAAAGTACATAAATGTTTTTGGCTGTGTTTGTGTCTTCTTTAAATATTTTTCTTAAGTGCTTTATTAAGGTAAAATTGACATACCATTTTAAATTGCATATATTTAAAGTATACGATCGAGTATGTTTTGACATTAGTATACCCCCCATAAACTCATCACAGAGATCAAGGTAATGAACATATGGATCACCCCAAAAGCTGGGGGTCTTGAAATGTATCCCCTGTGCATAAAGGGGGGACTACTGTGTAGTCAGCAGATTACAGAGTTTACATAGAGGTAGATCAGAGTCCTTTGTTTTTCGGGTCCTTTGTTTTTCCTCTCTGCCTCCATCCCCTTTACCTGGCAACCATTGTATGTTTTCTGTCACAGCATATAAGTTTTTATTTCCTAGTATTTTATATATATGGAGTCATAGACCATACACTCTTTTCTCTGGCTTATTTCAGTCAATGTAATTACTTTGAGACTCATCAATGATGCAGTGTATATCAACTGTACCTTCCTTTTTATTGCTGAGGAGTATTCCCATTGTATGGATTTACCACTGTTTATTCATTCACTTGTTGAGGGACATGTGTGTGTTTTTCCTTTTGGGGCTATGACAAATCAAGCTGCTATGAACATGTGTGTACACGTCTTTGTTTGGGCGTATGCTTTCATTCCCTCTAGGTAAATTACCTGGGAGTGAAATGACTATATCACCCGGTAGGTATGTGTTCAACATTTTAAGAATCGCTGGCTATGTTTAATAGCTCCTGTTGAAGGAGAAGCTACAACAACAGTTCTTTTGAAAAGACTTACCAAGGTAGTCATCATCTTAGTGCCATACTTCTAGTTCAGCTTGCTCCATCAGATGGTGCATCTGGAGTACCCCTGCTTAGGAGACAATCACCTTTGTTCTGAAAATGTATGACATTATTATGTATTAAAACCCAAAGACGGAATTAAGAACTTTATGTCCCCAATCACTGAAAAAAATTCTCTCACCCAAATACTAAGTCAAAATCATTAAAACAATGCTGATTGTGTGACATATATTGATGTTTGTTAAGTTATTTTCCCTACAATAACAACTTAGGTTTTTAAAGACAAATACATTAAATCTCTAGCTTTATCAACAATAAATATTTCAGGTGTTTCTTTTTTCTTGGAACTCTAAGCACCTAGGTAGTCCTGGATAGGTCACTTTATAAAATAGGTTCTAACAGATTGCTTTTTCATGTGACTATTACTGCCTTTACCACTATCTTAGGTCACCCTGCCAGGCCTGTGGAATATTCAGAGCATGGATCATACCCTTAAATGGACTTCTTTAATACTTACTATAGTGTAACTTCTTAAACCATCACTATACATATCTCTCTAAAAATAGATCCAATTGCTTTAATACTTTTTGTGTAAGACTCCCAGTTAAATTATCTTTTTTCTTACAAATAGACCAGCATAACAAGAGCATAGGTTCTAGAGACTGCTGCCTGTTTTTTTAATTGGTTTTGTAACATCTAATCATTTAAGCCTTTTTGCATTTCACATTCCTCATCTTAAAATATCTACCTCAGATCATTGTGTGAATTAAATGAGATATATATAGAGAGAGCTCTTAGCCCAATGCTTGCCATATAGTACAAACAGGTAAACATCACTGACTCTAAAATATCGAAGCTAGAACTTGCTATTGAAAGATACTGGGTCTTAAGAATATTTGAAGATGACAAAGACAATAATGAAATACAAACACTATCTGAGAGTTAGAAAACAGAATTTGAAAGTGAAATCTACCAATGTATTGAAATTATTAATGTCAGAAAAGGAGCTCTCATAGTAAAAGTAATGAACAGTAATTGGGGTGTCTTGAGTATGACAGAAGAGAATCAGTTAATGACATCTACACTAATAAAAGAGTAAGATGCAAATTGACCATACCATTGTGACGCCCACCAGCCAATCAGGGGTGAGTATGCAAATCAACCCAATAAAGCTGGTGGGTTAATTTGCGTATGCAGGCACTGAGCGGCTGGGGTCAGGGCAGGACACTTGCATCATTGTCATGGTGATGATGCAGGTGTTCCGCACCGCCCCAGCTGCTCTGGGCCTCTGGGCAGAGTGGGAAGGCAAGAAGCTGGCTCTGGGCTGGAGCAAAAAGGCGGCTCCAGCTGGAGTGAAGGTGGTGCCAGCAGCCAGGGGAAGGAAGGCCCATTCTTGCATGAATCTTCGTGCATCGGGCCTCTAGTCGTGTTAATAATAGGACTGTTGACTGAAAGTTAATATGATTCTATATCAAACTGGTTTAAGCCCCAAAAATGAGAGTCAGAGGGAAGGGATTGATTGGTTTATGTAGTTGGGAGCTCCAACAGAATAAGTAGCTTCAAACATCACTAAAATTATGTTCTCAGTTACTGTTGTCAGCAATCTGTCTTCTTTTTCTTTATCTCTCAGGTCCGCTTTCCTATATCCTACGTCCTGCATATGGACAAAGCATCTCTCTGCTTACATGATGCAGAGTATCCTGATTAAACAATGTGCTCCCACCACCTCCAATAATTGTAGCAAACTCTCATTGGTTGGCTTGGGTCATGTGTCTGTCATTTCACTAATCATATGACTGAGAAGGTGAATTGGGCAGCCTGGTGCCATGGTCACTCTTGCAGCCCAAGATTCGAGTGGGATTGCACAATCTTAACTACTTGGACTGAAAGTTGGGGAGAGACAGTTTCCCAAATGGAAAAGATGCAGGGGTAGGCTTAAAAAAAAAAAAGGCAGATGTCCACTATTCCCATGTTTTGATCTTCCAATTATGTTGCCTGCACTCTGAGGCTAAAGTGGAAATGCCAAGTTATATCTAGCTAAAAGGGGGGTGGGGGGATGGGATTAAAACAGGATCAGAAGAATAGAAGTTAGATGGCTAAGTTTTCATTTTCCATGACCTTTCAGAAAGTAGGGCAAATTCTATGCGAATGAGTAAAATAATGTATAAAGTTTCCTTTTATTCTTTCAATATGTAAGAGGCTTTATAAACTCAAGATATTCATTTTAGTCTCCCAAAGGTTTGGTTTATGGTATCTTGCCAGAATTTGTATATTATGGAGTGGTGTGTGTCAGGGATGTTAAATATTTTATTAATTGAGAAATCCATTTGCTTTTGATTTGTTTCAGTGTATTTTCATTATCGATCAGAGAAGAATTCTTGTGGCCCTCATTTTTAGTCATCCTTTTGACAGGGATAATACATTAAAATGTCATTAAGTTATTAAGATTTATTCTAAAAAAGCATATAAAATCTCAAAGCAATTGCTTTTCTCCAGCTGACTGTCTGTTTTATTATCCTTTGGTAAAAAATATTGAAGACTTCAAATCCACTTAACTCATGATATTCTTCAAAGTTTGCCATAATTGTGCTACATTTAGAGTTTTATTTTATCATGAAGATAAATTTTGAATTTACCAACATAAGACTTGTATCTTTTTAAAAGTTAATGGATATGTATTTAGCATACTTTTTTTTTTGCAGTCCTCGTTTTATTTTATTTTAAATAAATCTTTATTGTTCAGATTATTACAGGTGTTCCTCTTTTTTTTTCCCCCATAGCTCCCCTCCACCTGATTCCCCACCTCAACCCATGCCCTTACCCCCCACCACTGTCTTCATCCACAGGAGTAAGATTTTTGTCCAATCTCTTCCCGCACCCCTCACACCTGCTTCCCCTGAGAATCATCAGTCCACTTCCTTTCTATGTCCCTGATTCTATTATATTCACCAGTCCATTCTGTTCTTCAGATTTTTTATTCACTTGATTTTTAGATTCACTTGTTGGTAGGTATGTATTTGATGTCACTTTGTTGTTCATAATTTTTATCTTTACCTTTTTCTTCTTCTTCCTCTTCTTAAAGAATACCCTTCAGCATTTCATGTAATCCTGGTTTGGTGGTGATGAACTCCTTTAGCTTTTTCTTGTCTGTGAAGCTCTTTATCTGACCTTCAACTCTGAATGATAGCTTTGCTGGGTAGAGTAATCTTGGTTGTAGGTTCTTGCTGTTCATCACTTTGAATATTTCTTGCCACTCCCTTCTGACCTGCATAGTTTCTGTTGAGAAATCAGCAGACAGTCGTATGGGTACTCCCTTGTAGGTAATTAACTGTTTTTCTCTTGATGCTTTTAATATTCTCTCTTTGTCTTTTGCCCTTGGCATTTTAATTATGTTGTGTCTTGGTGTGGTCCTCTTTGGATTCCCCTTGTATGGGGTTCTGTGCGCTTCCTGGACTTGTAAGTCTATTTCTTTCACCAGGTAGGGAAAGTTTTCTGTCATTATTTCTTCTAATAGGTTTTCAATATTTTGCTCTCTCCCTTCTTCTGGCACCCCACAAATTCGGACGTTGGTTCGCTTAAAGTTGTCCCAGAGGCTCCTTACACTATCTTCATATTTTTGGATTCTTTTTTCTTTTTGTTTTTCTGGTTGGATGTTTTTTGTTTCCACATATTTCAGATCTTTGGTTTGATTCTTGGGGTACGTTAATCTACAGTTGAGTTTCTGTATATTCTTTATTTCAGACAGTGTATGCTTCATTTCTGACTGATCCTTTTCCATTTTTTTGGCATTCTCATTAAGCTCCTTGAAGGTCTCATCAAGTTTCTCAGCGGTTTTAAGAAGATTCTTGAGTAACCTTATAAATGTGGTTCTGAACTCTATGTCATCCAGTAGTTTACTTTCCTCCGTTTCTTTCATTCGTGACATGTTTCTTTGTCTCCACATTTTGGCTGCTTCCCTGTGTTGATGGAGTAGCTTTGTGTGGTAGGTGATCTATAGGGGGCAGTAGCTCAGCCTCCTCAGTCACAGAGGTGGATGCTCTTGGTACACCCCTTTGTGGGCTGAGTGCAAAGTCTTGGTGTAGTTAAGCCTTAATTGCTGTTGGTACACTGGGAGGAATTGACTTCCAGGCCAATTAGCTGTGAGCACTTGCTGTGTCTATAATGGAAGAACTGCTGCGCTGAAGACACACTTATGGGGCAGGATTTGTTTCAGTGGGGCTTTGGTGCTCACTAAGTCTGCCTCTTGAATGTGTCACTTATGGATGTGAGGAGTTGAAATCTGGTGTCTCACACTGACCACTAGGTACACTGGCTTCTGGATCTCCAATGGGGTTCAGGTCAGCTACTGTCTGAGGCCACCCAGCAGGGGCTAAAGTGAGAGCTATAGTTTTCTCCTCTTTGCTTGGAGTTTGGAGGTTTTGGAGCTGTCTGACCCGGGCTGCAAGTTTGCTAGGTTAAGCTGCGATAGGGCAGGCCTTTCTTATGCTAAAGCCGCTGCTTGGAGCTTGGGTGGGTTTGTAGGTTGTGCAGGGCGGGGCCTCAGGGTGTCACTAGGCTAAGGCGTGGCAAACAGCAATGGCTGCTAGTTAGCCGGCTCTGTGTCCCCGACGGCATCTGCGAGTCCCATCCCCTAGTGCAGTAAACAATTATTCCTGTGCGCAGCTCTGCAAGCAAGCCACCCTCACTGGCAGACAGTCCAGCTTCTCCCGTAGGAGTTTGGGTCCCCCGTGTCTCCTCAGAGACTGGATTTCAGAGTAATTGGGGGCTTGTCTCCCTTTGGGTTGAAAAAAGCAATGCCTGCCGCCAACCCAGATCATGCGCCTCCATACCTCAGCTTTTCAGCGCTCGTGCACGTCTCAATGCTCTTTTCTCTTTCCTTCTAGTTGTAGAACTTCCACTCAGCCAGCTTTCCCGTGGTTCTGGGTGATAGACGTTTTGTCTTTTAGTTGTAGTCTTGAAATTGTTGTGTGAGGCAGCAGTTTAGGTGTTTATCTACGCCGCCATCTTGGATTCTTTAGCATACATTTCTATTTATAGTCTACCTTTTCAAAAAGGATTTGAAGTGCTTATCATGAAGTATATATGCAATAAGGTTAACAAAAACTAAATCAAACCCAAAACAAGAATAAAAAAGCAAATATACTAAATACACCACAAAAGCTAAAATACAGTATGTATAGATATAAGTAGATAGACTGACTTGAGCATAATGCTCTGAGTTTCCCAGAAGCAGGGACAAATTCAGTGGATTACACTGTTGTCATCTAAAAGGTGGGTGCCTAATAATCCTTCAAGAACAAAAACCTTTTCTAAAGTTAATTCCGCCTATGAATTCCTTATATGTGAGACATCATGCAGAATAATGGACAACACAGAAGCAATATGACTGCTCCTTAAAATAATTCTTGGTAAAAGCAAACTATAACATTAAAATGTAACTCAATGATAGTGATTCTGCTAAGGGGTCTCTAGGCTAATGTTATTTAGGTAGCATGTAGCTTTCTGATGATCTATCTTTCTGATACAAGGAATGATTTTAGTGATGCTTATAAGAATGTTTTTCCTTAGATGTTTCTTAAAAATCACTTTCTCAGATAGGCATTTGGGAGCTGGGCAGCAGCAACAACAGAAAATCGAAGTAATAGTCAGCTGAGGTCTTTGAATATTGAAATTTGAATATTGAAATCATTGACTAAAGGTATGCTTTGAAAACAAGGAATGTTGGGGTTAATATTCTGATATGGAAGTAGAAAATTCTCTGACCAGTGTTCCCACTTTGTAGACAGAATTGTTTTCCAATTCCCCAACCTCCCTAAGGAAAATGATTTGAATAAGCTTTGGGGGGGAAATGTGTCACTAATATATATTTTTTAAATTTTCCTGCAAAGATATATTCAGGCTATATTACAAACAAAATAAAGAGGTTGTATTCTTTTCTGTGTTTTTTTCATTCTTGGATCTATACAGTTGAAATTTCTCTTGTTGAGAGAGTAGAAGGACCCATGGTATTTCAATAATAGCAATAAAATAAAAACTGCTACCAGTATCATTTACTGAGTATCTTCTATATGCAGGTATTATGCTAGACTTTTTACAAGAGTTATTTTATTTAACTTTCACACAATAGGCAGAGCCTATTATTATCTTCATTTAATAATGAGAAAATGAAACCCAGGTTTCTCTGAACTTACATAACTAACTGATAAGTGGTAGCATCAAGATTGAACCCAAATCTTTACTGGCTTTTCACTACTAAACAGTGTTGCTTGTGAAGGAAATCTGAATCTTTACGCATTGACATTTGAGGTCATTATATTATTTCTGTCCTGGTATTTCTGATAAAAATTTGTCACAGGGTCATAATACTTTGGACTTCTCTTAGACTCTGTCTTAAATGTTATTTTTCTTTAAAAAAAAAAACACACACACACACACACCTAATTTTTATCAAGTAAAAATCCAACCTAGATTAGCTCATATTTTTATAGCAGAATAATTGTACTTTAACTTCTATTCTTAGCGTCTTTTTCTAATAATGAGTCTTTAATATCTTGTGGGAATGAGACCAGTCATTATTAAAAGTTGAACTGAATCCTTTGGATCTTAAAAGAACTACTCACCTTGATAGTGACTTTGTAGTCTTCACACTTAGCCTGCCCAATGCTGAAATACATTGATGATGGTACTTGGTTTCATAGCTCTCAAATTGCTGTGTCCCCAGTAGCCACCAGCCACATGGGACTATTTATTTTTAAATTTGACTTAATTCAAATTAAATATAATTTAAAATTCAGTTCCTAAACACATTTCAAATGCTAAGTAGCCACATGTGGCTACTGTATTCGACAGTGCAAATTATAGAACATTTCCATCATCGCAGGAAGTTTCCCAGCAGTGTTGCTCTCCAATGTACATTTCTCATGGTCCCCTGTCCCTGCCTGCCTTCTTCCCTAAAACAACAATGGCTTCCCCCAAGAATCTCTATAGATGTCATTTGGAGGGACAACTTACCTTCTCAGTGATTTCCCATGATATTTGACATGGAGAAAGTTTTGTTGGCCCAGTTGATATTTCTGTGGTACAGGGAAGCATGCTAACCAGACTGAATTCACCTTATTAAAATGGCAAGTCCATAGAGCCAGCTAGTTTTTATTTGCCAGGTTACACAGTGAGCCAACATGTTAGGTGGCAGTTATTAGAAGTATTTATAGTCTGTTTTGTTGAATTGCTTCACAGACTTTGCTGATTCCTGGTGGACTTATTATTCATAATGATGTTGCTATCAAACCTTACAGCAACTTTAAGCCTCTATAACAGATTGGCCATTTTATTGACATGTTCCACAAAGTGGTTGCTGCCTTCTATGAGTTAGTCTGTATTATTTTGAAAGAGAAAAAATTGTGTAATGTGATTCTTTTAGGATATTCTGATTGGTTTTGATTTCTGTTAAAAGAAAAAGAGATGTATTTTCTTGTCTTTTCATTTGTGGGTTCTAAAATAATCTGGGGACATGGACATATTGATATAGTCCAATGTGGTGCACTCAGTCTATGAAGAGTATATCAGTACTATATTGGTCTTGAGCACTCCCATATTACCTGGGTAAATTTCTTTGGTTTATTTTTTCCATAGTGATATTTCACAATAAGTTCCTGTGGAAATTTGGTGAATATGTTACCAATAATATTCTGTTGCTTTAGTATATAGAATAGCACACTGAACATCTTTGTGTACAAAAGTTTTCAGTAGTTACTAGTTTTCTTTCTCCAAATGAGCTAAGCAGTGCAATAGTTACTAGTGTCAGGTTTGAACTCACCATAAGAAAGAGGCAAATGCTTTTCTTCTCTCAGCTGTTCAAATAATACGACTGGGAGAACAGATCTCTGTTCAGAATGTTCCTGGTCACTGGACACTTCATAACTGAGGCCTTATATTAACCACTATTGTTCTAGATTCAAGGACTTAAGGCCATTTCCCAAGTTCAAAAAAGTTGTCATCAGTATTAGTAAAGTATTGGTAGTTGTGAAGCAAAGTGATGGGATACAGGGGTAGTAGATTATATTAATCTCCAGTTCTGTGTAACTTTGAACTTTTTTAAATAGTAGAGAAATATCACAAGTTATTTGTGTTTGTGCTATTGAGTTGTATGAGCTCCTTATGTGTTTTGGAAATTAACCCCTTATCAAATACATGGTTTCCAAATATTTTATACCATTTTGTATTGCTCTTTTCATTCTGTTGATTGTTTCTTCTGCTGTGCAGAAGCTCTTTACTTTGATGTAGTCCAATTTGTATATTTTTGTTTTTGTTGATGTGCTTTTGGTGTTATATCCAGGAAATCATTGCTAAGTCCAGTATGAAAGATGGGTAAAGAACTTGAATGATGTTTTTCCAAAGAAGACATACAGATGGCCAACAGGTATATGAAAAAATGCCCAACATCATTAATTATCAGGAAAGCACAAATCAAAACTATGATATATCACCGCATACTTGTTGAGGTTGCTATTATTAAAAGATAAAATATAAGTAAGTGTTGGCAAAGTTGTGGAGAAATTGGAACCCTTGTACACCCTTGCTGGCAAGGCTGGTGGAAATATAAATGGTGCAGCAGCTATGGAAAACAGTATAGAGGTTCCTCATAAAATTGAAAATAGAACTGCCATATGATCCAGCTATCTCACGTCTGGGTATATTTTCAAAAGAATTGAATTCAGTATCTTGAAGAGATATCTATACTCCTATGTTCATTGCAGCATTATACATAATAAGTAAGACTTGGAAATAATCCAAATGTAAATGACAGATGAATAGATAAAGAAAATGTGGGATATACATACGAAGGAGTATTATTCAGCCTTAAAAAAGAAGGAAATCCTGCCATTTATGGCAACATAGATGAACCTAGAAGACATTATGTTAAGTGAAATAAGCCAGTCACAAAAAAGACAAATACTGCATGACTCCACTTATATGAGAAATCATGCAGCCAAACTAATAGAAACCGAGAATGCAATAGTGGTTGCCAGGGGCTGAGGGAAGAGGAAATAGGGAGTTGTTATTTAATGGGTATTAAGTTTCAGTTATGTTAGATGAATAAGTTCTAAAGATATGCTGTAAACATAGTGCCTATAGTTAAGAATACAATATTATATTGTGTACTTCAAATTTTGCTAAGAGGGTAGAGTTCATGTCAAGTGTTCTTATCACAAACACCAAAACCAAAAACAACCAAAAACCCCACAAAGGAACACAAGGCAACACTTAGAGATATTGGATATGTGTACTATGTTGACTATGGCAATAGCATCACAGATGTTTGTATATTTCCAAACTCATCAAATTGTACGCATTAAATATGTACAGTTCTTTGTATATCAATTATACTTTAATAAAGGTGTTAAAGTTTATTTTAATTTTTTAAAATGTTGTGAGCTCTTTGGGTAAATTTAATACAGTTGATTTGCTGTTAATAATAAGGCATCTTACTAAAATTAAAATTTGCTCTAAGATTCATTAGGAGCTCTTTGGGAGGAATGTCAGAAGTTTAATAAACCAAAAATAGGAAATTTTCTACTTTATTTAAAGGTAGTAATAAATTACTCTTCCACACCCACTTTTGATGCATCACAAGGTCAGCAAGATGATACTGTTCTACAAAACAATTACAATGTAATATCGTCTTACATATTTTTATTTCCTTAATCACTAGGTTATTTCCCTATTATTTTGCCTTGACAAGTCTTGGTGTGCAGGACAAGCATGTCCCTTGATTATCTGTTTTGGAAACTATTTCACTGACTTTTATTATTATTTTTAAAATCACATCACATCATACGCATTGCTGAACAGCAAGAAAAGCATTAAGGAAAAATAGCTCTAAGAAATAAAAGACTGTCATTTCTCTAGATGCTTTTTTTGGTAACATTGATTCCACTGAAATTATATTTTGATCCCCTCATTCAATAGCAATAATAATGTTTTCCTGACTATCACAGCTTGAAACACATACATGACTCTCTCCCTCTCTCTCTCTCTCTCTCTCTCTCTCTCTCTCTCTCTCTCTCTCTCTCTCTCTCTGTCTCTCTCTCTCTCTCTCTCCCTGTCTCTCTCTCACACACACACACACACACTCTGATTCCATTGAAATTCTATTTTGATCCCTTCATTCAATAGCAATAATAATGTTTTCATGATTATCACAGCTTGAAACACACACCTACACACCTGACTCACACACACACACACACACACACACACACACACACACACACACACTCCTCAAGCTGCCAGTCTGTCTTGAGGCCGTGGCAGACGCCTGATTGGCGGGCTCTGTTTATTCTGTGACCAGATTCCTTCTAAGAGGAGGCACGCCATGCCCGCCGGAAGCCTATTGGCCGGCACTGCTCTGGACCCTCCCTTTCTTTTTCAAGGCACACACCACAGCGAAGTCTGTGCGGAATCCTAAACCAGCCCAATTTACATCCATTCATGAATCTGTGACGTCAGCAAGCCTTCGGGCTCCTTTGCGGTGGGCTGCTGGATTGTGTGGGTGGAATTCCCCTCCCCCTTATTTCTCTAATCCTGCAAGGCTTTTTAAATTAACCTTTCATCTTTTTGATGCAAGAAAATGGAACGACATGTGTAGGAATTCTTCGTTGTTGTGAGTACCGCACTCTCTTTTTCTGTTTCCTCAGCATATATTATACAAGGACAGATGGAGACTGTATTTGTGATTTGAGGTGATTAGGAAGCTGATATTATTGAGGGAGACAAGGTGAGAGAGACAGACCGACGAAGACAGAGAGAAACCTGAAACCCCGTTACAGCCAGCAGCGTCTGAAACTGACAGCTGGCTTTCCTTTGCTTGTCTGCCTGCGAGACGTGGACATTTTTCATTTACGGTTCTGCACGTTACCTCTGGATGCTGGCCTGGCTTTCCTTAAAGAGAGATTCATTTCTCGGAGAGATGATGTGGATTGTATTGGAGGAAAAGCCCGGAACCGATACCAGAAAGGTGCTGGGAAAAGCCCGGCCAGCTAGAAGGAGCAGGATCGAGCCCGCTGAGCACTTGTCTTCCTTCCTGCTGTCCTTTCTGTTCTCACCCTTCACCTTGCCTTTGTTTCATAATTGTGTGACAACCAGTATCTTGGGATTGCAATTTGGGGAAGACGAATACTTGTCCAACCATTTTTTTCCTAAAAGCTTTTTATTATGGGCGCTTGGAGTGGTGTATTTATACATATTTGTAGCTCTTCATGTTACTCTGTACATTTTATTTATATTTTCAAAAACCTAAAAACCTGCACCAGAGGCAAAAGGGGAATTACCCTTAAATTCTGACTTTTCACTATCCTTTCGTGAAAACTAAGAAATGGTTTCTTAATATGTTCCATAATTATATTGTGTAGAAATGCACATGACTATTTTTCCAAGATACTGAAAATAGTTTGCTCCATGGTGTTTGGGAAACATGGAAAAGTTCTGATGTGTTCAGTGTGTTAAGTTGGTTTGATAGTTTGCTTGGAGTGTTATCAAAAAGTTAGTGTTTGTGATTGAATTTGTTTTCCAAGGCTCTGGTTTATTCTGGTGAAAATTGTGATAGTAAAGAAGAGAGAGGTGACATTGTGACATGTTCTGCCTTTGGGCAGCTCCGCAACCCGATTAATCTAATAACATTTTCCAAATGCCTCACTTTGAGCAATTTATGTTCTAGTCTGTGGCAGGGACCTAGCTGTCCTTTCTAGTGAGAGAGGAAGCAAAATGTCTTACCATCCAACCTCATCATGTTTACCTTGTATGATCAATACTTAGTTTTGAGAATTTCATACTCTAATCTTTTCTCATGAAACAAGGCTTCTAAATTATGGCTCTAATTATATCTTTTGAATTTTCTTATTGGGGAATCTTCCAACTGTAAACTCATTTCATTTCAGAATTACCTGAGGATTTAGAATTCTCTTTTGCCTCATATCTTGGCAGTGCCCTCAATCATTTTGTTTTTCTGAGTGCAATTAAACTCACTAGCGTTATTGAAGGGAGAACTTCTGCCTGATTCTGAACCAGATCTTTGTCCTATATTCAGACGAGTATGGTTTCCTATTTTGCTGTTTTTTTATGGGCTGGGTTAAACAAATGACATTGTTTCCTATATTTGTAAACATCTAGATTTATTTCAATTTTTTATGTGTACCTCCAGAGACTTTATTGAAAGAAGCAATTTTAAAGTTATTTTAAATTATTGAAATCTGTTAGCTTACTGCCAGATGAAAAGACTGAATTCTTAGAATTTAAAAATAATGTGTTTAATAATCAATCTCATCTTAAGAAATGTGGATCAGACTCTGTTTTTTTATATGTATTTTGCCAAGAGAGAGTTTTATTTTGTGCAAGAAATGCCGTCTGCACTATGGATTTAGTAAAATAAAACTATCTCTTTAAGATCAAGAATGGCTATAGAATCTCCCTCTCTTCCACTCCTAGTGTCTGTATTCTAGTTTATATTTGTTTTCATGTATAGTGTACTTGTAGGGGAAAAAACAATAACTCTTAATTGTTTAATATCAAACAATAAAATCCTGTGTATCAGTGACTGTCAATAGATGGCTTTCTGTTTAAAAATTGAAGCTGCTCCTGAAGTAGGAATTAATTTATTTAGTAAGCAAAGTCAGTCAAACCAGAGCCATGTCATGGGGAACTGTCAAAAGAATGGTTCCTAAGGGCCGGAGGCCACATCCACTGGTATATGACAAAACAACCAATCTCTGGAAGGCAGAACCGGTCAGTTGGGTTTACACTGTCTACCTACCCTCCCTGTATGCGCTGCAGCTGAATTAATTACTTGGGGGGTTGAATGAGTCGAGATAGCCAACATGACCAATCTGCCAGGTGACAGCCTGACTCTAGCAATTTTAATTAAAATCAACAACATTCTCCCAAGAACACTCTTTTACTTAAAAAAAAATTTAAAGATACCACATTTTTGCTCTTTGTTGGGTATTATTCCTTAAGGATATTGGGGAAAGGTTTAGAAGATGCCATCTTTACCCCTAAGGACTCTAGAAGGTAAGTTGCCACACGAGATGTAGTGTTATAGTGTTGCGGTTCAGAAACTGGTCTCTGCAAACAGACTCTACCTGGGAGACGGATGCTCGCTTGCTCTCTCCCCTCTCTCCCCTCTTTCCCCTCCCCCTCCCCTCTCCCCTCTCCCCTCTCCTCTCTCCTCTCTCATCTTCAGTTGTTTTTAATATGTTCAGAGAGTTGTTCAACCCTTACCACAATCATTTTAGAACATTCTCATCATTGCAGAAGGAAACCCCATACACATTAGCAGTCACTCCTCATATCCCCTCAGGACCCCAGCCCTAGGCAACCACTAATCTGCTTTCTCTATACATAGATTTGCCTATTCTAATATTCTAATCATTTCATGTAAACAAAATTATACAAGATACGTTTTTTTATAACTGGCTTCTTTTGCTTAGTGTGAGGTTTAAAAGTTCATCCATATTATAGAATATATCAGTGCTTCATTCCTTTCTATTACTGAGTAATATTCATTTACAAATATACCACATTTTTATTTATCCATTCAATTGATGGACATTTGACTTGTTTCCACTTTTTGCTTGTTATGAATAATGCTGCTATGTAAATTTGTGAACAAGTTTTTGTGTGAAGATACATTTTTATTTCTCTTGATCATATACCTAGAAGTAGAATTGCTGGGTCATCTGATAACTATACATTTTCAGGAAATATGCTTATTGGCCATCTGTATTTCTTCTTTGGGAAATGTTGATTCACGTCTTTTACCCATTTACAAAATTAGGTTATTAATCTTCTTATTATTAAGTTTAACTATTCTTTATATATTCTAGGTACAAGTTCTTTATCAAATATATAGCTTGCAAATATCTTATTTTATTCTGTGAGTTGTCTTTTTACTTTCTTGATATTGTTTGTAGCACAGAAATTTTAATTTATCTATTTTTTCTTTGTTGCTTGTGTTTTTGGTGTCGTATCTAAGAAGGCTTTTCCTAACCCAAACTTATGAAGATTTACTCCTATGTTTTTTTTCTAAGAGTTTTATCTTTTACATTTAAGTCTATAATCCATTTTGAGTTCACTTTTATGCATGGACTCAATTTCATTCTTTGGAAGGAGGATGTCCATCCATTTCCAGCAATAATTGTTTTTAAAAAACTGTTCTTTCCCCACCTCAACCCCCAACCCCTATTGAATTGTCTTGTCACCCTACCAGGGAACTTAAAAAAAATGCCGATGTCATGCTCCTACCTCCAGAGATTCATGTTAATTGGGCTGTGATGGACCCAGACTCCTGCATTTTTGAAAAGCTCCCCAGGTGATTCTGATGTGCAGCCATGTTTGAAAACTATTGGCATGGACAAAGGGCTAGTCTTAGAAAAGAAGAGGAGAGAGGATGACTGAAGACATAGAATTCTGATATGGAAATGAGAGAAGAGAGGAAAATTAAGAAGGTTCATACCAGAAAGCATGGATTTTCTTGCTCAGTAGGAATTAGTCATTTTCAAAGAGTGAGGGCATCCCTGGAGGTTAGTAAAATATGTTAAATTGAAGGAAGAGTAGCAGCTAACATTTATTAAGCACCTTAAATCTGCTAAGAGCGTTCACATACATCATTTCATTTAAAATATAACTCTCATGAATATGAAATAGGTACTATTACCCCCATTTCACAGATAAGAAAATAGGTTCAGAAAGGGTCTGACTCAGCCAAAGATACCAGGTAGTGCACATCATGCCCCGTTTTCAAATTCAGCTCTAATTTTTCATCCCATTCCTTCTGTTTATCATGGATTTTGAGCATTATTGAGTCCTAACCAAGAATTGTTCCTGGTCCAGTCATTAGCATGAATCTTAGATTTTCTCTAGAAATGCTCTGGACTGAACAAAGAGTAAGACAATTTTGATTGTGGGGATAATATAGGGATAAGCGTTAGCACAGTAGGTATAGTGGAACATAAGAGAGTGGGGGTAAAAGAAGTATATCATGTGATATTTCATCATGGATCCTAGGCTGGCTATACTCTGCCTAGGTGCAGCTGGCAGGAAAAATTCTAGGAGGATGGAAGGCCAATATACTAGGCATGCAAGAATGACTAAAGGGAATGGGGCGGAGACCATGATGGAAAAGAGGATAGATCAAATAGAATTTGCAGGTGTAGAGGTGTTGACATTCATTTAATCAACACAAATTTATTGCGAACTTACTACGTGTTCTAGGTACTGGGTACACAGCAGTGGAAAAAAACAAACAAAAATTCTTGCCCTCTTAAGCTTATTTCATTGGCAAAGACAAACAATAAATAAATAAATAATGTTTAGACAGTGATAAATGTTAAGGAGAAAAATAAAAGTGGGAGGGAATAAAGAGTGCTGGAGATGCAGTAAAGTAAAAAAGGGACTTTTTCATTGTATAGTCTTAGTACAGTCAAAGAAATTAAGGAGCCATCTAACCTGGGGCTGGTGGTTGACCAAGTCAGGCATTTTGGATATATAGTGTCTTCTAAGCACTGAGACGCAAGGTTACTATTTAGTGTTAACTTTTTGTTCACCACTTTATCCCCAGGCCTGGCAGGTAGACACTCTGAAACACTGGTTTATTGTGTGACACCATTTTGGGGGATTAGTGCATTTTCCATTGGTGGAGGCCAGGGCAAGGGTGGTGTTTGGGAGACTTTGGAACGCTGCTTGCTGCCCTATTAGTAGATCCTTCTCAGTATGTCTGTGGACGTGTGTGTGTGTCTGCGGGGGGTGTCCTTCATAATGTCACCACTGAGAATCACTGCATTGTGAATGATAGTCGATGAGGGGCATGTGTCTAGTTCCCACATGAATTGGGCAGAGAACCACCAGAGTAGACAAGATAGAAGACACTTAAATTTCTTTTGCTTTTTACACTTCAGCAGGAGATTCACATGTGCCACCTTTAACAGAGGGTAAATTGTATAATAAAGTTTTAAATAATGAAGTTCTATTATGCAACCATTTACCTGCCTTTGTTTTTTATCTAGAAAATGACTTATATTCATAATGGATAAATTCAGCGTGTCGTCTGTTTACTTTCTGTGAGGCACAATGATGCAATGAGGAAAGAATTGGACTAAAACTATAAGGGCCATGGAGTAGTCTCAGGACACCCTTGGCAAGACAATTCTCTTTCCTCAGCTTCGGTTTTAATATATGAGATACAGAAATTGTTTTTCGTGATCTCCAATGTCCTTTCTAACTCTTGGAATCTGGTTATTACCAAAGTAAATAGGCAAGTGACAATTTCTAAGACAATTTGGTTAAAATCTATCTTTACTCCAATTTTTTCATAGTATCCTTGTAGAAGTTCAACCCCCATGATGCTGCTATAGTTGAAGAGGTGGAGAAAGTGTTAGAAGGGTCAGGAGATATCTGGGTGAGACATAAAAAGCTTAAAGCACTTTCAGAAGTGCCTAGGGACTTCCTCATCAGCAGGAAATAGTCCTGATGAGATCTGACCTTGCCGTCCTAGGCATGCCCATTATAAATGTCATCTCTCTTGTCCGTTGTTCTTTGTAGTCAAGAGAGAGCTTTCATTTGATGAGTGATTTGGGAGTCTGGTCTACTATGGGATGTGGCAACAGATTATCTAGTAACCTCAGTTTGGCTATCTGCTGTAGACTTTTCCTTGACCTGACTTTTAATTAGTGCTACTAAAAAACAAAATTCATCATATTGGCTCTTTCTGTCCATCTCTCACTTTCTCCTACCATTCTCGAGTTCAGGCTGGAGTGTGATGAAGGAGGAAAGACTGCAGTAAATAAGAAAATGAAGACCCATTAAATCCATAAATGTGTATAAAGGCTTTGAAAAATTAAGATTTTGTTATTTTGCATGAGCGTTACTAGCTTTTAAAAAAATTATTCTTTTCAGAATTCTCCAAATAACAAGTTGGTTGATGGATTGGTGTTTTGAGTTTGCAGATTTTGTCAAAGAAAAAAGATAAGTTAAAAATATTGCAAAACAAAAAACTTATTTTTCATTTTTGTGTTAATCAGTCTAGAATTTTCCTTATGTCCTTTATATATATGTGTAAATAGTCAAGGAGAAAAGGTTAACAGGAGTCCTAACATCTACAATAAGTTCATAGAGTGGTTCCAGTTAGTAATAATATTTATATGTGTGGCAGTGTGATGAAAACATCTTGCAAAAAGCAATATATATTACTGGGCAATCCTAAGAGAATGTGTAGTAACTGTGCAATTTTAATTGTTTAAAAAATTTAAGGAAAAACAATGTAGGACTTCCCACTGGCAGATGGTAATTGTTTTCCATGTGCTTATTTGTACTCTGAATTCCTGGGCTGAGGATAATAGTAGAATTGAAGAGTACTAGGAGGATATGTTAGTGGAATTCTAGATTCTAAGGGTAAAGGGCAAAGCACTGGAGAAAGGTGATGGATAAAAGGGAGGCAGAGCTCAGGAGACTGGCTGAGCTGATGGGTCACAGGTTCAGGCAGGTGGCAGCCAGGACAGCAGTTTCCACCTTCAACCAAAGAAAGTGGATCCTGGACCCAGACTGAAAAAGACTCTGTTAGAGTCCTAAGAAGCGCTGTCACAGTTGCTATTACAAAAGAAGGCTCAATTTGCAAAAGAAGCCCACGGAGGCTTCTTATTACCCCCGAGGCACTGTGCCGGCATTTCTAGTAGCGAGCAGGCCTGCCTTCGACGCGACACATTAGGCTGTCTGCACGCGTGGATAATTGAGACTCCTGAGATCAAGTGCACCAAAATACAAAGCCATGATTGCTTTTTTCAGGGAAAATAATATTTTGATGAAACTGAGATTAAGCATTTTACTCATTACTCACCAATTATTTCTTCTCATATAGTAAATTCAAATACACCAAGAACAAACAGATACAACATACCTTTGTATATTTCTAGTCACTACTTCTAGATCTAAATTACAGACTAATTTAAAACCTTTGCTAAGCATAGAAACTCCTGGGAAATACCCACCTGATATTGCAGCTGCTAGGATCAAAAGCCAATTTGAAAGGAGATTGTAGTGCTTTGCTAGGTTCTCCCTCCCCTTTCCTTAGCGCGCCCCCCCCCCCCCCGCCCCCCAATTTCTGGCCATTTTGTAACAGAATTCCTTCCATCTGTTTATCTAATAAAAAATAACTGAACATTTGCTTTATTCTGCTTGTGTCAGTTATTAAAGTGAGGCCCTAATCTCTTCCTTTAATATTCTCAGAGACCTGTGTGGATTTTTTTGAGAAAGAAAAACAATCACATGATCCTTTATGTTTTGTGTAATGATCTTGTCTCCAATCAGAACTCCTGCCATACACAGTGAAACAGCACCTGCTCTCCTTTGATCAAAGGTTATCTACATTGATAAGGATTTCCTTTAACTGAAATTTATACCTTTGATACTGGCTTTTATAAGAGTCAAAATGCCTTTGCCACAAATTGTTTTATACATAGCCTTTCTCTTTTTCCTGCTAACTATTTGAAAAGCCATGGAGTAGTTTTAAAAACAAAGAATAGCTAGCCAACCAGATTCTAAAAGCTTTGGACCAATTCTGGAATATTAAAGAGAAATGACTAAGAGAACCTCATTATTAATGCAGAGCCAAAGGGCCTCTAGGGTAAGGAAAAGGTGGTGGTGGTGGGGGGGGTGTCACTCCAAAGGAGTACCTATTCAGGTAAAAAAGAAAAT
Organism: Corynorhinus townsendii; assembly: GCA_026230045.1. NCBI lineage: Eukaryota > Metazoa > Chordata > Mammalia > Chiroptera > Vespertilionidae > Corynorhinus > Corynorhinus townsendii. The sequence continues at coordinate 43,941,605 of JAPDVU010000002.1, forward strand.
AATGTCTTATTATTATGAAAATAGTTTGCCCAACTCATAATCGTTATGATCTGTAATTGTAGTTTACCTGAAATGCATGTGACTTGTACTCAGAAATGTCTTCACTCTGGAGGATAGTTAGGCATTGGAATTAACTGTCTACTGGATTTGAAGGTTTGGGGTAAGGACATTTAGTCTCGAGGCTTCCATTTTCTAGGAGAAATCTCCTCCAGCTTATTCCTGGATGGTCGCAGCCAAGGATTTGCCAAAAACCAGGAAACTAAGCTTTGAGGCCTTGTTTTGAGACTTATTCTTTCATTGCTGTATCTTATCACAGAAAACTGAAAAAGAAAAAAATATTTCTTTGACATTTTTACCAAGCAGATTCTTAACAATATGCTATTTTTGTATGTAATCATAAAATATAACATGTTTATGAAAAACTACTCAATAATAATTTTTCAGATACTTTAATGATATTTTATAGAGTGTTCCTGAATAACAAGGGGGGAAGGGGAAACAATTTTTTTACTATATTTTTATTTCTCATTGACCCATCCATATCGGCCTCTCTCCACCAGCCATGACTTAGGCCTAACCATTCTGGCTAGCTAACCCACCTCCACAAAATCTGGCCCTTTTCAGTGAGGATTTCTTTGAATGAGCTAAAAATTTATTCTTTTTTTTTTTCCCCCTCCCTTCTACCAAGAAAAAGATGCATTAGCAGTTTAAAAACATTAATCCTTCGAGGGACTTACCCACAGACCAGCTTATTCAGTGGTTCTCAAAGTGTGGTTCCCAGACCTGGAACATCAGCGTCAGCGGGAGACTTTCAGAAATGTGGATTCTCAGGCCACTCCACAGGAATTCTGGGTGTGGGGCTCAGGCATCTGTTTTAACAAGCTGACAAGGTGATGCTGATGTAAAGTTTGAGAATGCTTGATTGATAGAAGAGCTCCTCAGACTTTTAATGTGCATACGAATCACTTGAGGATTTTGTTAAAAACCAGATTCTGATTCAGTTAGTCTGGGGTAATTTTGTCAGCATCTAATTCGCTCCTGGGCAACACTGATGCTACTGGTCCTCGGACCACACTTTGCAAGTAGCAAGAATCTGAAGGATTGGCACAAGCCACTCCAAGGACTGCTGCAATAGGCTCTATGGAAATTACAACTATCCCAGTAGTTCATAAGAAAATACTCCTAAAGGAGGAAGATGTTTTGTGCATAAAAATATTAACCATAGCATTATTTTAATAGAAAGAAAAAGAAACTAATTCTTCAATATTAAGAAAATACAGTTGATATTCATTACATACAGACTTAATATTTGTGAACTCATCTACTCACTAAAATTTCTTTTTAACCCCCAAATCAATACTTGCAGCACTTTTATAGTCATTCATAGACATGCGCAGATGTTATGGAGAAAAGGAACCCTCATTCATTGACGATGGGAATGTAAACTGGTACAGACACCAGGGAAAACAGTCACACTGTGAATATCCAAGAGAAATCCAGATTACAAACATCTAGCAAAAGTTAACTAGGTACTTACTTGGTAGGTGCTACTGGAACCATGCTTGTAATTAATTTGTCTTGCCTAATCATAGCTCCTCTCATTTCTACATTTTCCCACCCTTTTGACATGGTTAACCACTTGGCTTCTAAAATCAGGCAGATGGCAGTTGAATCCTAGCATTTCCATTTACTAACTGTGCCTTGTGTAAGTTATTTAATGTCTCTACGTTTCCCACATATATATCATAGGGATAATTCTAGAACCTAGTGAGGGTTAAATGAAAGGCTAGCACAGTACATAACATATACTAGTCCCTGAATAAATGGTAGTTGCTACTATTTTTTACTTCAATCCCTTTTTTGATTGTCTACCAGGTGAAAAAGGCTGTCAGTTGATGACTGAGGAATTAAAAAAAAGAAAAATAGTATTTCTGTCCACAAACATTCCCAGTCAACTTAGAGGGACTGGTACATACACTATATTGCAATAAAACTGTGGTTCTCAAACTTTTTGGGCTCAGGACCAAAAAATTATGTGTATTCCAAGGGACTTTTGTTTATGTGAGTTGTATCTTCTATGTTTACTATAGTTGGAATTACAACTGAGAAAAAATTTAAATGTTTTTTACTGAAAACATTTCTTTGTCTTTTTTTTTTTTCTTCAAGATGATTTTTAATTAAATTTATTGGGTTGTCATGGGTTAATAAGATTATATAGGTTTTAACATACATTTCCATTATACATAACCTGTATATTACATTGTGTGCCCACCACCCAAAGTCAAATCATTTTTCTTCACCATATATGTGGCCCCTTTTATCCTTTACTACCCCCCTCCCTCTGGTAACCACCATACTGTTTTCTGTGTTTATGAGTTTCAGTATTATATCTCACATATGAGTGAAATCATATGGTTCTTTGTTTTTTCTGACTTATTTTACTTAGCATGATATTCTCAAGGTCCATCCATGTTGTCACAAATGGTAGTATTTCATCTTTTTGTATGGCTGAGTTGCATTCCATTATATATATGTTCCACATCTCCTTCATCCAGTCACCTAGTGAAGGACACTTCGGTTGTTTCCATGTTTTGGCCACTGTCAACAGTGCTGCAATGAACAGAGGTATGCATATGTCTTTGTAAATAAGTGTTTTTAAATTTAGTTCCTCTGCCTAATTCTTGATCAATCTAAATTTAGTTCTTTCTATGTAAATTTTGTAGATAGGTCTTTATTTCTTGATATGTTTATCATTTGATTCAAGTACTTTGCTCTCTTCCTAGTGTACTGACTTTGTCTTTCCAGTGTACTGAGCTTTACCATTACATACTTCCAGAATCACATTGCTGGATTGCCACTTAAATTGGGTTTGGTTTGTCATAGACTTTTAGGTTCTGTTGTTTACTATTTCTCAGATGCAGCATTTCTAATTCAGCATCACTTTCTAATCCAGCTTTTCAAAATGTCATTATAATTCAAGATTTCTATTATTGATTTTCTTTTTAAAGGGTATTTTCTGAAAGTCTATAACTATATCATATACCTCTTACATTTCCTGAATATATGCAAATATACTGAAATCATAAATGGACAGATACAACCTGTCAGACAAATGTCTTGTGACAAAAGCATTAAAAGAGTTCCAAGTGATACAATAAGGATTTGATCAGTTAAAGGGAATGTACTCAGCCATAGTAAACCCCAATTTTCCTCAGAGAAGGGTCAATAATACCTGCTCAGCCAACCTCACGTGGCTATTATGAGGCTCAAATGAGATTTAAATATGTGGAATTACTTTGGAAACCCAGTATGTAAATGTAAGATAACACAGTGATTACCATTATTCTTTGCACTCTCTTCTGATATGTCCCTAAGAGCACAGGCCAGTGGAGCACACCACTATAGAAAGTGTCTGTGTGCCCCCAAACCAAGGAGAGCCGATTGTGCTAGTCTTCCCTCCTCTTACTTTCCGACTGGCAATCAGCAGGCTTTATGTAATGAAACCCTATATGCTCACTTTGGAGCGACTGAAGGCATGTAGACCTTTTCATTGCTGGGTGTTGTGTTTGCACAGTTATTTACACCACCTAGCAACGTGGCCCAAGACAAACAGTCCGTATTAGCTACACAATGACTTGCCATACCTGTGATTGCTCTGTTAATGTAACAGCAAACATTTACTATATGTAGAAGATGGCATTTCCCTCCCTCCCCCTTTTCCTGTTATATTAATTTCTTTTTCTACTTGCTTTTGGTCTCTAGAACTAATCTGTAAAAGGAGAGAATCTTACAATTGAAAGACATGGGAGAGGTCTGTTGTTTCAATCGTCTTTACCAAAGCAGGAATCTTATCATTTCTCTGATAGATTGGGCATTTCCAGCAATGGGAGAGCTAATCAGTTCTGAGAGATCCTTTTCCTTTGTTAGATTGTTCTGATTCCTTATGTTCACACTCTTTTTTTTTTTTAACCATTAAAAGGAATTTTAGAGACCATTAGTCCAGTTCCTGCAGTTTTCAGATGAGGAAATTGAAAGTCACCAGACTCAAGTCACCAGAGAGGTTAGGTGACTTGCCCAAGGCCAAACAACTAATTTATGGCACCGCTGGGACTTGGTCCTCCTGGTAGCTTATTTCCAAATCATTAGGCTGCAAAATTACTGAAGTCAGAAAAATTGAGTGGTATTAAATGCTAGTATGCGGTATGTAAAAGCTTTAGTGTGCAGCATCCTTTAGCATAGCATATATTTATGTTGTGTTATAGGTAAACTTTTTATTTTGATGGAGAAAATTAAATTCAAATCTTTCCTTTTAGTATGTACAAATATTTCCTTAAGGCTTCATGAGAAATACCCTTGTTTCAAAAGGTTTTTTCCCTTTACTTTCCTTTTTTGAAACAAAAAGGGAGCGGAGGAAGAATTCAACAGTCTGATTCTTTTTTTTTTTTTAATTTATTTAAATTCTTTGTTGTTGAAACTATTACATATGTCTCCTTTTCCCCCATTGACCTCTCCCTGGCCACACCCACGCCCCAGCACATGCCCTCGCCCCTCTAGTGTCTGTGTCCATGGGTTATGCTTATCTGCATGCATACAAGTCCTTTCGCCCCCCACTCCCACCCTCCCCTGCATCAGTTTGATTCTTATATCTAAGAAGTCATATGACCAAAACAGACACAAAAGCACATTTTTCTGCCAGACGTGAGGGCCATGGAGTGGCCTGGAGCCAGAGGCTTTTTAATATTCCTGTCAGGCTTTGGTCCCAGGCCCATCAGTGGCAATGTGGATGAGACAGGGGTAAAGCTTGTCCATATGCCATGGGGAATTTGAAAGGTCGCCTGGCTTCTGCCTTACTTCTGGAAGGACTGCACTTAAAGGAAATCTGTAACCTTTTGTCCTGTGAAATCGATGGTTGGAAGCTGTGGGGTCACCCCTTACTCTGTGTGTGTGTGTTAGGGCGGGGGTAGTGAAGAGGAGGACAGAACCCTGATTGGCTATGATGGGAGAATCTGAGAGAGATTTGAGGTATGTGGACAAACTGGAGGGGGGCGGAGAGGCATTGAAATTGTTGTGATAGAGAGAGCTGGCAAGCAATGCTGTCTCTTCTGAGAAATAACCAAGAGCTTTAGAAAGAGGGCCAGGCAGCAGTTTTGAGCCTGTAATCCAATGGGCTACCCTTAATGCCTTTTCAGCTGTAGGCGTAAAAATATTTATCTCAGGCTTATAAGATGCACCAGCAAGAAAGACAGTTTCTTTCTAAATTTCAGACTTTTGGCCTCATATCCTTGTAAAGATAGATGACCAGACCTGTTCCCCAAAAGCAGAAAGCTTCATCAATTGTTATAATCTATTTAGTAATCTGTGCATCTCCATTATACGCACGCACCATGGCCTGTCTTCATTTGTGTTTGTGGCTGTCTCCCCTATTAGACTTGTGTTCTAAGCAACAGGGACTTTTTTTTTTAAAAAAATTATCAAGTATGTAAGGTATATCAAAAGATAAAGAGGATACCATCTTTACACCTTCATATTCAGTGTAGCTTCTAAGAAGCACTGTACAGCACCTAGCATGCAGCAGGTAGCGGGAAAGGTTGTTGAGTCGCAGCACTAACTCCTTCTTACACTTGTGCAATCATCCTTTCTATCCCTTGCAGATTACATGGAATCAGAATCATTTTCTCTGAGGGCTCAGTATATGCCAATGTATTCTGATAGTTATGGAAATAGTAGCTGTTCTGCAAGGCCTTTGGAACAGTGGTACCCACATTAGACAGTTCTCATTGTTGATGGTGTTAGAACCCTGAAGTAGTGAAGTGTTCTATTCAGCAGACCTAAATTTTAAATAAAGGAATGAAACCAAACAAAGTATAAATAGCTAATGGGAATATGGATGTGGCTTTAAATGGTAGAATTAGTTTGCTATCTGTGTTCTCTGTTGCATCCTTTAGCCATTACAGATTTTTTTTTTTTTAGGAGAATCAAAACTTAGCTCATGGAAGATAGAGGGTGTTGAAGAAAGGAACACTGTTGGGGTGAAGAAAGGGTCGGAGGATATTACTCATGTGTGTATGGGTGCAGTGTGGGGAAGGGTAAGAACTTGGTGGTAGATTCAGGAGTGTTGTAAATGAGACAAAAATGAGGAAATAACCCTTAATAAAAGAATAATATTCATCATCAACCCAAGAATAGTGAGTCCAGAGGAGGAATCCAAGATGGCGGCGTAGGTAAACACCTAAACTGCTGCCTCCCACAACAATTTAAACTGCAACTAAAAGACAAAACGTCTATCACCCAGAACCACGGGAAAGCTGGCTGAGTGGAAGTTCTACAACTAGAAGGAAAGAGAAAAGAGCATTGAGACATGCACGAGCGCTGAAAAGCTGAGGTACAGAGGCGCGTGATCCGGGCTGGCGGCGGGCGACTGGGTGGGTTGCTTTTTTCAACCCGAACGGAGACAAGCCCCCGATTACTCTGAAATCCAGTCTCTGGGGAGACGCGGGGGACCCAAACTCCTACGGGGAGAAGCTGGACTGTCTGCCAGTGAGAGTGGCTTGCTTGCAGAGCTGCGCGCAGGAATAATTGTTTATGGCACTGGGGCACAGGACTCCAGGACACGGTTGGGGACACAGAGCCGGCTTACTAGCAGCCATTGCTGTTTGCCACGCCCTAACCTAATGACGCCCTGAGACCCCGCCCCACACAACCTACAAACCCACCCAAGCTCCAAGCAGCTCAATTAGCATAAGAAAGCCTGCCCTATCACAGCTTAACCTAGAAAACTTGCAGCCCGGGTCAGACAGCTCCAAAACCTCCAAACCCCAAGCAAAGAGGAGAAAACTGCAGCTCTCACTGTAGCTCCTGCTGAGTGGCCTCAGACAGTAGCTGACCTGAACCCCATTGGAGATCCAGAAGCCAGTGTACCTAGTGGTCAGTGTGAGACACCAGATTTCAACTCCTCACATCCATAAGTGACACATTCAAGAGGCAGACTCAGTGAGCACCAAAGCCCCACTGAAACAAGTCCTGCCCCATAAGCGTGTCTTCAGCGCAGCACTTCTTCCATTATAGACACAGGGAGTGCTCACAGCTAATCGGCCTGGAGGTCAATTCCTCCCAGCGTACCAACAGCAATTCAGGCTTAACTACACCAAGACTTTGCACTCAGCCCACAAAGGGGTGTACCAAGAGCATCCACATCAGGTGATTGGGGAGGCTGAGCTACTGCCCTCTATAGGTCACCTACCACACAAAGCCACTCCATCAACACAGGGAAGCAGCCAAAATGCAGAAACAAAGAAACATGCCACGAATGAAAGAAACGGAGGAAAGCAAACTACTGGATGACATAGAGTTCAGAATCACATTTATAAGGTTACTCAAGAATCTTCTAAAAACCGCCGAGAAACTTGATGACACTTCTGAGGAGCTTAGTGAGACCTTCAAGGACCTTAATGAGAATGCCAAAAAAATGGAAAAGGGTCAGTCAGAAATGAAGCATACACTGTCTGAAATAAAAAATATACAGAAACTCAACTGTAGATCAACGTACCCCAAGAATCAAACCAAAGATCTGAAATATGTGGAAACAAAAAACATCCAACCAGAAAAACAAAAAGAAAAAAGAATCCAAAAATATGAAGATAATGTAAGGAGCCTCTGGGACAACTTTAAGCGAACCAACGTCTGAATTTTTGGGGTGCCAGAAGAAGGGAGAGAGCAAAATATTGAAAACCTATTAGAAGAAATAATGACAGAAAACTTTCCCTACCTGGTGAAAGAAATAGACTTACAAGTTCAGGAAGCGCACAGAACCCCATACAAGAGGAACCCAAAGAGGACCACACCAAGACACATCATAATTAAAATGCCAAGGGCAAAAGACAAAGAGAGAATATTAAAAGCAGCAAGAGAAAAACAGTTAATTACCTACAAGGGAGTACCCATACGACTGTCAGCTGATTTCTCGGCAGAAACTATGCAGGCCAGAAGGGAGTGGCAAGAAATATTCAAAGTGATGAACAGCAAGAACCTACAACCAAGATTACTCTACCCAGCAAAACTATCATTCAGAGTTGAAGGTCAGATAAAGAGCTTCACAGACAAGAAAAAGCTAAAGGAGTTCATCGCCACCAAACCAGGATTACATGAAATGCTGAAGGGTATTCTTTAAGAAGAAGAAGAAGAAGAAGAAAAAGGTAAAGATAAAAATTATGAACAACAAAATGACATCAAATACATACCTACCAACAAGTGAATCTAAAAATCAAGTGAATAAAAAATCTGAAGAACAGAATGGACTGGTGAATATAATAGAATCAGGGACATAGAAAGGGAGTGGACTGATGATTCTCAGGGGAAGCAAGTGTGAGGGGTGCGGGAAGAGATTGGACAAAAATCTTACTCCTATGGATGAAGACAGTGGCGGGGGGTAAGGGCATGGGGTGGGGTGGGGAATCAGGTGGAGGGGAGCTATGGGGGGAGAAAAAGTGGAACACCTGTAATAATCTGAACAATAAAGATTTAATTAAGAAAAAAAAGAATAGTGAGTCCATAAAATTTATAACTCTCCTGATGTGAATATAATAATTACGTGAAACTTCCCCCTTGTATTTGTCTCCTCAACAATAAGTAGTCTTTTTCCCAGTTTCAGTTTAGCTACTTCCTTATTCAGTTTCAAACAGCCTTGCCTGTTGGAGAGTATGTGGCACTATAAGCCCTAACTGGCTACCTGCTCCCGGCAGTTCCCTAGCCGGCGCCTCTTCTGCTTTGATTAGTGGCAGCATCTCCATCATCTCCACTGGAAAATTCTCCCTCGCCGTCACATCCAGTCTATCAATTCTGTCTTCTAAACATCTCTCAGATTCTTTCCATTCTCTCTGTAGCAGCTTTTTTCCACCCTCCATCCATCTATTGTCTATGGAATCATCTTTCAAATCTAACATGTCACTTCCCTTCACCTCTCCATACTTCTCTGCTCATAAGGGAAAAGAAAGTCCTCTAACCTACCTTTCTAGCCCCATCTTTTATCTCCCTTATCACTTCCTACCAACCCTGCTGACATGTTTTCCTCTTCCCCAATAACCACGTGATTTCTTTCACACCTCTTTGCCTTTGTGCCGGGTCTTCCTCTTCCTTATACCCCTTTTCTATTCATCCCAGACGGCAATTTCCCCTTTGTGGACTTCAAAAATATGTACCCATCTCCCCTAGAGAGCTTCTGATTCTACATAGTAGTCTTTTATTTGTATGTTTCTCCTCTTATAGGTTTTGAGCTCCTCCAGAGCAGAGGTCCGCTGTCTTGTCCATCTCTGCACCGTCCTTATTGCTTAACGCAGAGCCAGACCCTAGGAGATGAACGAAGCAGTAGTTGAATCGGTGAATGAGCTGAATAGAGAATATCTGATAAGCGACCACCTTCCTCAAAAAAATGGGAGTTTTTAGGTGTAGTTTTGTAATTTCAGTGACACATTTGATAGGTGCCTTTTCCAGATGGCTGTGATGAGAACTGATATGAGAATGTTTATAAAAGTCTTTGAATATCTAAGACGATGTATCAGGCCTACACTTTAAGTTTATAGGCAGCATACTACATCAATCAATCAATCAAACAAACAGTTGTTTTAGCTTTTCTAACTTGTGTTTTCTAAGAATAATCCCAGGCACCCACTGAGGCTTGATGTAAGACCTCAAAAAGTATCCTACCTAAATTTTTCTTTCACTTGTAATTTTCTGATTATTTTTATACACCTGATTTTCTGCACTGCTTTCCTTATTAGGATCATTCCTGTTTCCTGTCTTCTTTTTACCTGGCTGTGCCATCTTTGCAATGATCGTACTTGGAGGAAGTACTAGTAGTCCAAAGCAGCTAAGTCCTTAGCTTACAATAAGAAGTGGAAGAGAGTAATCGGCCACCAGGCCACTGTTTGGGTCTGTGCAATTTCATACAAGCACATGCACACCCAATCACATAGCTTCTTGCTAGGTTACCTTCTCAGTTTTCATGTTATGGTAAATAATGTCACCTTTCATCACTTTTCAAAACATTAAAAATAGATGAAGCAGCTTTGAATCTATTGTTTGTTGTTTCTGTTTGTTATTTGTTTTTTTCCCAGAGCTTCCCAAATCATATAGTCCCCTCTAATTGCCAATATTTAAAGTGTGAGAATTTTCTCTAAAACTTCCTGAATTCAGAAATTCAGCAAGGGCTTTAGATGGGGGCGGAGTTGGGGGGGGGGGTGCCTGAGAGCTCCCTTGAAAGTCTGGCAGCAGAGCCCTTATCTGGGCTCGGAGCTGCCCTGCTCTGCAGTCCCCTCTATGGACGGCTGCACTGATAGATGGGTTCTCCTTGGGGAGCTTCATGGATCGGCCCTCCACCCATTACCAGGCAGCAGGATTCTAATTTACAGCCCAGATGGTGACTAGCTACCCCACCACTCCCTATTTACTTTAGTAAAGTGGCAGAGGTATTAACTATTAAATTGCTCCTTTCTTTTTAAAATAATTGATGCATTTGCAAAGGGCTTTGTATAAAAACACTTTCACTTAGAAAAAAAAAGTTATTTCATCAGAATGTGAAGAACACGATGCGCTATAATAAAAAATAAACAACCACATAGGCTTATTTTTCTTGGCCAGCCTTTGTGTGGAAATGAGGTTTTGAGGTACAAATTCTGGAAAGATTACTGAATTTTCAAAGGAGAATTTTCACAGGAGGGTGTCAGCTCTTTATTCTTCTTGGTTGATTGCTAAAGCTTATGGATCGACCTCTTACATGAAAACCCACAATATTTGTACACCAGGTTCCTGCCAATACAACTTATCATTCTTAGCTACTCAATTTTTTTTTGAAAGCTTGAATGTGATAAATAATGGTCAGGGAGATTTCCTGAAGGAGATTCGGTCCATGCCCTTCCAGATAAATCATACTTGCAAAGAGCTATATTTTACTTAGAACCTCTTACTATAAGTGTTGCTTTTCTGGAATATTTGGGAATCTGACCCTGTATAGAGAGGTACTCTAATAATTCTCCTGGGAAAGGCGCTACTGTATTTGCTATGAGGGTATTGTTGAGCTATTTTACCATTCTGTACGAGTCAGTACGAACTGCTTCCCCTGGACAACCACCATGTTTTTCTATTTTGTGAATAATTAGTTAATTGGTTTTTTATCTACACAAAGTTCTGGTCCAGATTTGTGGACCATCTTTAATAGTCATTAGCATATAATACGATTGTTTTTGTCTGCTGGTTTTTACCTTGGGTTTTTCTGGGGTTTTTTTGGCATTTTATTCTAATTCTCTCTTCTATTTACTTCTTATACTGTGTGCATTTTTGTCAACAGCCTCAAATCATTTTTAGGACAAAGTCCAGGTGTCTGTCTCCTAATATGTATTTATTAAAATAAATTTAAGACATTGAACTTATTATATTCAGTCTCAAATAAAACCATTATATTATTACTTTTGAATTTTAGTAGGTAGCTGTATTTTTTAACTCATAAGGTCTTTAACAGCTCCCCAATGTGAACCCTGGACAGCATTTATTAGACAGGATGTGGAGGCCAGATGACGCCGAGAAGTCTTACTGTGTAATTTAATCCTGGGTGCTGTGTTGTTTGGCTTCACTGGACACCGAGTGTGCATATATAATTATGTGCGCATGTGTAAAAAGCCCAACCCTGAAAGGAGAGAGAGGGGGGAATATCATTAGCAGAGATTAGCTGTGTCTCTCCAGCTGGGCAACGTGCCTCTGAATTCCAAGGGCTTTCCCCAGTGTAAATTATGAGACTGACTCAGCTGCTGTTCAGTTCCCCTCTGGCTGAACTGCGTTTGCTAATGCGGTTAAGCTGTGGCTCAAGAGGCAAAATGTCTTGAGGTTCTAGAGATGTCTTCTTATTGTAAAAAGAAAAACTTCCCTCCTTCTCATATTCACAGGATAGTGGTACATAGCATTCTCAAATCAGAAATAAAAAGACAAAATGGGGAAAAACACAAACCTTGTGCCAAACTTCAGCTACATATGCAATACTTTGAAAATTGTTAGCAGACTGGATTGATTCCTGTTCAGCTAAGGCAAACAGAAGTGATCTAGGAGAGATCAACCAAAGGACGTGTATGCATGCATATAAGCATAACCAATGGATACAGACACCAGGGGGGGTGAGGGCATGAGTAGGGGGATGGGGGGACAATGAGGGAATAAGGACACATTTGTAATACCTTAATCAATAAAGGAAAAAACAAAATAAAATAAAATGCTTTAAAAAGTGATCTAATCCAAAGGGTTTCATTCTCATCAACTGAGAGTTTCTGATTGGATTTGCTGCTGCTCTGAAATTGAAGTCTGAGCAAATTAACCCCACTTTGCACTCTGAACCAAATCCTGGTTCAAGGCCACAAGAAGGTCTTGCCTGAAGTTCTTCAGCAACAACAGTACACTGATATGAAAACTTACATCTTTGTAATATTGCATGAAGCGCGAGGCTTGGCATACTACACATATCCATTGGTTGAGTAGAGTTCACAGCTTTCCATTTTTTATTATGTATGTGTGTTGTACTAATAATCCGTTCAAAAGGCATGGTGTCTTCTCTCTATGACTTTATTGCCTAAGACAGTGGTCAGCAAACTGCGGCTTGCTTGACTAATGAGTTTGCCGACCACTGGCCTAAGACTAGAGGCCCAGTGTACGAATTCGTGCGCTGCTGGGATCCCTCTGGGTGGCCTGCAGGGATCAAGCTGAAACCTGCAGTCCAATGCTGCCTGCAGCTCCTACCTGCTGCTCCCGCTCATCCCAGCCCCACTGTGCCTGCCGTGGGCTCGCGCCCAATCAGTCCTGATCGGGAGAGGCTCATGCTGCCACAGCAGCACTCACCAGCCATGAGCCCTGTGTCTGGCACCCTCCCAAAGGGAGTGGCCTGCAGGATCGGGCTGAAACCGGCTTTCTGACATCCCCCAAAGGGTTCCGGATTGCGAGAGGGCACAGGCCAGGCTGAGGGATTGGGCACGATTGGGCAGGGGAGGGACCGCGGGAGGGCTCCAGGGCATGTCTGGCTCATCTCACTCAGTCCGGATCGTCTGGACCCCAGCAGCAAGCTAACCTACTCGTTGGAGGATCTGCCCCCTGGTGGTCAATGCACATCATAACGAGCAGTTGAGCAGCCTTAGCATATCATTAGCATATTATGCTTTGGTTGGTTGGTCGGTTGTTCTGCCATTCAGGCTATTTGCATATTACCCTTTTATTATATAGGATAGCCAACTTATTGATATAGATAAGCCCAATGGTCAATTTATCAATTGAAAGTCAGGGGAGATAAATTAAATGCAGAGATAACATAGGAACTATAATTGATTGTTTTAAATCTTCTTTTAAAAAAGTTATTACCAGTTTTTCCTTACCAACCCTATTAACAGGTAACAAAATTGCCCAACCTAAGTGGGGTTTTATCCCTCCTCCTTCCTTTGCTATTCCTTTGGGGAAAATATTCATAGGTTAAGCACTAGGGCTAAAATATATAGAACAAGGAAATCAGATAGTAGTGGGTCATACACTGATAAATTTTCAGGACTGTAAATGCCCAGTACAGTACCTGGACACGTAGTCACCATCAATATTAGCAGCAGCCATAGTAGCTGTACTTACATTCAGCATAAATAGCAGCCCAAATAATGCATCAATTTAAGATTAAATACTGGATGTGGATGAGAACGTATTACCTTACCTCCTAACACTGAAGACTTTATGAAGAGGGGGGATTTTAAATACAAAAGATTAAGGAGAGGGAGCCTGAATTTTCAGTGGCAGAGGGGCATTGTAAGAACAGGCGAAGGATTTAGCACTTCTCTAAGAAGGACTCTCTTCTAATTACCATTGCTAGCAAGGCAGAAAGGAAGCACACTGGTGGGATGGGATAAATTCTGGCAGTAGATTGGTGCCAAAATTCACACTTGTATATGAGAACTGATTTATACACATCAGACTGTAGAAACCAGGTGGCTTGCCATTAAAAGTTAGAGCTGAGCCCTAGCCGGTCTGGTTCAGTGAATAGAGCATTAGCCAGCAGATTGAAGGATCCTGGGTTCAATTCTGGTCAAGGGCACATATCTCAGTTACAAGTTCCCCAGCCCTGGTTGTGGTGTGTGCAGGAGGCAACCAATCGATGTGTCTCCCTCACATCAGTGTTTCTCTCTGTCTCTCCCTCTCCCTCCCACTCTCTCTAAAAATCAATGGAAAAATATCTTCCGGTGAGGATTAACAACAACAACAAAAAGTTAGAGCTGGCAGTCAAGCCAGTTTAGAGAGTGTAACCTGTGCCACTGCAAGGGTCCTGTGCTCAGTTTAATATTCTGCTGTCTCTACCGTAAAATTCTTAATTGCTCTTGAACATGTAGTCTTGTGTTTTTATTTTGTGCTAGCCTTGCAAATTTTGGAACCAGTCCTATTGACAATATACAGAATTGTCATAAGCCCTTAGACAGTGTTCTCACTGGCATGTATCTCAGTACGTTGACTGTTTCCTGTGGCAAGTCCCTTTTTGCTAAAGGCCAACATGTTTATTCCTTCCTGGATACTGTTAGACTTCTAGAATTGTTATTGAAGAATGTGTTTGTGCCGATTAATGACTTCAGGCAGTAGTCGGCAAACTCATTAGTCAACAGAGCCAAATATCAACAGTACAATGATTGAAATTTCTTTTGAGAGCCAAATTTTTTAAACTTAAACTTCTTCTAACGCCACTTCTTCAAAATAGACTCGCCCAGGCCGTGGTATTTTGTGGAAGAGCCACACTCAAGGGGCCAAAGAGCCGCATGGGGCTCGTGAGCCACAGTTTGCTGACCACAGCCTTAAGGGAAACTCTGCCTCAATTTTATGTCCCAAACAATGCTATTTTGCTAATAAGGTCTATATGCATTACTTAATGTAACATCATGATTTCAGAAACTACATATTCTGCTCATTCCAATTACTGTGGTCCTGAATAAAAGTTTCCTGATCATTGCATAAGTAATGAGTAATAGTTTTTACGAAGTCAAATCCTTCTGCTCAAAGAAGAGACTTGTTAGCCCAGCATTCAAAACCTTTCATGATGTGACACTGCCCTATACTTAGAGCTGTGCTTATCACTGCTCTCCACACACCTGATGTTCCAACTATTCAAGGCTGCTTACTATTTCTGGAAAATGCCATTTTTGTCTCGCTCTCCATTCTTTTCTTTTTAACTTCTTTTTTATAAAAACGAATGCCCTCTTCCAAATACAACGCTTGCCTCCCCCATCTTCTACCCTTTCTCCACTAGTGTGACATCTGCTCTTCCTTCAAGGTCCCATTTTGTTGCTCAAATGCCTCTTCCTCTATGAAGTTTTCCCCTGATATTCTCAATTACAGTTAGTTACTACCTTCTCTGCTGTGCCATGGCTCGTGAAGCTCTTAAAGGCTTACTTAATTCTACACTGCATTATAGTCACTGTTCAGTTGACTATTTGTTGTGTGCTCCTTGAGCTTAGGACTGTCTACTCTCTCTATTCCATCATCCACTTGTTACAGGATGTGTGGCACATGCTCAGTGCATGTTTACTGAGGGAGTGTCTTTGTCCATTCGGGCTGCAATAACAAAACACCACAGACTGGGTAGCTTATAAACAACAGAAATTTATTGCTCACAGTTCTGGAAGCTGGAAGTCTGAGATGAGGGTGCTAGGTGATTGGATGTGGCCCTCTTCTGGGTCACAGGCTTCTCATTGTACACAGTGGAAGGGCAAGGGCTCTCTGCAGAGCCTCTTTTATAGGGCACTAATCCCATTTATGTGGGCTCCATCCTCATGACCCAAGTACCTACCAAGGGCCCCACATACTAATACCTTTGGGCGTTAGGATTTCAACCTATGACTTTGGAGGAGACACAAACATTTAGACCATAACAGTGAAGGAATTTGAAGGACTACTCTAGTTATCTGGTACATTTAAACCACTTGGTTATAATTCTCTAAACTGAAATAACCAGTTACCATCAGTGGATCTTGTTGGAAATCGTTTTGACTTTGAGAATTATTTGTGGAAGAGAGAGGTAATAAAAGCAAAGTCATTTCTAAGAATGAGGCCCCCTAGAGTTGTCTAATGTTTGATCCTGGGTGAAAGAGTAGTAGAAAAGTTAAAAAAGACTGAAGGGCCCCAGATTAGTCAGGGAACATTACCCAGAACATTTTGAAGTCAGAAAAACAGGAAGCTTAAGGGTACCATTTGACTCTCAATTTAGCCATCCCTAGCCAGCAATTTAGTTCTCAACTTTTCTTTTTTGTAGCACCTTCCCTTAATTAAAGTATAATGCCATGTCAAGAAAAGGTTTGAAATAAAGCCAGTAACATGGCAGGAGTATGCTAAATACATTTTTTATTCTACCACTTTGACTCTGAAACTAAATACCAGCTATTGAGAAATTTTAGTCTTTTCCTTTTATTCTGCCTAGGCTGTGTGAATTAGGAGACAGTGAAAAAGAGAATAAACCAGAATCTGAATCTACAGGGGTCAAGAAGTAGACTTTTCTTGAGTTTCTCTGTGACCATAGCCAATCATGCCTTTAATTTTGTCCCATGGGATTAGGTGTATTAGGCCAAAGGAAAAAGCCACTAATTCCAAAACCTGGATTGTCAAAGGTTAATTTCTAAGTCACTGGTACAGTTGGTGGACCATCCTAGTCCTATTGCCGTTTCAGTGAGAATGAGAAGAAGACCATTTAGTAGACTAGGTAGGACTCTGTGATTCCTCATAGGTATGTAATGATTTATTTTCATATTTTAAATTTTAGTGCTCAAGTCATGTCACATTGGTGAGGTTGGATGGATGCCTCATTTCAAAACCCATTCTCACTAGTGAATCTACTGGTTTTTATGGGGGGCAAGTAAAAAAGGGGCTCTGTGGAAAAATCCATCATGTGAAAGTTGGAAATTATAGAGTGGGGTGGATCATCCCAGAAGAGATGTGTTCCCACAAATTTGTATCCAGTAAAATAAAGGTAAAAAAATAATATTGAAAGCATGCCTGAAAAGGAAAGACAATCATAGAAGGATAATAGAAACACTACAGAGTTTATGAGAAGGACACAGATTTGCCTCAGTGAGCGTGGGAAAGAATTCATGAGCCAATTTTGTGTTTATCTGTGAATCCTCAGAATATAACTAATGTCTCTTTCCTTAACCATTTTCCACCAACAGACCCTGGATCTCTATCTCAGCCTTTAACTCAACACTTGGTTCTGGGGTGGGAAACTCTGGGGATAGCATTTAGATTCTAAGTTACATGTTATCTTAACTGTCATAAACTCTTACCTCATTTTATTCTCTAGATTTGTGTTTATTAACCTCCATTGAGACACACCCAGAGGTAGCTCTGATTCAAAAGGTGTTAAGGTTCTAAATACAGAGTGAATTCTAATGTATACATAAATGAAAAGTTTTAACTGTATAGAAGTTTTAACAACGATTGCCACAACTTACCCAATTAAATGAGCTTCGTCTTTATCAAGGGCATCCTGGTAAAAGTGTCAGGAAAAGTATCCGTGTCCTGGGAACCCTGCCAGTATTGAAGGAGCCTGTTCTGGCCATCCTACCGTTGCTCGGGGACTTTACCTTCCAAATGGCAATGTGCAGATCTCAGTATTGGACATGGGTGTGAGGGGAGAAAAGCTGTCAGTTCCCTCTCCCCCCACCTTGCCCCTGTTAACTATTGCACTATTTCCTGTCCTCGTGGTTTTGTCTTTTCTATAAATGGATTTCATGTAAATGGAATCCTACCATATGTAACTTTTTTGTATTTGGCTTTTTTCTCTTAGCATTGTGCTTTTGGGATTCATTCATATTGCTATATCTTTTTTTCTCATTTGTCTTGCTTTCATCTTAGTGGAATGTGGTTGTGGGGAGAGGGGAAACAGATAAAATGTCTGTGTTCAATCTACCATGTTTAACTAGAATTCTTATTTAACAGTTTTAGAGAATAAATCAGAAAATGTGAGTATAGAGTGAAATCTTCCAATTTTGCAGTTGAAATCAAACTTATTTCAGATGCCAAGGCAACCGAGATAAGCCATTTGAAGATTTCAGGTCTTTTTATAGTAACCACTCAATAAAATGCCTGTTAGTTTGATTTGAATCTACAACAACCCCCAAAAGAGAGTTTTATATTATCTCCAGCGTACAAATGTATTTATGTAACTTGTTGAAGACTTCACAGCTGGTAAGTTGCAGAGCCAAGATTCAATGAGGTCTTTATGACTTGAAATCCCAGATTCTTTCCTGTTACGACACATCATAAGCTTAATGTAATCAACATGGGGAAACAACTGTTTACACTATCTTGGCCTTCATTACGGTCTGGTTCATTACAATTCTGGGAGGAAATTTGACATAATGGTAGGTTATTCACTGATGACATTTGCTCAGTGTGCTGTGTGTGGCCAACTCACTAATGTGGTGGGCAACATCAGGAGGGGTCTAGCAATGAAATCGAAAAGTTTCCTCTCTTTAATCTACCGCCAGGGAGCAGTGACATTCAGAGCAAAATTCTGGGAAAGATGAAGTGAAGTTGGAGATGGATCAGCAAGAACAATTGAAATTATTCAAGGGATGTGTGCCCTGCCTTAAGAATGCAGCCTGGAGCTTTGAAGACCCATCAGTATTAAAGAAAAATGTTGATATTTATACAATCACTGTGTACAAACCCTGGAGTTCTAGACTTTAAAAACATCAGATACTTTTAAATTTTGAAAAGGCATTTTTTACCTTAGTTTATTAATTCATAGGACCTCTATTAATTTCAGGTTCCACGCTAGGTAATGAGAAAAACTATACTAAGATAGTTCCTACCTTCAGCAAGCTTCTCTTCTAGTGAGAGAAACATATGTGTTGTAGAGATCATCTAGAATATTAAATGTTAGTGATAACATAAAGGCATTAAGGTTTAATATAAAAAGAAGTTCAGCACATGAATAAGATTCTTTAGTGGATTGTGACGAGAAGCAAGTGATGTTTATATGGTATAGCCATTCCTTTTGGAAGTAGAAGTTAAAAAAACAATGACATTCCCTCCAAAGCTATTGTCAGAGGCAGCGTGCCAGGTAAATGGACCACCGTCATTTCATAGGTTCTTCAGGTAGAGTTGTCTCTTCTTATCCTCACTTTACAGAGTGTTGTGACTATAACTCATGCTATGCCTTTAAAAACAGCTAGACATAATTTATATAAATTTGTAAATAGTTATTTAGAACCAGACTATGAGGGGGAGAAATATATTCACACTGTCGTAGACCCATTTCCAACCCTCACAGTTCACTCATAGGAGGAGTCTTCAAGCCTTTGTACAAAACCTTTGAACAAGCTTGGTTATCTGGTGTCTGGGTCCAGGACAAATTATAAAGACACATTAATTACTCAAGCAGATTTACTAACAGCTATGAGAAGTGATAGCTAATGAGTTGACTAGTGGCTTTATATTGAGACAGAAGAAAATTCAAATTAACTAAACAAGTACCATAATAAAAATTCATTAGCATTTACAAGGATTTTGCAAACAGATTTGTCAGTGTTACTTCAAATAGTCACTTCTACTGGAAATTTTAAAATGTTAACTTTTTTAAAAAATTGGATCTATATGCAACTTTTTAGGAACATGTGTACTGAAAACATGTGTGCATGTAGTTAGTTAAAATTATAATTTCTGGCACTTCTGGTGTTACTCAGTGGTTGAGCATTGACCCATGAACCTGGAGGTCATGGTTTGATTCCAGGTCAGGGCACATGCCTGGGTTGAGGGCTTGATCCCCAGAAGGGGGTGTACAGGAGGCAGCTGACCAATGATACTCTCTCATAATTGATGTTTCTGTCTCTTTCTCCCTCTCCTTTCTCTCTCTGAAATAAATTAAAATAAATAAATTATAATTTCTGAAGGGAGGCAGCTAAATATGTCTTTAAATTCCATCCTCTCTAATATTAATTTTTTTATTGAGGCACTACATACTGTTTTCTATCACAAATAGTTTGTTATTCTGCATTTATTTTTTCCATTAGAACTGTCTTGTACATTTATAATTTTTTAACACTTAGAATAAATATTTAATATTAATTGATGTTCTTCCTAGTCATCCTCATCTTAGACAGATGGGACTTATCAAGGATCCTTTAGTAGTCTGCAAATTTCAGCTATATATTGGGAGTATAAATGGAAAATATACCAATGAATAATTAAATAATGGGTTTGGATTACTCTCTAGCACAAAGTCAAATTCACATTCCAAAACAGTGACAAGAGACAGGTGAAAAATGATTGATCTTTGCCAATTTCCTTTTGGTAAAGCTCAAAATGTTCATCACACATTTTCTAGGATATCATCTTGATTGAATCATTACCTTAAAAAATTAAAACTTAAGACTGCTTCTGTGAGCAAAAACAATGTTAAGGAGAAATGTAAAAGTCTAAAGTAATGGGATCTTTCACTAATATGGTTTTAATTACTTCACTATTAAAATTGGGCATTGGATCCAGAGTCTATAGATCCTTGCTCCTCCTTGGAGTTTTTATCCTGGTTATCTGTAATACAATCATCTCTGAGAAGTAACAAGAGCTATTGCTGATTTGATTGATATTTCTGTTTATTTATTTTTCCCTCCATTAGCCTTCCCTAGTTTTTTTGCCTTTCACCTAAACTAGTACTGTGTTTAGGAATTTCAGGAAAGGGGAATTATGAGAATAGCAATAATCCAATTGCAATTTTAAAATTTTCCACAAAATGACTGTTGAAACTACTTAAGTATTTGAAAATAATTCCTTGGCTCTTCTGATGGTTTTAGATTCCTGACTATGGCCCCTTGGAAAATCCTATTTTAAAAATCTCTGCTTTGCTCAGCTGGTGTGGCTCAGTGGTTGAGCATCAAACTATGAACCATTAGGTCACAGTTTGATTCCCAGTCAGGCCACATGGGTTTCAGGATTGGTCCCCAGTAGTGGGTGTGCAGGAGGCAGCCAATCAATAATTCTCTCTCATCATAGATGCTTTATCTTTCTCTCCCTCTCCCTTCCTCTCTGAAATCAATAAAAAATATGTATTTTAAAAATCTCTGCTTTAATTTGGTTCTGACAAACCAATCATTTAGGATGAGCTATACTTAAGTCATTTCATCTACAGATAATGCTAAAATTTGAGAGCAGACCTGTTATTTAAAGGAAGTAGTGGAGTTCTATACATTTAGCAAATCCCCATGTACAAAAGGAAGCCACAGTTTTTATTAATCCTCACAACAACAAAAATCTGTTAATATGAATAAAGCATGCAGAGCACCACTGTCTAGTAGATGGAAAGGTTGTATTTTGCACTGTCCAATATGGTTGCCACTAGCCACACAGAGCTACTGAGCACTTGAAATAGACTAGTGCAACTGAGGAACTGACTTTTTTACTTAATTTAATTTTAAGTTAAATAGACACATATGGCTTGAAGCTACCATATTGGGCATGCAGATATAGGGGGTTAATGTTAAAACAGAACAAAGTAAACCCCACAGAAAGTGGCATATTTTAGAATTCTCCACTTATTTTTATTTGTTGCTAGGAATTTTTACCTTTCATCCTAAGTATAGAACCAAAGTTCAAGGTAAGAGGTGAGTCTAGTCCATATTTCTCTGCCTTAGGCCTTTATTAATTAAGTGCAAGCCCCTTATAATATTGATAGTAGGGTCTTGTGACTAATGGTGCTGCTAGAACCTGTACTAAGGCTGAGGCTCTGGAATTGAAGTGGAACTGGTTTCAAAACCCTGTCTTTACCACTTAGTAGTTGTAGGTCAGTTATTTAAACTTTGTGCCCCAAAATTCTTTATCAATTATTATCAGGATTGATATGAGGATTAGAGAAGTTAATAAAGGAAAATTGTTTAGAGCATTGAGTGGCAATAATCCCAGTAAGTGTTAGCTATTGTTATTAATATATTACCTATTCCATTGCTCTGTGTGTGCGTGTGTGCATGCGTGCCTGTAAAGTTCATTGCATCATATTATATCAGGTCCTGTACTAGGTGGTGAGGCCAGATAGTAAGAAAAAGAAGAGGGACAAGATACAGAGATAAGTAATACTTGGATTCTGTTTCTAGTAAATTTATAAACTAATGAAAATTCGTTATTTCTCTTGAAAAATAGAAGGCATGAAGCTAATAAGTACTAAGGATTCACTGTGTATTGTGTAAGCATGTTATATATGCTTTCTCTCATCTAATTATCAAATCTATTCTACTATTCTGTTATTGTCGCCAATTATAGATAATGAAATTGAGACTTAGAGAGAGAGTAAGTCTAGTTAATGACTACTGTTTGAATCCAGGTCTATCTTCCTTCAGTGCTTCCCCTCTTAGGCCCTCACAATATTGTTCTCTATATGATGAAGTGTATAGAAATTTCTGAATTGATCAACTGGGAAACAATATTAAAGTTTGTGTTATAGCCCAGATTTTTAAACATAATTTTAATTTTAAATAATTTCAGGTGTCATTTTGATCATGACTCTCCTGAACTGTTTGTCTTAAGGAGAATCATAGATTTCCAAAAAGAGAGAGAAAAGGCACAAAGTAACAGGAAAGGAAAAGAAGAAAAGGGACTAGCATTTACAGAGTGCTTACTATATACTTGATGCTTGTATTAGGGACCCACTCAGGTTCCTAGTTCTATATATTCTATAATCCTCCCTTTTTTTAAAAAAAAAATAGGGTATGTCTCTATCTTCTCCTTTTTCCATGAATAGATGTCACAGTTCCTAAAGATAATTCTTTACCAAAGGTTGTTTTTGTGATTCTAAATACAAGTTTTTTAGTACCTTAGCATGTACTACATCTAGACCTTAGAACTTGGAAATAATCAAAACACTTAGATATGCCCTATCTCTTCATCTGTCTTGAGTTTGTTCTCTTAGTCACAATTATTCTACCTTTTCCCACTTGAATACAAATTTTACTAGTAGAAAAGATAAAAACAAAACAGGAGTCATCAACTTTTGTTTCCTCATTGTCATCTGTTTTTCATTCATTTTCTTTTCATTTTGATTTTATAATTATTATTCAATCTGTTTGCAAGCCACAGCACATACTGACAAGTAGGTTTCCTGACAATGTCCTTAACATCTCATATCATTTTTCATATATGCAAATGTAGGTAAATTGCCTCATTAGTCTATGTGTTTAAAGCAATAAAGATTTGGTTTGAAAATTTCTGATTAAACAAGTAATGCATGCTATTAATAGAAATTTAGGAAAATAGAGATAATTTAAAAGAACAACAGTAATAACCACTGTTGACCATTTAAACCAATTTTTCTGTTTTGTTGTAATGCTTAAATAATTATTTTTACACTCATTAATATTTGTATGTTTAAAGGCAATAGGTCTGTATCTTATTTTTAAGACACTTTAAGTGAATTCGTTTAGTTCCTGATTTTCTTCTTCATATGGCAAGTCAGAGATAGGTCAGGAAATGTTGATTCTGTTCTGGAATATTAACACTAAAAATAGTGTACCAGATGAGGCAAAAGTGGGTTTTCAGTTGTTTGTATGGAAAATAATACAATAATAAATAATAATGCAAACGTAAACTCTGTTTTGTATATTCACAGTTCAAACCTACTTTTTCCCCATGCTGTTTATTATTTATTATAGATTTGTAGAGATTATAGAGAAATCATTTCTTTGGTCAAGAAATATGTTTAGCCTTTGACTTAAGTTCTATATGAAATCTCACAAATTTCTACTTCTTGATAAGTTTATAATTATGACTATGAAAATGAAGTATCTTTATTTATTTTAAAGCCTATATTTTAAACATATTTTAACTTCAATCACGGTTGTATCTATAAGTATTAGTATGCGGAAGGTAATCCATCTATATGGAGAATTTGCCTTTTTGTAATTTTTATTTTTTGCTGGCTCCAGCATACTTCAGTATTAATAAAGATTCAGAATCTTAACCAAAAATATAGGCATATGGTAAGTACTGAATCAGTATTTTTTGAGTGCATAGTTTTTTAGTGAAATGTTATAAATATGAGATGAGGTAGGTGAGTGGGTTTGGTTGATGGGAGGTTATAATTATCCTCTCAAATAGAACTTTTAGTAGATGGTTCATAGTTATGAGAGCAGGTTAGGGATAAAAGCATGATCGTTGGCCACTCTTTTGATCTGATTTTAAATAACATACTTAGAATTTCAATTCCATTAAAAAGCTATCTAATGTTTTTCAAAATTCCAAACAAGATCTTGGTGATAGACCTCTATCCTGGGAAGACCATTTTATGTTATTACTGTGAACAAGTAACTTAATCCCAATTTTAAGATGGAAATGATGCCCTAATAGCAGAAGTCTCTTATGCTCGAAATACTACTCTATGTATTTTAGAAAAATGACCAAGAGGTTAGGGTAGAAGGACTGTGTTTAATTTAAGGCAAGGAAATCCCAAATAAAGAGAAGACAGCTTGGGAAATTCTCACGATCAATCAAGAAATTTCATCAATAATGCTTAAATTAAAATTTTATTCAATTTTAGTCACACTAAAAATTTTATCTATGGGGCAAATTTTCCCAAATTCTTTGATTTACTCATGTTTATGATATAAAACTCAGAATGTGATCTATTATAAAATTATACTCTTATTAGCACCATGGGAAATTTTGTGTTATATAATAAACACAAGAATTTGAAGGCCATATGGCCACATTGCCTCTTCCATTCCTCTTTTTCTCTGTGCTAGATGCGTCTTGGCAGAAAGCCAAGGTAATCTCCAGAATTTGGCAGGGCCCTGGCAAATGCACAGCTGTTGCTGTCTCCAACTCTTGCCTACTCATTTTGCACAAACCGCTTCCTCCTCTTGGTGCTGAGAAACTCACCGAGTAAGAGGAGTATGCCTGGAGGGCAGATGCAGAAGCCCCTCTTCAGCTCCTTGTGAGGGTGGCAGCCACATCACCTCACCTACAGCCCTGCCCACCTCGCCCCTTCACTCCTCTGCTTTTCCTTATCTTTTTTCATCCTCTGCTCTTCCTTATCTTTTTCCATTTAACTCTCAATGTTTAAAAATATCATCTCCTTTCCTTTCTATCCCCTTCTAATAAAAAGTAACTTTGACTTCTCATGAATTAAAATATCCAGTCAGGCCCAGCCAGTGTGACTCAGTGGTTGAGCATCAACCTATGAACCAGGAAGTCATGGTTGGATTCCTGGTTGAGGGCACATGCCTGGGTGGGTTACCGGCTTGATCCCCAGTAGGGGGCGTGCAGGAGCAGTCGACCGATGAATCTCATCACTGATGTTTCTATCTCTCCTTCTCCCTCTCTGAAATCAATTTAAAAAAATATTTTTAAAGAAGATCCGGACAGTTCCCATGAGGATACCTGAGCAGAATCTGGTCAGGGAGAGTGGGATTGAGAGGACAAAGACAGAGGCAGAGATAGTGGGGTTGCTTGCGTTCCCTCAGTTTCTTCTTACCAGCTTCTTCACTGTGCAGTGGCTGTTGGTAGGTGTGCACACAAACACAGGTAAAATTTAGACATTTTTATCCTCCTACACTCTCCTTAAATGTAGAGTCAACTCTGATCATATTGGAATATAGTCATGGCGATGATTTCCTTCCCTTTGTTCTATGTCTCTCCATTTCTCTGCCTTTCTTCGCTGACAGTGGACTTGGTACAAGCTTCTTTGACCATATTTCTTGGGATGAGGAAGAGGTCGCATCCCAACTCTACCACTAATTGGTTGTGTTGAGCAAGTCAGCAGTTTTCTCTGAGATTTGCTTCTCATATGTAAAGCCAGTGGGTTGGACTGTATTCCTTGAAGTCCTGTTATTCCTTGATCTCTTAAATATCAAATTGCATGTGATGCCCATGCTGAAGTTCTCTTCTGTACTCGTTCCCAGTGCCAGTGGCAACAGATCCGCTTCATGTACGCCCTTAACCTCTTGGAAAAGGGAAGAGATTAAAAAACAAACACATGTTTTTCTAACTTTTGGTGTGTGAGCTCATTCCAATATGATGTCATCAGGGAGAAACTCAGGATAGAAATCGACAGAATAGAAATTTACTAAGAATTAATATAAAGTCCCATAGTTTGATTCAGAGAACAAATTGTACAAATAGGTGTTTGGCTGAAAATCACATATGCATTATGCATTGTCCTCAAGTCTAATGTGAGCCAATAGCATAACGGACGCCCTGTGCTGTATAGAATAACCACAAGTCCCAACGGCAAAGGCAGACTGGAAGGAACGGCTGAGGCAGTGGCCAGGTCAGAGAATCTGAAGTCAGCAGTCTTCAAAGAGATCAGGCAGAACAAGGTTGGAGTGATCAAAGGCAAGAGACAGCCCAAGGTTGTAGCAGGAGATTAGCAAGGAAGCAAAATGAGGGAATCAGTAATGTCAAAACGTTGAGATGAGCACAAAGGGAACAAAGTGGGAAAGATGGGGTGAGGAGAATGGGGGTCCATTCAGCCAACAGCTATTGCTGTAACACATGAATCCAGCTTTTCTTTTTCCCCCCAACCTTATATTCCCAGGCAGTTGCCCAGCCCCAAAATTTCTCCATGCCCTAAAATTTAAGTTATCAACCCCTTCCATGCCCTGGTCTTTTCTTCCTCCCTGCCTTCCTTTCTTCTGTCTGTCTGAAACACATCTTCCTTTCAAAGTTTCAAGTCCTACCTCTCTCCTTCAGCCCAAATTCACTACTCCTACCCCCATTATTGTTTTTCTTTTCACAGCTCTTTTGTCATGGGTGGGGAACAGTCAGGAGGTGATTCCCTTGACGTAATTATTAACTCCTTGACTGGTTTGCCAGCTCTGAAAGGAAGGAACTGTGTCTTACATCTTACAGAGACTGTATGGTACAGGAGAGAGTTTGAGGATAAGGAAAAGTAACCTGGTAGTCCATCCTGCTCTGTGACCTTTAGCACATACCTGTCTCTAGGCCTTAGTGTCCTTTGAAACACAGGGACGATGATCCCACGTTTTCTCTTCCTTACACAGGGGACAAATGTTTAGCTCAAGATCAGGGGCAACAGCATTTTTTAACTGTGAAGCACTCTAAGAAAGTAAGGGCCATCGTGTTATTAAAAAGGCAAGGGGATTTAGGAATCTAAATTTTAGTTAGATTTTAATTCCTGCCTCTTATTCCACATATGACCTTAGAAAAGTTTCATACTTCTCTGTAAAATGACAAGACACTCTTACCAGGACTATTGGTGCTGGAGCTGACTTATACATCAATTTGTAAGAGCCAGTTATCCAATATTGAGTAACTTTGCAAGCAGGTTGTTAAAGTGTTATTAGATTAAAATCTGCCATAGTGGAAGTATTTATCCCAGGGAAATTACAACCCTACAAATTGGATTGTTGGGTTTTTTTCCCCTGGAAAGCTGGCTTACCAGCACATGGCTGAATTATAACAAGGCTCTATCCTATCTAATAAAGAGGGAATATGCAAATTGACCATCATAGCATAACAAGATGGCTGTGCCCACAGTGGAAGCCGAGTTCCCGTAACGACACTTAACGAGCAATCAGCAGGGACCTGAGGCTGTGTGGTGCTGGGGTGAAGCAGGGGACCTGAGACTGCGCCCCCCCGCCCCTCCGCCTGGTGGGGCTTGACAGAGGACCTCAGGCCGCACCCCCCCCCCTGCCCTGGCGCCAGGCTGGGGTACTTCAGGTTGTGCCCCCCACCCGGCAGGGCTTGATGGAGGACCTCAGGCTGCAACCCCAACCCAGTGGAACTTGACAGGGGTCCTCAGGCCACACCCCCTGCCTGACAGGACTTGACAGGGGTCCTCAGGCCACATCCCCTGCCTGTCAGGGCTTGACGGGGGCCCTCAGGCCTTTCCCCCTACCCAGAAGGGCTTGACAGGGGACCTCAGGCTGCACCCCTCGCCCCAGCACTGGGCCAGGGGACCTGAGGCCACGCCCCCACCCTGGCACCAGGCCAGGGGACCTGAGGCCACACCCCCTGCCATACAGGGCTTGATGGGGGACCTCAGGCCATACCCCCTGGCCCAGGCCAGGGGACCTCAAGGCATGCCCCCCCGCCTGGGCCGGGGGACCTGAGGCTGTGCCCCCCACTCAGCGGGGC
The DNA here is from genome assembly GCA_026230045.1 of Corynorhinus townsendii. Taxonomy (NCBI): domain Eukaryota; kingdom Metazoa; phylum Chordata; class Mammalia; order Chiroptera; family Vespertilionidae; genus Corynorhinus; species Corynorhinus townsendii. Next base: position 43,969,727 of record JAPDVU010000002.1, read on the forward strand.
TTGACGGGGGTGGGGCCAGCTGGGTCTGGATCTAGCCCAATGGGGGTGGGGCCAGCCAGGTCTGGGTTAAGCATGATTTCAAGGCACATGTGGGTGGGCAGGGACTTGACTCTGGGTCCTGTGATGTGCCCCAGACTCTGACAGGAGGAAGATTTTCATATACATTTTACTAATTTTCTTTCATCTCTGACACTTCTATTATAGAGAAAGGGCAAATAGAAATATTAAAATATTTCCTCTAATTAATGCATTGTCCTCAAGTCTAATGTAAGCCAATAGCATAACGGACGCCCTGTGCTGTATAGGATAACAAGAAAGCTTGGAATATCTCAGAAAACATGACAATATAACCACCACCACCCCCTCAATCTAACCACCTGGAATTAACTATTGTTAATTCTTTGGATATATACTTTCAGTCTTTTTTCTTGTATATGTGTTTATGTATCCTTTTAAATATATTTAAAAACAGTTTATGTTGAATATATTTTTATGTGTTTTTATGTTATTTTTTTTTGGTGTTTTTATATTAATATGTCATGAATTTTCTCATGTGAGTAAATGTTCTTCTTCAGCATGATTTTTAATTGTTGCACGATATTCCATCATGTGGATATGCACCACTGCTTAACTAACCTCATTGTTTCAGTGTTTTTATTATTCTAAACAGAAGTGTAGTGTGGATGACTGAAGAAAGGGTGATTTTATGTCCTCCTCCTGTTCCCCCAGGTTTTGGAGCCCTCTCTTACATCAGAACTCTATTCAGATAATCCTCTGAGTGTCATCTCAGGGCCTCAGGCACACTCATGGCACGATGGCCGACCCTCAGGAGCACCTGAGCTGCTCCTCCTCCCCACACTTACCCTTGAGTGAAAACAAAACCTTCAATGGACTGCAAGATGAACTCCCACCCGTGGGGAGCCACCCTTCACCCAAGCTCCTTAAGGACCAGCAGGACAAGGGGGTGGTGCAAACCGAGCTGACGGAAGGCATGAACAGCCCCATCACCACAACAGTGTTGACAAGTGTGAGTGAGGATTCCAGGGACCAGTTTGAGAACAGCGTTCTTCAGCTAAGGGAACAAGATGAATCCGAAATGGCTGTGTCTCAGGGGAACAGCAACACTGTAGATGGAGAGAGCATGAGTGGAACAGAAGACATCAAGATTCAGTTCAGCAGGTCGGGCAGTGGCAGTGGTGGGTTTCTTGAAGGACTATTTGGATGCTTAAGGCCTGTATGGAATATCATTGGAAAGGCGTATTCCACTGATTACAAATTACAGCAGCAAGGTAAGCTATCATATAGACCTGGAAGGTATTTCTTGTGTAAAGACACCATCATCATTAACTGCATAACCTTGGGCCTGTGGGTAAATTAAAGAACTAGTGCCTAGTGAATACCCATATCAGTTTCCCATAGACCTTCTGAATAGAACAGATTCACATTCGGTTGGATTTTCTTGGTCAAAGCCCATCTTTTGTGCTTGTCCAATCCAATGGTGTCCAAAGTAGAGAACAGATAAGACAATCCATGGTGTTATAAGGAAGAAAATATTAGAGTTTCTGTTCCTTTCATCTCATCATTTTAACTTTCTATTTTCACATGTGTTTTCATATAGTTTTGGTATTTTAATAAAGTCCAGATATCTAATTTATAAGTAAACCACATATTTGCATATTTAAAATTTTTTATTGATGGCCAATCAAAAAGTCTGATGGCCACTGGACTGATCCCAAACCAGATGGAAGCCACATGGTACTGCCCCTGATGATTGATTGCAAGCCTGCCTGAGGGTGTCATAAAAGGAATTTATTTCTTTCAGTAAAGGTACAGGAAGCCCACAGTTTGAGGAGAGATAAAATATCTAACCATCCTTGAGATACATCATTATTTCTAGATACCCCTGCTTTTTAAAAAGTAAAATTTTAACTCCCATCACTGTGTAGCACATATATTCATGTCTTCTAATTCCAGCATGATGGTTCTGAAGTAAAGAGAACACTGGCCCTAGTGTTCTTTATAATTCATTTATGTTCTTTAAAAGAACATTTTATTTCTGATATCACAAGTAATATATGTAGAAAAATTGGGACATACAGGTAAGTCCTCCCCCCTACCCCACCCCAAAAAAAGTTAAAATAATCTGTGATCCCAGTATCCTGCAAATAACCACCATTAATGTTTTTGGTATATATTATGTTAGTCCTTTTGTGTGTGTATGTGTGCCTTAAAAGCAAATAGAGTCATATTGTTTTCCACTTCATAAGGTGAACTTTTTCCATATCATAAAATATACTTCATCAACATCATTTTTAGTGGCTGCATAATATTAAATCATGTGAACATGCCAATATTTATTTAAGCAACCCTCTATTACTTGGCAATTTGTTTGCTATTTTTGGTGATTATAAGTCACACTGCAATGAACATCTGTCTATTACTTAATTTTTGCACATATCTTTGATTATTCCTTAGGATAAATTCCTAGAAGAGGAATGGTTGGGTTCAAAGGGTTTGTTACTTTTAAGGCCTTTGATACACATCTTTGTAGCCTTGTGTAAATGAGTCAGTTGTCATGAGATCTCTCATTTAAAATTTTACAAGGGAAAAATATGGACCAGAAATAAGATTCTGTTTTATTTCTTTTATAATGAATATTGAACTCTGTGGCCCTCCCTTAAAATATATTATTTTTTATCAGAACTGTTGACAGCTTTTCCACAACAGCCAGTTGACATTAGTCACCAGTAACCACTTTTCTCATGCATTCTGTTTCTCCTATTTGTGCAATACTCATCCTAAACCATACCAACCTCTCCCTCTATACTTCTTCCCCATAAGTATATTGGAATCTACTGGTAGATCTGTCAATTCCAGGTGTACTTTTCAGGATTTGTCAGCCTCCATTCGAGCTCCATGCAGAAATTCTTTGTCAGTACCTGGATTTTGTCTGTCTGTGTGTCTGTCTGTGTCTCTCTCTTTTTCATACATATTCCCATACTCTGCACATTCCACCTCCCCCCCACCCACCATGATCTTAAGTTTTCAAGGAAATTAAAAAAGCATCTCTTGTCACACAAAAGCTGGGAACTCCTATGTTAAACAGTCTTTTTAAAAAAAAAAAAATGGTAATAAAGATAAGCACAAAGAGGAAAACAAAAATGACCCGTCATCCCACAATCTAGAGATAACAACCCTTAAGTAATTATTCTTTTTACGTTCCCTCTTTGAATAGACACAAATCCTACAAATATCTGCTTATGCTATAAACTATGTTTGGTTTTTAGGGTCTTAACTTGTCCAGTCTCATAATTATTTCGGTGGTAAATTGAAGGTCTCAGTATCCAAATGCAACGTTGAAGTTTAGACATATAAAAGCTATAAAAGTCACATTCTGTGTTTGTGAAAAGGAGCCTTTAAATTTTTTTTATTGTTCTATAAACTTGTATTTAATTTGTCTTTCAATTGATTATGTGACTTTCAGAGAGGATTATTGCAGGAATAAATAAGAAACAGGCCTGGTCAGTTTAAGCTTACAAGGACACAGCAGCTGCCTAACTCTTCAGCAGATGATAAGACATCCTATTGTGGGCTAATGTTGCCGTGGGCTATGAAAGAGATTTGCTAGCCAGAAACTAAGCGTTTCTTCCTCGGCAGCCTGGGATCAGGGAGATTATCTTTAATCCTGGATTACAGTCAACCAAGGGATATAGCTCCTGTAACAGATGTGTCCCTGTGGTTGGTACTTATGAGGAAATTTCACTAGATTTTTAAAAAAATTTAATGATGTCCTCATCTGCCATTTAGTTTGTTGGTGGTGAAGCCCAAGTAAGGTAGCACTATGTGTCATTGAAATCTTTTATTTCCAAATAATTCCCAGTCTCAAAGCAAGTATTGTCATAGGCATGTCTGAATAAACAAAGGAGAATTTATGCATTAAAGTGGGTGGGCATGTGGCTTTTTCTCTGTCTTAAGAATCCTGGTGGATATTGGAATTAAGATAGTAGTCATAGTGATGTATCAGAGAGAAGATAAAAGCAGGGACAGATGTAAAAGCTGCAGAAAGTCTGGGGCTAACCCAAGAGGGAGCACAGCCAATTTCCATTATTATGAGGATAGTGATCTTGTTCATCAATGATCTAAGCCCCCGATTTTTCACATTCTTATTGCTGTTTGGTTTTTTTTCCTGCCATTCTTCTGTCCCTTGCCTCCTTACTAGATATTGACAGGGACTTTGGGACAGGACAAGAGGACTAAATCACACCCATCCATTTTACTTTTGGTAATCAGTTCTAGTAAAAAGATTAATGTGAAGGTAGTTGAAATATTATTTTATTTTGCATTCTGTGTTCTTGAATACCAATGCTATCTCCTTTATTTTTCCATATTAATTAACACTTGGCTGAATAACATAGGCATGGGCTACTGATGGTAGAGGAATACTTTATTCCTTATTATAATATCCTCAACTTTAGGTATTTGAGTGACAATTTATTCATTTATCATTTTATAAAAATACTTACTAATACACCCTGGCCAGGTGGCTCAGTTGGTTGAATGTCGTCCCATACACCAGAACGGTTGTACTGTTCAATTCCTGGTCAGGACACATATCTAATTGTGAGTTTGATCTTCAGTCGGGGCATATATGGGAAGCAACTGATTGATGTTTCTCACATCGATGTTTCTCTCTCTCTCTCCACCCCCTTCCTCTGTCTCTAAAATCAATAAAAACATCCTTATGTGAGGATTTTTAAAAAAGAAAAGAAAAAATAATTAATAATAGGCATTATTTATTTAAAATATAATAAATTACAATGTAAGCATTATAAAATGATATAAAAAGAGTTACTTAAACTCCAGATGGATGTAAAGGTTAAAGTTTTTAAAAATCAACAATAGATCAACTCTTAGAGGATAGAATATCCAGTAGAAGACATTACAAAGAAAATTTCAGGCAACCACAAAAATATGTTGTTCAAAAAAATAATAAAATTAAAAGAAAAAGGCTTTTGTAAAAAAAAAAAAATATATATATATATATATATATATATTATCTTCATGTTTTCAAAAAAATAGAGAGGAAGCTCCTTCAAATTTATGAGAACTACAAACCCTACTAGATAAATAGACAAAGGATAAATTTGACAATTCATACAAAATAGATGTGCATAGTAAGCAAATGTAAAGGAAATATTCCACATTGCTGACAATTAAAGTAGTGCAAACATAAAATAGTATTTTATATCTAATTAAGTTAGCACCAAAAAATAATTGGCAATATTCGTGGCTGGCAAAGTTGTTATAAAAGGAACATACATTGCTGCTATCAGCAAAAACAAGCTAAATCCTTTTGGGTAGCAATTTGGAATGTATACCAAGAGCCAGGAAACTGTACTCTTTAATCTAAGGATTGAGTTTAAGTAAGTAAATATGAAGAAAGAAAAAAGTGTTTTAATTTCAAATTTAAATTAAGAAACAAAAAGATGGAAATATTTAAGTACCAAAAAAAAGATGAGGATACAGTAAAAAACTATTAAAGCTTAAAATAAAAATTATATAAGTACATGGGGAATACATAATACATGAAAAAGAAAAAATTATACATCATATACAACTTTTACATAGCTGTATACATGTGAACAAAGACTAAAAGAGAAGATGAAAACTGAGTATGGGATGGGATATCAGATAAAACAGGTGTTTTTCTAGTATTTTCTAATGTTTCTAGTATTTAACAGTAAATAAAAATTGAGTAGATGGCGGGGGTGGGGAAGACACCCAAAGATTGTCTAATTTTAATAGCTATTGTATTAAAAATTAGGGTAACTTGGGCTTTTATAAAGTTATTCAGAGAAATATTATCCAATTATGCTCTTGCCCCATATTCTGTAATAACACCTTATTCCGCCCTCAGGATGGTCCCAGTGATGCTGTGTTTACTAGTAGTTCTTCACTGACCCTAAGAGTAAAACTGTCTTAGAGTATGCATCAATATCTGCGCCTGTGTGTGCTGCACGAATGAGCCCGTGGGGACGAAAATGAGACTGCTTGAGCCACTTAATTCTTATCAGTCATTAGAAGCCAGAAAGATATTGAAAGCAGTCAAGTCTATAACTTACTGCTTTCTCCCTAATCACATTTGATATTATTTGCTCCTTAGGTGATTTCTTGTTTGTGAGTTATTTGTACTTTAGAGATTTGCTTTGATATAGCATATAGTCCCTTTCAATTGCATAGAAACCTTTAAATACTGCTGATATCAGCAGAATGGGACAATGCCCATGATATAAACCACCCTCACTATAATATTTCCTGCTCTACATAGTTACATTTTGAAGGTCATGTTTTAACCATTGTGATGAGAAGCCATTTTATTAAGAGCCTACAGAATTTCTTTTCTCCTAAAGTGGAGAAAATTAGAGAAGAGGGAAATGCAGTTCCCTTCTGGAGACTGATGAACTCTTTCTGCTCTTGCTTCATATGGCAAATGGTGAGTTGATTTGCTTTCAAGACCAGAATATCTTCAAAGCCACCTCAACACTACCTTGTTCAGTGTTCTCTAAATGGCAGTCTTTTAGTGATCAGTAATCCAACAAGAATTTCTCATAACCTTTAAAGTTGTCATCATCCTCCCCTCACTCTGTGGGGCTCCTGGCTCTTTGATGTTCATTTCTTACCAGTGCAGTGATGATGCACTGGCAAAAGGGGGACAAGGAGAAGGATTAATGGACGACATTCTTCCTTTTAAATTTCACAAGATTAAAGCACATATTGATTGGATTTTTAAGTGCTTTATCTCAAATAGCATTTAATTCATTATAAAAGTATTATACACTTATAGTTAAAAATGTTTAATGCAGAAGAGGATAAAGAACCATATGAATCACTAATAATACCACCACTTAGAAATAACCCCTGTTACATTTTTTGGTACCAAAAATAAAACTCTATAAAGAGAGAAACATGAAAATATGAGAACTACAAGAGTAAATATCTATATTAGTAAATACTAGAGGCCCGGTGCATGGACTTGTGCACCAGTGGGGTCCCTCAGCGTAGCCTGCAAGGATCGGGCAGAAACTGGCAGTCCAATGCCACCTGCCACTCCTGTCTGCTGCTCCCACTCATCCCAGCCCCGCTGCACCTGTCATGGGCTTGCGCCCAGTCAGTCCCCATCAGGAGAGGCTTGTGCTGTCACAGCAGCGCTAACCAACCATGGGCCCCGCCTCTGGCACCCGTTGGTCAGCTGAGCGACACTCTCACTGTGGGAGTGCACTGACCACCGGGGCAGCTCCTACATTGAACATCTGCCCCCTGGTGGTCCGTGCACATCATAGTGACTGGCCAACCGGTCATTCGGTTGTTTGGTCGCTTAGGCTTTTATATATATATAGATATCATGACTAATGACACTCTTAGTTACTGCACGAGAGGCAATGTGGTACAGTAGAAAAGCACTGTCCCTGGAATCTGCCAATTCTAGCGTTCTAGGCCCAATTCCGCCGCTTACCATCCCTACCCCTAAAGAGTTTTCTCATCTTTAAATAACCATAATAAGGCTGAACTGGTAGAATTGTTGTAAGGATTAAACACATGAGACATGTAAAACAGTATGCTAGTGTCTGGCATATAGTAACTACTAAATAAAAGGTAAATACTAATACAGCTATTATACATAATTAGATTCTTAGGTGAGTATCATTGAAAATTCATTCAGCAAGGATTAATTGAGCACCTGACTAGAAATTTGAAGAGAAATAAAACAACACTTATAATGGGTGATGGGGTAGGGATAGTGCTGTAGAGACAGGAGAATCAACTGAACATGCAAGCTTGAAGCGCAGAGAAGGGAGTAGGCAGGGTATCCCCCAAAATTGTATACACACTTTAACAGCTGATAGCTCAATTTTGAAAATGAAATGTATTTTAATAAACACTGCCTTTATAATTATTCAAAGTATGCGTATACATCTTTTGGGACACCCTGTATGTTTTGTTTGGAGGAAAGTGTATTGGAGATATCTGATCTGCTTGATTTCACTGATTAAAAATTGATACAGACTAACTCATGGGAATATATAATCTATAGTATCAAGGGATATAGAAAGATTCCAAGTTTTGATGAGTTACCATGTGGAAGACAAAGGGTGGAGTCATTTTTGGGCATGGTAAAGTTGGTACCTTTGGAGTGGCCTTGTAGAATGGTCCCTAAGCAAATTCCAAGTTCTTTTTAAGCTTGTTTCTCATTTGTGTGCCTAGATACCTGGGAAGTGCCATTTGAGGAGATCTCAGAGCTGCAGTGGCTGGGTAGTGGAGCCCAAGGAGCTGTCTTCCTGGGCAAGTTCCGAGCGGAGGAGGTGGCCATCAAGAAAGTGAGAGAACAGAATGAGACGGATATCAAGCATTTGAGGAAGTTGAAACATCCTAACATCATCGCTTTCAAGTAGGTCAAGGCTTTTGTTTTATTTTTTTCCTTTTTTTAAGAAATAGATTTTCTTTCCCCCAGTATATACATATAAATTCCTGCTTTGAAAGACATGTTAAGACCATGCTATAGACTGAGCACTGTGCTAGGTGCTTTGGTAGGGTATCAAAGAACTATTAAATTAGAGCCACGTCTTTAAGGAGTTTATAATATAGAAGTTACTTTTGCCAGAGGTTGCCCTGCTTGGACAGGATGCAGATGGGGCAGAGAGAGAGAAAGTGGATTCTTGCCCAGCAGTCAGATCTGCTCATCAACCTCAGTTATCAATAGGATGACAGATAACCTGAACACCCTAAAGCTCAATTAAGAAAACAAAGCTAACATCTAAGTGACCAGAGAACAATTAGTCCCTGTGTAATAGATGTGCTTTTTATTAGTTTCTATTAGCATTTCTTATTAAATATTAACTTGTAATAACAGATACCTTCAGAGTATTTCTCCCTGCCTCATTGCTTGCTAGGTGGCTTTTTAAGGAATGCCAAATACTCAGCTTTCTAAATGTAATGATACAGAGTTATTGGTGATAGCAAGTTATGTGCTATTTTCATTTCACAAAGTAGTTGTTTTCAAGATCTTTATAGTTTAGACCATTATTTTCACAATATTGGCAGGGATCCCTAGCAAAAGGGGGAGACCCAAAGGCAAATTTGTGGAAATCACCAAATTTAGCAGTGCTGAGTTCTAAATATGTGAAATTCCTTCTGCCTTGAGTTCCCTCTCTTACCAGCCTTCAAAGTTTGCCTTAGGTTTGAACAAATGAATGGTGAGTGGCTTTAGAGTAGGCAAAGTAAAGAATAGGAAAGTAGCTTTTAAGTGGGCTGAAAGTATAGAAAGTAGAACTTCTTTATATGTATACTAGAGGCCCGGTGTCCCTCAGCCTGGCCTGCACCCTCACAATCTGGGACCGCTGGCTCCTAACTGCTCACCTGCCTGCCTGATCATCCCTAACTACCTGCCCCCCACCAGCCTGGTTGCCCCACACAACCTGCTGTTCAGTCATTTGGTCGCCCCTTACAATCCAGGACTGCTGGCTCCTAACCATTCACCTGCCTGCCTGCCTGATTGCCACTAACTGCTTCTGCCTGATCGCCCCCTAACTGCTCCCCTGCTGGCCTGATTGATGCCTAACTGCTCCCCTGCTGGCCTGATCATCCCCAACTGCTCTCCCCTGCCAGCCCAATTGCCCCAACTGCCCTCCCCTGCTGGCCTGGTCTCCCCTAACTGCCCTCCCCTTCAGGCCTTGTCCCCCCCAACTGCCCTCCCCTGCAGGCCTGGTCACCCCCAACTGCCCTTCCCTGCCAGCCTGGTTGTCCCCAACTGCCCTCTCCTGCTGGCCATTTTGTGGTGGCCATCTTGTGATGATGTCACGCTTGACGCTACCTAGGCTTTTATTATATAGGGATATGAAAATAATATGACAAATGAGGCTACAGTTAAAAGTGGAATAACTTACAAATCCCCCTTCCCTAAACTAGAAGGAACTCCTCCCAGCCCCCAAGAGGGAGCCTCCCTTGATAAAATTCTCATTATGAAAATAAACATGTGATGTGATAATTTTTTGTTGGAACCACATCCCCAAAGAGAGAAATAGTAATCTTAGGTACAGGTTTTGTAGAATGAGTTTAAATGAGTATTAAGGCTGTTTTGATTCAAGACAACTTATGGAAAGGGAAATGGTTGTAAAAAGAAGAGAAGCATTGTCCTGGCCAACATTGCTCAGTGGTTAGAGCATCGGCCTGCTCACTGAAGGGTCACAGGTTCGATTCCCAGTCAAGGGCATGTACCTGGGTTGGTGTTCAATCCCCAGCCCAGTCAGGACAAGTGCGGGTTGGGACACGTGCAGGTGGCAACCAATCCGTGTGTCTTGTCTCTCTCACATCGATGTTTCTCTCTCCTCCCTTCCCTCTCCCTTCCACTCTCTCTAGTGATTCTACTACTGGTAGCACTTGTTGCATGTGAGACTAAAACAAACTGCTCTAATCTTTCCAAAGATGATCATTTCAAAAGACAATAAGAGGATTTTATTTTTTTAATCCTCACCTGAGGATATTTTTTTCATTGATCTTCAGAGAGAGAATACAAGGGGTGAGAAGGGAGGGAGAGCAAGAGGGAAAAAAGAGAGAGAGAGAAACATCAATGTGAGAGAGACACATTGACTGGTTGCCTCCTGCACGGGCCCTGCAATTGAGTTGCATGCCCCTCACTGGAAAATGAACCCTCAACCCTTCAGTCTGCAGGCCGATGCTCTAACCACTGAGAAAACTGGCGGGGCAAGAGAATTCTTTTTAAGCAGGCTACCAGAGACTCACTTCTTTCGTTCATTTTACTTCACCAAGAGGATCTTCACTCTAAATGGAAGGTAGAGCTTCCATTTAACTAAACCTTGAAGCTTAGGTTTGAGACAGAGATTAGCAAGCCTTTTGGCCTCCTGAAATGAAATAGGCTGTATCTCCCAGGTAAGAGGGCTTTCCATGTAGAATTTGTGTCCTAAGAGGATGGGTATGAGAAGCTTTGTTCCTTTTTCTTCTCAGTCTTTCCTCCCACCTCACTCTCTGACCCACCCACCTGCATATGCTCTTTTCAGCATTTTGGACAAATATTGCCATGCTGGTGCCCAACTCTTTAGGCTGAAGATTCTTGAATAGTCTTTACCTCTACATGGAAACAATAGCGAGACTGTGTCCCTGGCCCATTACACCATGCTCTTGAGGCATTGTGTAGTGTTATGTTTGCAGCTATCTGTGCCATGTGTTGCTTGGCCAATGAATCATTCAGGACCATCTGGAAGACATGAAGGCAAGATTAGATTTTAGTACGTCTCTCTGGATACTGATTTCTGTGCTTACAGCTTCTTTTGAAATAAGAACCATGTACAGAAGGGAAAGAATACTGTATTCTTTTTCCTTCCAATTTCTTAAAGTGGTCTTTTAAAGAAAACCCAGTCTGACTGTTCCTAATGGAATTGAGTGCCAAAGGGAAGAAAAGGTAGCAATTAGAAGTGATTATAGAGCTGTTATTTATAGCTAGTAAGGGCCTTGTCATAGTATAGGGCTGATGGAATGATTGCTTCTCATTTGTCAGTCGGGAAAGATGAAAAATGCATACATATCACCATTAGGCCCTTTCTGTCTACATTTGTGACAAGTTAAAACATAGTTGAACAGGATTCTGAATAACTTCAATCGAATATGTATTTTGATATCCTTAAGCATGTTACATTATTCCTGCCTTATTCATTATTTCTCTGTGATGAAAATTAAAGTCTGTTTGTAGTTGCCGTACATTCTTGCTCCACTGAGGTTTCCTACAAGTCAATAACAAACACTTGAAAAAATGTTTCCACTGAAAATCAAGATGAAAATTTTGGGTAGCTTAGAAAATGATGGAGAGTAATAGAAATAGCTTTGTGGCATTTGACAGGCACAGCAAAGCAGGGAAAATGAAGACTACTTCTTTAATTTGTTTATAACCTGCTATTGTTGTAAGACTTTCACATGATTACAAGCCATCATGGCCTCTATTTTTTATATATATTTTTATTGATTTCAGAGAGAAAAAAAGAGGAAGCAAGATAGAAACATCAATGATGAAATAGAAGCATTGATTGTCTGCTTCTTGCACACCCCACACTGGGAATCAAGCCCTCAACCCAGGCAGGAGCCCTGACCTGGAATCGAACTGTGACCTCCTTGTTCATAGGTTGATGCTCAACCACTGAGCCATGCCAGTTGAGCCCATCATGGCCTCTAAAGACTTTCATCACTTATAGCAGCCTAAGAAATAGGACATGAATTGAGAACTGGCTAAGGACTTTAGCTGGGTGCTTGCAGGTAGACTGCTCTCAGTAACTACTCTGCAAAGTTTTAAAGGAAGGCATACATACATACCATTAAGGATGGGACACAGAGAATTGCAGACGGTGACTTTTTTTTCTCCTTTCTCATCCTCAGAACCGAACTGTGAACTAGAATTAATCTGACTATTCCCACTTCTATAAGGCAACAATATTAATGTAGGAATCCCCAATATGCTGGTCTATCCTGCAGTTATGGAGGATAACAAAGGCAGTGTGGTGTACGAGTGGAAAGAGCATGGCTTTGAAGTTAAACAGGAAGATTTGAATCCCACTGTCACGTGTTAGTTGTCTGATCTAAGATAAGTCACTGTCCCTCTCTGAACATTACCTATAAAAAATGGAAAAGGTAATATCTATCTTACAGTGGTTTGGAGCAGACTAAATAAAACAATTAAATAAACATGTAAACATGCCTGACAAATAGAAGATGTTCTTTCATGTTAGTGCCCTTCCTCCTACCCCAGGCCTCTGCACGTGTCCGTGTGAAGGTTTGATCATCAAAAAAAGTTAAGGTAAAGTTAAGAACTATCTGTCAAGGGCTTGCTGTGAATGTCTAGGCCTTGTGGTAGACAGATAAGAACATGGAAACCTTTCCCTTCAATGAGTCTGTAATCTATATCAGATTGCATCTAAAAACTAATGGCTGCTATGTAGCATTGGAATTGAGAGAAGAGAAAGATCTTTGTGCTGGAACAATCAGGAAAGGCTTCATGGAAGACGTAAGAATTGATGGAAATACAGGCTGCATGGATATATAACACATGTGTAATGCTATTTTTATTCTGAACAGAAATGTTTTTCAAAGACTATATAATATAGAAAATTTTTCAAGTTTTTTTAACTTCTTTCTAAATTTATTTAGATCATTCTTTATGTTTTATTTACAATTGACATACAATATTATATTAGTTTCAGGTGTACACATCAATAATGAGACATATAAAATAGAAAATTGAGCCCAGCTGTGTTGTTCAGTGGTTGAGTGTCAACCCATGAACCAGGAGGTCACAGTTCAATTCCCAGGCAGGGTACATGCCCAGGTTTCTGGCTTGATCCCCAGTAGGGGGTGTGCAGGAGGCAGCCAACCAATGATTCTCTCTAATCGATGTTTCTATCCATTTCTCCCTCTCCCTTACTCTCTCTGAAATCAATAAAAACATATTTTTAAAAAGAAAAATTATTCTTTTTTCTGATCTTCAATCTAGCCAGTCTTAAATTTGAGTAACTTAGAATTCAACAAAATAATAGTAAAAATAGCAATATTTTATTTGAATTCTATTTCTGCACACTATATATAAAACCCTCTATGTAATTCTAAAAGGAAGCTATTTAAATTATTCTTAATCAAAACAACACAATATCCAGCCCACACAAAGCCTCAGAAAAGGGTGCTCTTTGTCCCAGAATGGAATGTCCCCTCAGAAAAAGCACCAGATATGGCATAGCACGTAGATACCCAGAGTGAACAAAACAAAACTAAAATTGTTGCTATGCATAGTAGAGAAAACTTGTAGACTAAAGCGTTTGAATGATAATTTAAGAATCAGGAATGATTATCTATATGCATGTAAAAAATAATTTGGATAGAGAATTGGTCTTAGTGATTAAATTTATGAAATACTCTAAGATATAAATAGGTATACATGTATATTTGTGTCTATGTGTGTATTATATACATGCTTGTGTTTTCTTGAAAGGGGTGTTTGTACTCAGGCCCCATGTTATTGTATCATCATGGAATACTGTGCCCATGGACAACTCTATGAGGTTTTGCGAGCGGGCAGGAAGATCACGCCTCGATTGCTAGTAGACTGGTCCACAGGAATAGCAAGTGGAATGAATTATTTGCACCTTCACAAAATTATTCATCGTGATCTCAAATCACCTAAGTGAGTACTGGAGCTAATTTTTCAGCCATTTTGTTTTATTGCTTTGAAATAAGGAATTCCATCAACCTTAGTTGAAGTTTTCAGACATGATACTTTTGGTTCAGCTTAAGTCAGTACAGTGGGCAATGCTATTTGTGTATCTTTTGGATTATTATTGACCTACTTACCGATGTAGATGGCAGATATGTTCAGGCACCTGACACTAGTTTTCCCTTTTTGTTGTGTTATAACTGTACAATTATGAAACAATTCATTATCTGAATAATTGATCATTTTGAGTAATTAATGCCAAACTTCCTCACTTGGAGGCTTGATTTGTTGTTTTCCTGTGTGTTTCCAGAAAAACTCGTTTTAAAACTGAGTTTCAGAAGTACAGTCAGGTAAAAGTGAATGAATAAGAAACAGAGGCAAAGAATAAATTAAAAATGCTAAAACTAAAGCTTGTTCACAAAATGTATACCATAAGATTCTCTACCGCTGTGGTATAAAGGTGGACTCCATATTTGGCATTGAGTGTCCTAAACTCTAAGCAAAGAAAAAAAGAAATAGTTATAAGGTTCACAGTGTCCATAAGAAAAATACAAACTGATTATTTAAGAGAAGCAAAGCTGTTTCTAGTAACCTCTGTTTTCAAAATGATTCCTTGGCTACTAATAACCACATTAAGAGGAGTGTTTATTCAGTTCCTCAAATTACATAAAGAATTGATAAAATGGTATATTTCACTGTTGCTCCTATTTTTAAACATTTTTGTCACTTCTCATCACATTTTGGTTTGGAGAAGCAGAAAAGGATTAATCTTTTTTGCATGTGCTTTTCTAATTTACAATATATTTTTATATCCATGATCACATCTGCTTTAATCTTTGCAAAAACTGTGTGTGATAGATGTGACAAGTATCATTATTTTTATTTTATATAAGAGAAACTAGGGCTCAGAGCCCAAGGTCATGGAGCTAGGACTTGAACCCAGAACTTTTCGATTAAAGATCACTGTTTCCTAAATCATTGTGTGAAGGTGAGGGATTCACAAGGAATCCTGCCTCTTCTCCATGGAAGATATAAATCAGTCTTGATTATAAACTTCAAAGGAACTCTAATTTATCACCATAGTTCTCAATAATGTTTATTACCATTATTAGCTCACTGAACAACCTCCTTCTTAATTTACTTGCAAATAACTTTATTATATAGTGTTCATTCCTTCTGCCTATATGGAAGCTTTTGTCATCCACTACATACACATAAAATACTTGCCAAAGCCCTCTTTGAATGGTCTGCTTTTGAATCACCTGTTCTCCTTGAGAATTAATTTTAGAAAAGGAAGTTAGGAATATGTAGAATACATAACAATCCCATACTGCTCTCTTTAACTGCTGTCACTTAAAGATTAGAGTAAGTTGGTTAACCAGTAAGCATTCCCTCTGTTATCAGTACCACCCTGAACCCCTGCAGCCTTGGCCTCTTTGGGTTCCAAGATAATTTTGAAAAAAACAAAGATCAGTCTGTCTTGCTGTAAAGAGAGATTTTATTACCCGCATTAAGTCTTTAGGCTGTGTGACCTTTGTCTCAGAGATTTCACAAAAGTTCCAAAATCATATCTTCTCTGGTCCCCTCCCAAGTCCATTCCCTCTCGTCATCTATCTATATAAAATCCTAACATGCAAATCGACCAAACCACAGAACGACTGGTGGAACAACCAATCACTATGATGCGCACTGACCATCAGGGGGCAGACACTCAATGCAGGAGCTGCCCCCAGCCCACAGGCCCCAACCAACGGGGCAGTTACCCAGCTGGTTGCCCCACAGATCGGCCCTGATCGCCAGCGAGGCCTAGGGACCCTACCCGTGCAGGAATTTCATGCACCGGGCCTCTAGTGTCCTATAATGAGCAACACAAAAGAGGCAGAAAGGGAAGTTTCTGGTGTTTTCCCCCCTAGGAGTTTATCACCTTTTCTGACTCTCATGGTTTATGATACTATCAATTCTCCAATTATTGCAAATAGCCCATGATACTTTCATCCTTATGCATTTCCACCAACACTAGCACCATTAAATCAAAATTCCTAAATTATGTGAATTTTACATAGCAGGTGAAAAACCAGGGCATGGATGTAGATGAAGGTATTCTAAAGCAATTGCAAGCACTGAGCTATTTGGTAAATAGCTTTTTGACATTGGCAGGGACAGGGCAAATGTGAAGTCCCTGGTTCACGCAGAGAAGGGAGGAGTTAGACTGAGAAGTTTCCTATTTTCTAACCTCCTTGATTCTGATACTGTTGGAGTATTAAGCCTTTTTATTGTTAAAAATAGGTTTCTAGATCATTAAGCCTCTGAAACCCTAACTCATTGACATTCCTAAGTTCTAAACAGGCTGTTTCAATTGAACTCAGTCTAGTGCGTGAGGATGTTGCTATGTTGTATTAGTACCAGGTTATATTCATCTTTAAAGCTGGCAAAAGCAGTTTGCCCAGGTCACATTTCAGATAACTACTGTGAAAAGTAAAACATGAGTTGTGTAAATCGACTTAAGCTTAAATTTATTCCTGCTTTTCCTCATTGTTAGTGGAATCCCAGGATACTTATTAGCCTTTTAATGTAACGACTTCCTAGTATCATGTTCTCATGCATGATTTTAGTTGGCCATCACTTAAAGAGTGTTTTGAAAGAAGTGTTTTTTTAGTGGGCTGTCTGAGACTGGCAGGATGGAAACCAATGTTTATTGAGCATGTGTGCTTTACTTATCTCATTTAATTCAAACAAAATTTCCATGAAGCACTATTGCAGGCCTGTATTCCTTATCCAAAACTCTGGGAATCAGATGATTTCAGGAACAGTGCATTCATTACCTTACATTTCCAGCAAAGACTGGGGCAGCACCCTATAATCAGCCACATTCGTATAACTGTAGCAAAACCTATGATAGGCACACAAAGTGGGATTAATAAAGTGTGTTTGTTTATACATATGAAGAAATACTTATACACTGTTTTTAGATCTTTTTGCATTTTTAAACTGTGAGTAAGATATTGTGAACTGAATTGTCTCTATGTTATAGATGAGAAAAATGGCTTAGACCAGTGGTCGGCAAACTCATTAGTCAACAGAGCCAAATATCAACAGTACAACCAATGAAATTCCTTTTGAGAGCCAAATTTTTTAAATTTAAACTTCTTCTAATGCCACTTCTTCAAAATAGACTCGCCCAGGCCATGGTATTTTGTGGAAGAGCCACACTCAAGGGACCAAAAAGCCGCATGTGACTCGCAAGCTGCAGTTTGCCGACCACTGGCGTAGACAAAATTAAATAAACTGGCAAAGCTCACACAATGGTGAAGGCAGGATAAAACCAGATGTAAAAGCCCACTATGGCCCTGGCCAGTGTGACTCAGTTGGTTGAGCATGATCCCTTGCACCAGAAGGTCACAGGTTTGATTCCAGTCAGGGTACATGCCTGGGTTGCAGGTTCAGTCCCCAGGTGGGGTGTGTATAGGAGGCAACCAATCAATGTTTCTCTCTCACATCAATGTTTCTCTTTCTCTCTCTCCCTTTTCCTTCCTCTCTCTTTAAAAAACATCAAATATATATATATATATATATATATATATATATATATATATATATATATTGAAGCCCACTATGCTATGCTGCCTCACAAGTATGAATGGTGCTGTTTCTAGTGTACCACTAATGTCCTAGTAATATTGAAACTGGTAAGCTGAATTCTGCAAGGTAGGGGGCAGCAAAGTCTTCAGTTGCCAATTTGAGTCTTGTTTTTTATTAGCACTGATGATCTGGATGTTCTCTTATTATTCTTTTCAAAGTGTTTTAGTGACTCACACGGATGCAGTAAAAATTTCAGATTTTGGTACATCTAAGGAACTCAGCGATAAAAGTACCAAGATGTCCTTCGCTGGCACAGTGGCATGGATGGCACCAGAGGTGATACGAAATGAGCCTGTCTCTGAAAAAGTTGATATATGGTGAGCAGCACCATCTGTGCCAACTGGAAAACCTTTTCCCACTTTCACCCTTCAGCATTTCCTCCACCCACACTAATACTTTCCTCAAATAGTCTTTAGTGTTGCTCTCTTCTGGTTGGTTGCAGTCCCATATTACCCAGTATGATGGTAAGAAGGGTTGGGATAGAATTAAGATGATTCAGTAAATCATCGGTTGTAAGGACCTTCAGAGAATATGCTAAATTTTCTGGGAAATGGGAAGTTTACTTTATTTTTTTTAATTTAATAAATCTTTATTGTTCAGATTATTAAAATTGTTTCTCCTTTTCCCCCCCATACCTCCCCTCCACCCGGTTCCCACCCCACCCTCCGCCCTTACCTCCCCACCACTGTCCTCATCCATAGGCGTACGATTTTTGTCCAGTCTCTTCCTGCATCTCCCATACCCCTTTCCCCTGAGAATTATCAGTCCACTCCCTTTTCTAATGCCCCTGATTCTATTATATTCACCAGTTTATTCTGTTCCTCAGATTTTTAATTCACTTGATTTTTAGGTTCACTTGTTGATAGATACTTATTTGTTGTTCATAATTTTTATCTTTACTTTTTTCTTCTTCCTCTTCTTAAAGAATACCTTTCAGCATTTCATATAATACTCGTTTGGTGGTGATGAACTCCTTTAGCTTTTTCTTACCTGTGAAGCTCTTTATCTGACCTTCCATTCTGAATGATAACTTTGCTGGGTAGAGTAATCTTGGTTGTAGGTTCTTGCTATTCATCACTTTGAATATTTCTTGCCACTCCCATCTGGCCTGCATAGTTTCTGTTGAGAAATCAGCTGACAATCATATGGGTGCTCCCTTGTAGGTAATTAACTGTTTTTCTCTTGCTGCTTTTAATATTCTCTCTTTGTCTTTTGCTCTTGGCATTTTAATTATGATGTGTCTTGGTGTGGTCCTCTTTGGATTCCTTTTGTTTGGGGTTCTGTGCGCTTCCTGGACTTGTAAGTCTATTTCTTTCACCAGGTGGGAGAAGTTTTCAGTCATTATTTCTTCAAATAGGTTTTCAGTATCTTGCTCTCTCTCTTCTTCTGGCACTCCCATAAGTCGGATGTTGGTATGCTTGAGGTTGTCCCAGAGGCTTCTTACACTATCTTCAACTTTTTGGATTCTTTTTTCTTTTTGCTTTTTCAGTTGAGTGTTTTTTGCTTCTTTGTATTTCAAATCTTTGACTCAATTCTTGCGTTCCTCTAGTCTGCTGTTGGGTCTCTGTATATTTTTTATTTCAGTCAGTGTATGTTTAATTTCTAATTGGTCCTTTTTCATATCTTCGAGGGTCTCGCTAAATTTATCGGCCTTTTCTAGGATATTCTTGAAAAGCCTTATAACTGTGGTTTTGAATTCTATATCCAGTCGTTTGTTTTCCTCCATTTCTTTCGTTTGTGAGCTGTTTCCTTGTCACCGCATTTTCTCTGCTTCCCTGAGTTGGTAGGGTAGCTTTGTGTGCTAGGTTTCCTATATGGCCCAGTGGGTCGGCCTCCCCAGTTAACCTGAGGTGTACACTCTTGTTGCACCCCTTTGTGGACACATGTGTACAGCCTTGTTGTAGTTAAGTCTTGATTGTTGTTGGTATCACTGGGAGGAATTGACCTCCAGGCCAGTTGGCTGTGAGGATCAGCTTTGTCTACACTGGGAGAAGTTCGTTGCTGGAGACAGCCTTATAGGATCAGACTTGCAAAATTGCAAAAGCCTCTGTGCTCAGATTGGATGGGGCAGAGTCTCAGGGCAGAGCAGACAGTCTTGGCTTCCCGTCAGCCCTGCCCTTGAGTGCGCACTTCCAGACCTCTGCCTTCCGCGGCTCCCCTGAGTTTCCGCCTGACGGTCCAGATTCCCCCTGTAAGAGCGTGGGTCCCCAGGGGCTCTCCCAGAACTGGGGTTCAGTGCAGTCAGTAGCTTCTGACTCCCTTCCACTAGGGAAAGCCTGCAGCAACTTCCACATTCAGTCTTCTCTGTGAACACTCGTGTGCATGCGCCTCCATACCCCTGCCTGCCGCTGCTCCCCCAAAACTCTGAGTCTCCGTGTGCCTTTCTTTCTACCTGACAATCCAGACTCCCCCTGTATGAGCCTGGGTCCACAGGGTTTCACCCAGAACTGGGGTTCAGTGCAGTCGGGGGCTTCCTTCCCCCTCCTGCCAGAGAAAGTCAGCCAGGCACTCAGTGGCCCTTCCTCTCTGAGCGTGTGTCTCTGTACCTCAGCCCTTTGCCGCTCCTCTGATTCTCCGTGAGCTTTTCTCTTTCCTTCTGGTTGTAGAATTTCCACTCAGCCAGCCTTCCTATGGTTCTGGATGATATCCGCTCTGTTTTTTAGTTGTAGTTTTGAAATTGTTGTACGAGGCAGCAGTTTAGGTGCTTACCTATGCCGCCATCTTGGTTTCTCTTGAAAGTTTACTTTAAATAACCATTTAATACAAAAGTCTTCCTGGACTTTACATTACATAATTCTCACCTTCTTAAATAAAATACTTTAAACAAAGTTTACCTGTTTTGGTGACTCAGACCATCATGTATATCTGTGACCTACTGATGTGAATAGTTATGTGCTTTAGACGTATTTGAGTTGTATAGTGCAATTTACCCTTTTATAAATAGCCTCTATGGGCTATGCTTTTTTGTTGTTGTTGTTCTTTATCAATTTTTCCTCCAAATCTTCGCTATTAACAGTGTATTTCCCTATAGTTGCTTTTTTTTTCCATTCATAAAATGGACTACTAATAACTTTTAGGCTAAAATAATAGCATATATTAAAATTGCATGTAACATCAAAGTAAGTAAGAAAAAGAAGAAATGTAGAATGACTTGTAATTTGGGTAATTATTACCAATGTGTCCTCCTTAGGGATTATGCCAATTTATGTTCCCAACAGAAATGTGTAAGAGTGTTTTCTCAGCCTCAACAAGAAAGTTAAACTTTTGGATGTTTGCCAACTATGTAGGTTTTTTAAAAAAAAGTATATTTGGAGCAATTTTAATTTGTATTCCTCTTCTTATAAGTAAGGTTGTGCATTTTTTCATGTTTACAAACCATGTATAATTTCTTATTTGTGAACTATTCTTCACTAAGCTTTCTAATCTTTATTCTTATCAATTTATGAATATTTTATATATTAAGAAGATTAGCCTTTTGTATATAGTAGAGGTTTTATTTTTCCATGCCAGATTTTTTTTAATGCAGTTTAGCTTAATCATTCTCTCCTTTTATGGCTTCTGGATTTCATAATCAGAAAATCCTTCACCACTCTAAGAATTTTTTTTAATTCCCATGTATTTTTTCAGGAAATTTAGTTTCATTATTATAACTAAATCTTTGATTAATTAGGAATTCATCTTTATGTAAGATGACATATAAATTTCATTTTCTCCCTCATTGTCCAAACAGCATCTATTAAATAATCAATTTCCCCCACTGGTTTGAGATGTCACTTTTATCATATATGCAATCCCTCTCTGTATTTGGTCTATTTCTAGATTTCTGTGCCATTTCATTAGTGTAGCTGTGTATTCATGCACCAGAGTTAATCACTGAAGCCTTACAAAATGTCTTAACATTGGAGAGTGTTGGTTACCTCTCAGTGACTTTCTTTCTTAGAGTGTTCCTGGCTGTTTCCATTTTTCTTGTAGCAGTATTAGAATTTTAAAACTGGGTACACATTCAATTAAAAATGAATAAAGAACTAAAATACAAGCCAGCCTTTCTGAAATGTCTTCTGTACGTGTTCTTGGTACCGCTGCAGGTCCTTTGGTGTGGTGCTTTGGGAATTGCTGACAGGAGAGATCCCTTACAAAGATGTAGACTCTTCAGCCATTATTTGGGGTGTTGGAAGCAATAGCCTACACCTTCCAGTTCCTTCCACTTGCCCTGATGGATTCAAAATCCTTATGAAACAGACATGGTAAGAAATATATTTCTCCTAACATTCTATTTTACCTTCCTCCTCAAAACCATATTTAAAACTTCTTCAGAACTGCAGGGAAGTCTCTAATGTGTATTGGGAGTGAATCATCTGGTAGTATAAAAACCAGGAGCCTTGGAACTATTTATAAATAAAGAATTTCGTGCATGCCCTGACAGGTTTGGCTCAGTGAATAGAGAGTCGGCCTGTGGACTGAAAGGTCACAGGTTCGATCCCGGTCAAGGGCATGTACCTTGGTTGCGGGCACATCCCCAGTGCGGGGTGTGTAGGAGGTAGCTGACTGATGTTTCTCTCTCATTGATGTTTCTAGCTCTCTATCCCTTTCCTTTCCACTCTGTAAAAAATCAAATATATATATATATATATATATATTTTTTTTTAAAGAATTTAGTGCATGTTGAAATAGTAGGCCTTAGTAAATAATAGCTATTATTACTTTACCAGTCCTAAGGGATTATTATCAAACAGGTCACTGATGTTCATTTCGTCAACACTGCCTGAGGTACAGCCATGCACGGAGTCAAAACTGGCTTTCATTTTTCTTAGAGTAGAATAAAATCTTTATCCTCCTGGGCATACCTTCTGAAATGCACAAGCTGCCTTTTTCTACATTTAGGCAAAGTAAACCTCGCAACCGACCTTCTTTCCGGCAGACACTCATGCATTTGGACATCGCGTCTGCAGATGTGCTTGCCACCCCACAAGAAACTTACTTCAAGTCTCAGGTAAGTGTGGAAACTTTCTGCCAGGTACTACTACTGAACAAACAGACAAGGAGCTCTCAATGAGAAAAAGTAATTCTTAGAAGAGAGCCATTCTGATTCTTATAGCATTTATATAACTCCATTCATTGTGAAACAGTAACTGTGATACTCATACATATGACCTTTTGGAGTTTCTTGCGCACATATAGTATTCTCTCGTTTGAAAAGAACATGTATCAGAATCTGATCTTCACAATGGGTTCTGGTGAAACTGTTGAAGAGAAAAGAGGAAAATAAGATATGAAAAGTGTAATGTACATATATGCAAATTAGAATTACTTCTGAACTTCATGAACGTATTATAGTCTTTGAAGAAGAAAAAATACAGTACAGAGTAGTTAAATACCAGAAAGAGCCCATGATAGAATCGGGCCCAGAGAGAACCTTTTCTCTAACTTTATATGTCACTTAATAGCACCAAATAAAATATCACTTAATGTGTCTGTTAGCTTTTATTGCATTACATGCCATTCTAAAACTTATGGCTTAAAACAATAAGCTTTTGTTTAGCTCACGATTTTGTGGGTTGGACATTTGGGCTAGAAGTTCTTCTGCTGGCTTTGGGCTCGCTCACATGTCTGCCGTCCATTGCAAGGTCAGCTGGGAGGCTGGCAGGTTCCAGGTGGCCTCATTCTCAAGCCTGACTACTGGCTGGCTATTAACTAGAGCACCTCAGTTCTCCACGTGGCCTCTTAGCCTCGGCAGGCTAACTTGGGCTTGTTCACATGGTGTTCTC
This sequence comes from Corynorhinus townsendii, assembly GCA_026230045.1. Taxonomy (NCBI): domain Eukaryota; kingdom Metazoa; phylum Chordata; class Mammalia; order Chiroptera; family Vespertilionidae; genus Corynorhinus; species Corynorhinus townsendii. Next base: position 43,993,394 of record JAPDVU010000002.1, read on the forward strand.
GGGGTGACAAAAGCAGCAAAGGGCAAGCCCCAGTGCACAAGTGATTTTTAAGCCTATGTGTGTATCATGCATGCGAATGTCTCTTTGGCTAAAACAAGTCACAAGCCAACCCAAATAGAGAAATAGACATCACCTCTTGATCTGTGCAGAGAGGGGAAGAATTTGTGACTATTAAGTGAAAATGCTACAAATGTCATAAGGTTTGGTGGTCCAACCACTATCAACATGGATAGGGAGTCGTGGGGGATAAGTGTACGTGAGGTCCTCATCCCTCCCAGACCCAGGTAATAGCAAAAGGAGTAACATGGGGTGAAACTATGGTTTCTGAAATAAGTGTGATGATCCTAAGTTACAGCTTTATGCCTGCAAGATTTCACAACAGTATTACCTAATTTCTTATATGGTACTACTCATGGTACTGTGCTTCTAAGTGAATTTTTGTAAGATGAATTCCATCTCCACATTATTTTCCAGTATCATTTCAAAGATTCATTCTCAGAGAAGACATTTTGTTACCAATCGGTGTTCCAATCCATTCATCATAGTCCCCCATCTGCAGTGGGGGGTGCACTTACCCACCAGGAAAGTCTGTGTTAAAACAAGTACTGGACTGGGAGGGGCATCGTCCTGGGGGTTAAACAAGTCCTCCAATATGTCTTGCTACCTGCCCCTACCCAAGGCTCAGAGTATGTGCTTCTCAGGTATCTGACAGACACACAGATACTCTGCCTATCAGACATTGCAAATTTCTTAATAAAGTCACAGGGCTTCTGGCAGTTTCCAAGGAAAGGTAAGTCAGAGACTCTTATCCTGCCCAAAGTTCCAACTTACTTTCTATGGAGCCACAAACTTAGCTCTTCCCACAGCTGTGTCTTTAAATGTTTGGTCAGACTTGCCCCTATAGTTTTTTAGTGTTTCTAATGAATTACTGTGTAAGAAAAGTGTTTGATCTTAGAGAAAATAAGAGGATGTAGGAGGTTGACTTCATATCATTTCCTCTGTTCTTTGATATGCATTTGGGTAAACTCCCTTAAAACTATCACAAGTATTGCCTATCTATTCAAATACATGTAGGTGTGGGGCACTAGAGAAGAAATCTGTCAAATAGCTATTAGTGCTCAGAAAAAAAATCCTAGGGCCTTTTGTGAAATGAAAGGGAATAATAGTGAGTACTCTTTAGGAAATCTTTCAAGCGTAGGGTATGATTGCAATCGCAGCTTTGCTTCCCTCACTATACAGTAACTATAAAACTATACATGCCACAATTTTGAAAAGCAGTTTTTGTGAGCATGCTAAGTCACAAGCTATTGAGACCGTATAACTATATATACTTGGAAAACTTCAATTTCTAAGCAGATTTTACTTGAGTGCTCCCAGAATATCACTTCTTAACCAGTGCAACATATTCTGAGCGCCCCTGCCCTAGCTGCAAAGCACAGAATGGTGCAACTCCGCACCCACAGTCAGTGTCCTTACTTGTACAAACTCACTTTTATCAGCACATGCAGTGCTAAATGTGTGAAGATGCAGCATATATAGCACAGATGAACTCAGAAAAGAAAAGGTTCTTTTGGAGCAAGAATATGAAAGGGAGACGAAAGGGAGGGGAAGGGAAGAAGAGAGAAGAAAAACTTAGTACATTGGATATCTTTTAATATTCATTCATTCTTCCACATTTTTCTCCCAACATAAAATTTTACCTCTCCTTAAAGAACCCCAAAATCTGCTATCCTTGCTAGTTTCTAGAATTAGGCCCTGAGTCTAAATTCCTGTCCTATGATCTTGGATAACTCACTACATTCTCTAGACATCAGCTTACTCATCTAAACAACAAAGGTAACCATATCTTCCCATCCTTTTGGAGTTTTGGTGAGGATCAAGTGAGACAATAAAAGTGCAGTGACCCTGACCGGTTTGGCTCAGTGGATAGAGCATTGGCCTGCGGACTCAAGGGTCCCAGGTTCGATTCCGGTCAAGGGCATGTACCTTGGTTGCGGGCACATCCTCAGTGGGGGGTGTGCAGGAGGCAGCTGATTTATGTTTCTCTCTCATTGATGTTTCTAGCTCTCTATACCTCCTTTCCTCTCTGTAAAAAATGAATAAAATATATTTTTTAAAAAGTGCAAGTGATTTGTAAACTGTAGAGGACCTCCCACAAAGCTACAAAAATTAAGCCTCCTTTGGGTTGTTATATTCCGGGTACTTTTTCTGATGAACTCCTGAGATGGATAAGATGGCAGTAGGGAATATTCATTGTGTTTTGACATTATGCCACCCAGGTGGGGAAGAACTGGTTATTCACACATGGTTTTGCTTTGCTATAGCAGTCTTGCACCTGAGGCCTCACCTCCTCCTGCCTGCTGACAAAATCTTATCAGCATCAGTTATTAATCAACTAGAGGCCCAGTGCATGAAATTCATGCACTAGCAGGGGGGGGGTCCCCTAGCCTGGCCTGCACCCTCTCACAATTCGGGACCCCTTGGGGGATGTCCGACTGCTGGTTTAGGCCCGATTCCCTCTGCCTGCCTGCCTGATCATCCCTAACCATTTGTCTGCCTGCCTGATCATTCCTAGCCACCTCTACCTCGGCCCCCACACCTGGGACCCAGGCTTCCCTCCTCCAGCCAGCCACAGGCAACCAAGACCTGGACTTCCCTCCCTCTGGCCAGCTGCAGGCACCTGGGACCCCGGGCAGCACCACCTGGTCCTCAGCTTTGTCAGGAAGGACGTCCAGTCTATCTGGTCTGATTAGCATATTACACTTTTATTAGTATAGAAGATGGTTGTTGGCCATGGTCTCCACCTCCCACCAAAACTGTCTGTCCAGAGCGCTGCCCCAGCCTAAGAGAAAATGCTTCATTCATCTGTTTCTCATCAGTGGCACATGTGTGAAGATGCAGCATATATAGCACAGATGAACAAAACAACCAATTTCAGTACAATATTAGATTCTACCACAGCTATTGCTTCATTCTTAAGCAGTAACCCATTTCTCCAAGTAGGCACTTATTGCTCCTGGTATTCAATTACATTTTATACCAGTCTTTGGAAACCATTTAGCCTGGCCCCAAATCCCAGCTGCCAGATGGACTGTGTGCCCTGCTTCAAAGCTCTCCACCACCCTCTGCCTTTGCATCACTCTAATCTCCTTTTGAGTGCCACTGCGACCACCATTAATTCAGGGGAGTTGCAGAGGCACTAAATTCACTGTAAGACTGTGCTGCCTCAAGAGTAGTCTTGTCATGACCTAGCCAGTTTGGCTCAGTGGATAGAGTGTCAGCCTGTGAACTAAAGGATCCCAGGTTCGATTCTGGTCAAGGGCATGTACCTTGGTTTCAGGTTGCCTGGCCTAGGTTGGGGTGTGTGCAGGAGGCAACCAATCAATATGTCTCTCTCGCCTCAATGTTTCTCTCTGCCTCTCCCTCTCTCTTCCACTCTCTAAAAATCAATGGGAAAATATCCTTGGGTGAGGATTAACAAACAAACAAAAAGCAGTCTCGTCATGAGCAAGTAGGTGCTTAGGCTAGAAGTGGGAGGCAGGAAACAGGACGCTGTGCCAATCAAGAGTTGGGTTTACCATATCTAAGTCTTTACTGGCTCAGAATCTATGATTTCCTGCTACTTAGCCCCTGAAATCCTGCTTCTATATTCCTCAAGAGAGTCTGGAACTCATTCTTTTTATTTTTTTATTTTTTTTACTTTTTAAATTTTGAGGTAAAATATATATAAAATAAAATTTTCCATTTTAACCATACAATTCAGGAGCATTAATTACATCCACAATGTTGTGAAACTATCGATATGTTTCGAAAAATTTTCATCACCCCATTAAGCAATAATTTCTCATTCCTTCCTCTCCACAGCCCCTGCTAATCTCTGTTCTACTTTCTGTCTCGATGAATTTACCTATTCTAGATACTTCATTTAAGTTTTGTTTCACTTAGTATGTTTTTAAGATTCATCTATGTTGTAGCATGCATCAGAACTTCATTCCTTTATATGACTGAATAATGTTCTGTTGAATGGATATAACCCACATGTTGTTGATCCATTCTTCTGTTAACTCAGCTTCATTTTTACACCTGTATTAGGGGAGAGGAAAGAAGCGAGGCTTGGGTGCAAGAGCTTCAATGCTATTGACTGAATAAGTGGAAGGATGGAGAAGTCAAAAACCTAAATGTCCTCTTTATGTCCCAAGCCTGATCTGGGACATAAAGAGGATCCCATTAATGGTGATAACCCAGGTTTTACTGGATTTTTCTCTTATCTGTTCACAGGGATGTAAGTACCTTGAAGCACCCCCTACTCCCTCCTTCCACTCTCCACATGCATTTGGGGGAAATCCCCATAAAGAGTAGGGTGTCAGCATCTGCTCCGCTTTCCACTGGCTCTGTCTGGACACAGCCGTCCCCGCCTAGCATCTGCCAGGTATTGCTTTATTGGACAGCACTGCTTTCTTCTAAAGGACTGTGGTCCCTGGCTGGCATCCACCAGGTGCTCCCATATCCTCAGGGCACTGCCGTCACCCACTGGAAGCTGTTATTTCCAGCTGTAATGGCAGCTCTGGACTTTACAAGATTCCCAAGCTGCACATTGTCCTGTTTACACAACACTCTTCCTTTTCCTGTTGACTTCACTTTGTTAAAAGTAATGGGGCAATGCTGGTTATGGCAACATCTTACAGGTATTTTAGTGAAACAGTGGAAAATGCCGCTCCTCCCCAATGATGGTGGCTTTTTTTATAGATCAAGTTCATGCAGGAATCTTTCCGGCACGACTGTTTTCTGTCAGGGCCCCTCGGTCTCTGTCAAATTGGCTTCACATATGCCCACACATGTCTGAGTTGCAGATTAAGTGCCAGTTGGAACTCCTATTACATAAAGATTCTAAGTATATGTGATGGAACTACAAAATTAACATCTACCAGTCACATGATACCTTTGGGGAAAGCATGATTAATCAGTACCTGCTGTTTCCCCACACATCCTGTTCCCTTTTCAAAGGAGGAAACTTCTTTTTGAAAATTCACTTTTTTAATAGGTTTCAATCTTCAGAAGGTTCTCTTTAAGTTTCCCTAACCCATAAACCCATAAGCAAAATATCAAGAGGTTTATTTTCTCTAAAATTAAAAAATAAATAGGGGGGGAAAGAGGACATATGTAAAACTTTCAACAATAAAGATTTATTTTTAAAAAATAATAAATAAGCAAGTAGATCTGCCATATCTCATTCCTCACCACCAGATGGAGGTATTTCCTTTCCTGGTTCCAAGTATTGTACTAGAATCACTGACAGGTTTTTGTACGAAGAGGACACTTTAAGGCCTAAGTTTGACTCTGCCCCTTATTCTTTTTTTGGTCTAACAACTCTTGATTGTCAATCTTTGGCCTCTTAAAGCTCAATACTCTTTCTTTCTTTTTTTTAAAAAAATAGGAAAAGGTGGAAATTTATTGGGAAACAAGCACAGACTCCCACATGGGGAGGGGGAGAGAGACCCACCAAGTCCCTCTTTCTTTCTTTTCTTTGTTTTTTTGTTTATGCTTGAAAACATCTGTTAAACGTTTTTTATTTATTTTTTATTTTTTTATTGATTAAGGACAATAAAGATTTCTCATGTCCTCTTTATTATTAGGACAGTGGGAGGGAGGTAACATATGTGTCCTTCTTCTCCCATTACCCCTTCCATCCCCCCCACTCATGCCCTCACCCCTCTGTTGTCTGTGTCCATTGGTTAGGCCCATATGCATGCATACAAGTCCTTTGGTTGATCTCTCCCCCTTACCCCCACCCTCCCCTACCTTCCCTCCAAGGTTTGATGGTCTGATTGATGTTTCTCTGTCTCTGGAACTGTTTTTGTTCATCACTTTATGTTGTTCATTATATTCCACAAATGAGTGAGATCATGTGATAACTTATCTTTCTCTGACTGGCTTATTTCACTTAGCATAATGCTCTCCAGTTCCATTCATGTTGTTACAAATGGTAGGAATTCCTTCTTTTTTAGCGCAGCATAGTATTCCATTGTGTAGATGTACCACAGTTTTTTAATCCACTCATCTGCTGATGGGCACTTAGGCTGTTTCCAAATCTTAGCTATGGTAAATTGTGCTGCTATGAACATAGGGGTGCATATATCCTTTCTGATTGATGTTTCTAGCTTCTTGGGATATATTCCTAGAAGTGATATTACTGGGTCAAATGGGAGTTCCATTTTTAGTTTTTTGAGGAAACTCCATACTGTTCTCCACAGCGGCTGCACCAATCTGCATTCCAACCAGCAGTGCATGAGGATTCCTTTTTCTCCACATCCTCACCAACATTTGTCATTTATTGATTTGTTGATGATAGTCTTTCTGACAGGTCTGAGATGGTACCACATTGTCATTTTGATTTGCATCTCTAGGATAATTAGTGACTTTGAGCATGTTTTCATATGTCTCTTGGCCTTCCTTCTGTCTTCTTTCAAAAAGTTTCTATTTAGGTCCATTGCCCATTTCTTGATTGGATTGTTTATCTTCCTTTTGTTGAGTTGTATGAATTCCCTGTAAATTTGGAAGATTAAACCCTTATCAGTGATAACATTGGCAAATATGTTCTCCCATGTAATGGTCTTTCTTGTTGTTTTGTTGATGTTTTCTTTTGCTGTGCAAAAGCTTTTTATTTTGATGTAGTCCCATTTGTTTATTTTCTCTTTATTTTCCATTACCCTAGGGGCAGTATCAGTGAAGAAGTTCCTTCGGCATATGTCTGAGATTTTGCTGCCTGTGGATTCCTCTAGTATTTTTATGGTTTCCTGTCTTATGTTTAAGTCCTTTATCCATTTTGAATTTATTTTTGTGTATGGTGTAAGTTGGTGGTCTAGTTTCATTTTTTTGCATGTATCTGTCCAATTTCCCCAACACCATTTATTGAAGAGAATGTCTTGACTCCATTTTATGTTCATGCTTCCTTTGTCGAATATTAATTTGGCATAGTGGTTTCAGTTGATTTCTGGGTTCTCTATTCTATTCCATTGATCTATATGTCTGTTCTTGTGCCAGTACCAGGCTGTTTTGAGAACAGTGGCTTTGTAATACAGCTAGATATCTGGTATTGAGATCCCACCTACTTTTTTCTTCTTTCTCAGGATTGCTGCAGTTATTCGGGATCTTTCTTTATTCCAGATGAATTTTTGGAGAGTTCGTTCTAGGTCTATGAAATATGCCATTGGTATTTTAATGGGGATTGCATTGAATCTATGGATTGCTTTGGGTAGAATGGACATTTTGATGATGTTGATTCTACCAATCCATGAACACGATATGTTCTTCCATCTGTTTATATCTTCCTCTGTCTCTTTTTTCAGTGTCCTGTAGTTTTTTGCATATAAATCTTTTACCTCTTTAGTTAAGTTTATTCCTAGGTATCTTAATTTTTTTGGTACGATGGTAAATGGGATTGCTTTTTTAGTCTCTCTTTCTGTAACTTCACTATTGGTGTATAGAAATGCCATAGATTGCTTCATTTTGTATCCTGCTACCTTGCCGAATTCATTTATTAAGTGTAATAATTCTTTGATGGAGTCTTTAGGGTTTTCTATGTACAGTATCATGTCATCTGCAAATAAGGACAGTTTTACTTCTTCTTTTCCAATTTGGATGCCTTTTATTCCTTCTTCTTGTCTAATTGCAATGGCTAATACTTCCAGTACTATGTCTAACAGGAGTGGTGAGAGAGGGCATCCCTGTCTTGTTCCTGTTCTTAGGGGAAATGGTTTTAGTTTTTGTCCATTGAGTGTGATGCTGGCTGTGGGTTTATCATATATGGCTTTTATGATGTTGAGGTATGATCCTTCTATTCCCACCTTGCTGAGAGTTTTTATCAAGAAAGGGTGTTGGATTTTGTCAAATGCTTTTTCTGTATCAATTGATATGACTATGTGATTTTTATCTCTCAATTTATTTATGTGATGTATCACATTTATTGACTTGCGAATATTGTCCCATCCTTGCATCCCTGGGATAAATCCTACTTGGTCATGGTGTATGACCTTTCTGATATACTGCTGGATCTGATTTGCTAGAATTTTGTTGAGGATTTTGGCATTTATGTTCATGAGGGATATTGGCCTATAATTCTCTTTCATTGTGTTGTCTTTATCTGGTTTTGGTATTAGGGTGATGCTGGCTTCATAGAAGGAGCTTGGAAGTGTTCCTTTCTCTTGAATTTTTTTGGAGTAGTCTGAGGAGGATAGGTTTTAGTTCTTCCTTGAATGTTTGGTATATCTCTCCTGTGAAGCCATCTGGGCCTGGGCTTTTGTTTGCTGGAAGCTTTTTGATGACTGCTTCAATTTCTTCCATAGTTATTGGCCTATCGAGATGTTTCGATTCTTCCTGATTGAGTTTTGGAAGGTTGTATTTTTCTAGGAATATTTCCATTTCCTCCAGGTTGTCTAGTTTGTTGGAATAGAGTTGTTCATAATATTTCTTAACAATCCTTTGTATTTCTGTGGGGTCTGTTTTTATTTCGCCTCTATCATTTCTGATTTTGTTTATTTGGGTTCTCTCTCTTTGCTTCTTGGTGAGCCTGGCTAGAGGTTCATCAATCTTGTTTGTCCTTTCAAAGAACCAGCTCTTGTTTTTGTTGATCTTTTGTATTATTTTTTTGGTCTTTATGTCATTCATTTCTGCTCTGATCTTTAATATTTTCTTCCTTCTGCTCACTGTGGACTTTTCTTGTTGCTCTTTTTCTAATTCTTTGAGTTGTAGCATTAAATGATTTACTACCATTTTTTCTTGTTTTTTGAGGTAGGCCTGTAGAGCTATAAACTTCCCTCCCAGGACTGCTTTCATTGTGTCCCATAGGTTTTGGATTGTTGTGTTTTTATTGTCATTAGTTTCCAGAATGTTTTTAATTTCTTCTTTGATCTCATTGGTAACCCAATCAATATTTAATAACATGCTATTCAGCTTCCAAGTGTTTGAGTGTTTTGGATTGTTTTTATTGTAGCTTATTTCTAATATTATGCCATTGTGGTCTGAAAAGATGCTTGGTATGATTTCAATCTTAATGAATTTGAGGAGACTTTGCTTGTGACCCAGTATGTGGTCTATTTTTGAAAATGTCCCATGTGCACTTGAGAAGAACGTATATTCTGCAGCTTTGGGGTGAAATGTTCTGAAGATGTCAATTAAGTCCATCTAATCTAGTGAGTCATTTAGGATTGTTGTTTCTATGCTGGTTTTTTTGTCTAGAGGATTTATCCATTGATGTCAGTGGTGTATTAAAGTCCCCTACTATAATTGTATTGTTGTCTATCTCTCTCTTGATATATTCCAGGAGATTTTTTATGTATTTGGGTGCTCCTGCATTGGGTGCATATATGTTTACCAGGGTTATGTCATCTTGTTGTATCAATCCCTTTAGTATTATGAAGTGGCCTTCCTTATCTCTTGTTATGGCCTTCACTTTGAGGTCTATTTTGTCAGATATAGTAATGCTACCCCAGCTTTTTTTTTTTTTCATTTCTATTTGCCTGAAAGATATATTTCCATCCCTTCACTTTCAGTCTGTGTGAGTCCCTTGTTCTGAAGTGGGTCTCTTGTAGACAGCATATAGATGGGTCATATTTTTTATCCATTCAGCCACTCGATGTCTTTTGATTGGAGCATTTAGTCCATTTACATTTAAAGTTATTATTGAAAGGTACTTGTTTGTAGCCATTTTTATTTTTTGAGGCTGTGTTCCTCCTTACCTTTTTGTTTCTTCTTTTCACAGCATTCCCTTTAGCATTTCTTGCATTGCTGGTTTGGTAGTGATAAACTCCCTTAGCCTTTTTTTGTCTGTGCAGCTCCTGATTTCCCCTTCAATTCTGATTGATAGTCTTGCTGGATAGAGTATTCTTGGATTGAGTCCCTTGCTTTGCATCACTTTGTATATCTCCTTCCATTCCCTTCTAGCTTGATGTGTTTCTGCTGAGAAATCATTTGATTATCTGATGGGGGATCCTTTGTAGGTAACTCTCTGTCTCTCTCTTGCAGCCTTTAAGATTCTCTCTTTGTCGATAACATTTGCCATTGTAATTATGGTGTGTCTTGGTGTGGGTCTTTTGGGATTCATCTTGCTTGGGACTCTTTGTACTTGAGTAACTTTTTTCTTCCCCATATCAGAAAAATTTTCTGTCATTATTTCTTCAAATAAATTTTCTAATCCTTGCTGCTCTTCTTGTCCTTCTGGCAGCCCTATTATACGTATGTTATTTCATTTTGCATTGTCCCAAAGCTCCCTTCGGCTCTCCTCCTGCTTTTTAATTTTTTTCTCTAGTTGCTGTTCAGATTGGGCTTGTACCTGATCTTCTAAGTTGCTGATTCAGTCCTCTGCTTCTCCTAGTCTACTGTTGAAGCCTTCCATGGTGTTTTTGATTGTAGTTATATCATTTTTCATTTCTTCCTGATTTTTGCATAGGTTGTTGATTTTCTCGTCCATCCGGTGTATGAACTGTATGACCATTACGCTACATCCTTTTTCTGTCATGTTGCATGCTTCCGTTTCACTTATTTCCTTACTTGGCGATTCCTCCTTTTCTTTCCTCTGGGGATTGCTTCATTGTCTCCCCATTCTGACTATCACCAGAAGGTTCAGATGTTGAGTTGCGGGAGCCTGGACCATGTGCAGTGGGAGTTTTGCACCCCCCAAGTGTCACTGAAGAGCTCTGATACCAAGATGTGCGGTTGCTGTGGGTTGGTGGGAACCACGCTCACCCTGGGTCAGAGTCACAGGCGCTTAGTGTGGCCTCATGTGTGCACCTAGAATCAGGGACCCTGCCTGTGCCACGTTGAAACAGAGAACCCACTGGTGTGTGCCAAAAATCAAAGTCCCCTATTGCATGTCAGAAGTCAGAGGCTCCCTGTGTCCATGCTGAGAATCGAGTATCAGAGTCTCTGTTTCTTGGTGCTACCTCACACTGAGAATCAGGTCCCTGTGTGCACATGCGCCAAGAATTGGAGTCACTGGCTCTTAGTATGAATGTACTGGGAATCAGGGATCTCAGGCACACGTAATGAGGAACGGAATCTAGTCACTGGTGGTCAATGCTGCCTCTTGTGTGGAGATTCAGGGTCCTCGATCTGCCTGGGAGATCGGGTTGCTCATTCACACTGTGTTGGCAAGAGGTCCACTTCTGCCCTGAGGTAGATAGCCTTCTGTGTGCGCTTGCCCTGAATCAAAGTCAGGTGGCTCTGCCCCTTAGTGTGGGTGTGGGGTCTGGTCATGAGGGTGTGCACTGTGGAAAACAAACTCCCTGTGTCCATGTACCCAGGCTCAAATTCAGCGCTGCTTTCCTGTGTGGGAACAGAGTCTGGTCATGGGGAACAAACTCCCCGAGACCACACATCCAGGTTCAAATTCACTGCAGCCTCTCTGCTAAGGTGCAGAGTCTGGTCATGGGAAACAAACCCCCCAGGTTTGCGCCCCCAGGCTCAAATTCAGTGCTATCTCCCTGCATGGGCATAGGATCTGGTTGCAGAAAACAGTCTCCCCAAGATTGTGCACCTATGCTCAAAATCAGGACTGCCTTCCTGCCTGGGCACGGAGATGAGTCACGGGAAACAGATTCCCCGAGTTCGCAAGTCCAGGGTCAAGTTCAGTGCTGTCTCCCTGCCCTGTGTGGACGCAGGATCTGGTCACAGAAGACCACCTTCCTAGGGGATGAGTGGCTAGGCTCGAATTCCGCTCAGTCTCCCTGCCTGGGCGCAGAGACTAGTTGCGGGAAACAAACTTCCCATATCTGACACCAAGGCTCAAAGTCAGGCAGAGTCACCACTGCTTTGTGTGTGCAGAAAGCCTTGTGCGGCTGGGATCTGGTAGGTTCTATGTCGCTGCCGCGGAGGCACCAGGGGAGGGGGATTGGCTTTGTGACTCACAGAAATCTGCGGCCGGGTGCCTAGAGTCCTGGTGTCCCTGGGTCTGCAGCTATGGTGGCAGATCTTCTCCCAGAGCGGCTGTAGGGACACCTCATGAGGCTGGTTTGCTTCCGAGACCAGACTGGGTGGTGGCGAGACTAGGATCCTAGTCTCAAGCAGTTCTGTTCTTCAAGATGGCATGGTCTCTGGGCCGCCGGTGTCCTCCCCAGAGTGTTTGCGGCGGCTGCAGGGTTTTGCTCTCTAAGACTGCCCAGATTGACACACACACACACACACACACACACACACACACCTCTATTGCTCCCTCACTCTCTCACATACTCTCCCTTCCTGCCAGTCACCATCTTGCCTCCTCTCAATACTCTTTCTACCTCATGATTTTCATCTGACGATTAAAAAAACAGCATTACCTGGGGCTCACCCACACATGCATTTATAGCTTAGACTAGAGGCCCAGTGCATGAAATTCACATATGGGTAGGGTCCCTAGGCCTGGTTGGCAATCAGGGCTGATCTGTGGGGTAACTGGCAGAGCGATCAGGGAGGACCCCATGGCACCTGCCTTGGCTGGCCTGGGGCTTGCGGGCTGGGGGCAGCTCCTGTGTTGAGCGTCTGCCCCCTGGTGGTCAGTGCACATCATAGTGAGTGGTCGTTTTGCCGTTTGGTCAGTTTGCATATTAGGCTTTTATTATATAGGATACTGTCAAAGACTGCTATCAAATAATGGACAGCACTTTCTGGACCTTGGCTTTCTGACGGCATTGTTTGGCAGGTTCGGTGCATGAAAGTCAGTTTTTGTCAGTCAGAGTCAACATATATATGAAGATCTAGCATATTATAAATGAATAATCAGGATAATCACTTTTTAAATAATCTATAATAATAAAAGCATAATATGCTAATTAGACCAGACAGCTGAAAGACCTTCTGGACAACCTTCCAGACAAAACCAGGGATGCAAGGGTCAAGGCAAGCTGCTGCGAGGGCCAAGAGAAGCCACTGTGGCTGTGAGGGCCAACCCCCTTGCACAAATTTCGTGCATCGGGCCTCTAGTTATAATATAACTTCATCTATAAAAATAAATGAGAAATGGCAAATTTGGGGAGAAACCTTCTGTAATTTCACAATCATTTAAGTGTAACTTCTTCATGATCTAGAGGAATCACTTTTAACACAAATCTGAAAGTAATAGAATAGCTCTAGAGGAAGATTATGCAATTTGAAACATTTGGTGGAAGTTATGTTAACCTCATTAGCTTTCAGGGATGGTAGTCTATACATAATTAGAGGAAATATAGTCTTAGCTGTTTTTTGAGAAACTGCCTATATAGACTATATTCCAGCAGAGATTCCCCTGCCCCCTAAAATTCAGATAAAATTGGCTTGAGGGGAGAAACCAAGATGGTGGCATAGGTAAACACCTAAACTGCTGCCTTGCATAACAATTTCAAAACTACAACTAAAAGACAAAACGCACATCATCCAGGTCCACAGGAAGGCTGGCTGAGTGGAAATTCTATAACTAGAAGGAAAGAGAAAAGCACACTGAGACTCAGAGGAGCTGCAGGAGGCAGAGGTATGGAGACGCGCGCGTGGAGAGGACTGACAACTGAGTGCGCAGCCGACTTTCTCAAGTGGGAGGGAGACAAAAGCTCCTGACTGCGCTGAACTCCAGTTTGGGGCGAGACTCTGGGGACCCAGACTCATATGAATGAAATCGGACTGTCAGGAAAGAGCAAAGCACACTGAGAGTCAGAGGAACTGTGGAAGGCAGAGGTACCGAGGTGCGCACGGAGAGGGCAGGCAACTGAGTACGTGGCTGGCTTTCTCAAGCAGGAGGGAGACAAAAGCTCCCAACTGCACTGAACTCCAGTTCCAGGCGAGTTTCTGGGGACCCAGACTCATTCAGGGAGAAACTGGACTGTCTGGCAGCGGGCGGAACTCTACGGCGGCTTTCTCTAGAGGTGCTTGCAGTGATTAGCACAGGACACTGAGACACAGGGGCCTATTAGGGCAGGGCTGACAGGAAACCAATGCTGTCTGCTCTGCCCTGAGACTCCGCCCCATCCAAGCTGAGCACAGAGGCTTTTGCAAGTCTTGTCTCATAAGGGTGTCTCCAGCACAGAAGTTCTCCCAGCATATATGCAGCTGATCCTCACAGCCAATAGGCCTTGTGGTCAATTCCTCCCAGTGATACCAACAATAATCAAGGCTTAACTACAACAAGACTGTGCACACAGCCCACGAAGGTGTGCACCAAGAGTGTCCACCTCAGGTGACTGGGGAGGCTAAGCCACTGGGCCCTATAGGACACCTAGCACACAAAGCCACTCTATCAACTCAGGGAAGCAGCCAAAATGCGGAGACAAAGAAACAGGTCACAAATGAAAGAAAAGGAGGAAAGCAAACGACTGGATATAGAGTTCAAAAACACGGTTATAGGAGAAACCAAGATGGCAGCATAGGTAAACACCTAAACTTCTGCCTTGCACAACAATTTCAAAACTACAACTAAAAGACAGAATGGACACCATCCAGAACCACAAGAAAGCTGGCTGAGTGGAAATTCTACAACTAGAAGGAAAGAGAAAAGCTCACGGAGAATCAGAGGAACGGCAAAGGATTGAGGTACGGCAAAGGGTCTTTGTGAGTACAGAGAGGAAGGGCGGCTGAGAGCCTGGCTGACTTTCTCTGGCAGGAGGGGGAAGGAAGCCCCTGACTGCACTGAAGCCCAGTTCCGATTGCACTGAACCCCAATTCCAGGTGAAATCCCGTGGACCCAGGCTCATACGGGGGAGTCTGGACTGTCAGGTAGAGAGAAAGGCACTCGGAGACTCGGAGACCCAGGGGAGACCTGGGGGAGCCCAGCGGGCAGGGGGCTGGAGGCACATGCACGCAAGTGTGCACAAAGACTGCAGAGGTTGCCACAGGCTTTCCCTAGCAGAAGGGAATCGGAAGTTCCTGACTGCACTGAACCCCAGTTCTGACTGCACTGAACCCCAGTTCCAGGCGAGCCCCTGGGGACCCACGCTCTTGCGGGGGGAATCTGGACTCTCGGGCAGAGGCTCGGGAGCCGGGGAAGGCAGAGGTCTAGAGGCACAGACACGCGCGCACAAAGGCAGGGCTGACAGGAAGCCAAGACTGTCTGCTCTGCCCTGAGACTCCACCTCATCCAAGCTGAGCAGAGAGGCTTTTGCAATTTGGCAAGTCTAATCCTATAAGGCTGCCTCCAGCAACGAACTTCTCCCAGCATATACACAGCTGATCCTCACAGCTAACTGGCCTGGAGGTCAATTCCTCCCAGTGATACCAACAACAATCAAGACTTAATTACAACAAGGCTGTACACACAGTCCACAAAGGGGTGCAACAAGAGTGTACACCTCAGGTTAACTGGGGAGGCCGACCCACTGGGCCATATAGGAAACCTAGCACACAAAGCTACCCTACCAACTCAGGGAAGCAGCGAAAATGAGGAGACAAAGAAACAGATCACAAACGAAAGAAATGGAGGAAAACAAACAACTGGATATAGAATTCAAAAACCACGGTTATAAGGCTTTTCAAGAATATCCTAGAAAAGGCCAATAAATATAACGAGACCCTTGAAGATATGAAAAAGGACCAATTAGAAATTAAACATACACTGACTGAAATAAAAAATATTATACAGAGACCCAACAGCAGACTAGAGGAACGCAAGAATCGAGTCAAAGATTTGAAATACAAAGAAACAAAAAACACTCAACCGGAAAAGCAAAAAGGAAAAAGAATCCAAAAAGTTGAAGATAGTGTAAGAAGCCTCTGGGACAACCTCAAGCATACCAACATCCGACTTATGGGGGTGCCAGAAGAAGAGAGAGAGCAAGATACTGAAAACCTATTTGAAGAAATAATGACCGAAAACTTCCCCCACCTGGTGAAAGAAATAGACTTACAAGTCCAGGAAGCGCACAGAACCCCAAACAAAAGGAATCCAAAGAGGACCACACCAAGACACATCATAATTAAAATGCCAAGAGCAAAAGACAAAGAGAGAATATTAAAAGCAGCAAGAGAAAAACATTTAGTTACCTACAAGGGAGCACCCATACGATTGTCAGCTGATTTCTCAACAGAAACTATGCAGGCCTGACGAGAGTGGCAAGAAATCTACAAAGTGATGAATAGCAAGAACCTACAACCAAGATTACTCTACCCAGCAAAGTTATCATTCAGAATTGAAGGGCAGATAAAGAGCTTCACAGGTAAGAAAAAGCTAAAGGAGTTCATCACCACCAAACCAGTATTATATGAAATGCTGAAAGGTATTCTTTAAGAAAAGAAAGAAGATAAAGGTAAAGATAAAAATTATGAACACCAAATACATATCTATCAACAAGTGAATCTAAAAATCAAGTGAATAAAAAAATCAGATGAACAGAATAAACTGGTGAATATAAAAGAATCAGGGGCATAGAAAGGGAATGAACTGACAATTCTCAGGGGGAAAGGGGTGGGGGGGTGCAGGAAGAGACTGGACAAAAATTGTACATCTATGGATGAGGACACTGGGGTATAAGGCCAGAGGGTGAGGTGGGAACCAGGTGGAGGGGAGCTATGGGAGAAAAAAGAGGAACAATTGTAATAATCTGAACAATAAAGATTTATTAAATTTTTTAAAAAGAAAAAAATTGACTTCAAATTGCATGCCCTGTGTAAAGTCCAATGTCCTAATACTCCTGTGAATTCCTGGAGATTTTAATTTCATGGCCACTCTGACTCTGCCTTCCTAAAATTCTTGGCCCCCATGAAGTTCAGTACCTTTTCTTGATTTCTAAGAAAACAAAAACACATATGCAAAGTCAGGGTGAATGTCAAGAGACTTCACTAAAGATTTGGGATATTGGAAAAGGCTTATATTTTGAACAACTTAAATCACATATTAGACATTCTTTCTGTCTTAAGTATTTTGTCAGCCTACTAAATTGTTTAGCCATACTATTTTTCTTTTCATTCCCTCACTCCCAAATTCCTATATAATTCTCTCTATTTTTATTCCCATCACCTGCTGTTCATGCCCCTTGGGTCTTCTCCTCCAAATACTTTTTCAGACAAAGAACCTAAGAGAAATGCTGGTGCCATTTGTAAAGATACTCATGTTCTCACTGATAGGCACTTGTAACATACTAGAGGCCCTCAGCCTGGCCTGTGCCCTCTTGTAATCCAGGACCCCCGCAGGGGATGTCGGATAGCTGGTTTCGGCCTGATCCCAGAGGCCCGATCCAGATAAGAGAGAGCCTGATCCCAGAGGCCCGATCCAGATAAGAGAGAGCCTGATCCCCACAGGCCCGATCCCCATAGGCCTGATCCCCACAGGCCCGATCCAGACAGGCCCGATCCCCACAGGCCCGATCCAGATCCCCGCAGGCCCGATCCAGACAGGAGGGAGCCTGATCCCCACAGGCCTGATCCCCGCAGGCCCGATCCAGACAGGAGGGAGCCCGATACTGTATGTTTAGCGTCTGTCCCCTAGTGGTCAATGCATGCCATAACGACCAGGAGACTGGTGGTTGGGTCATTGGGTCGTTCGGTCCTTTGGTCGCTTAGGCTTTTATCTATATAGATGGTTATCACAGCCATCCTTTCTGGCCAGGCTTTCTCTGCTGCCCTCTTGACTTGCAGAGGTGATAGCTGTTATGCTAGCTGTGATGGTTCTAGTGGCCCAGGAAACTGGGAAAGAGATGGCATCGCATGTTGGACTAACTACAGAAAATGGGGTGGGGTATGGTGTGCAGGTCCATTTTCATGAGATATTTTGCTGTTGACTAATATTAATTGAACATCTATTCTATAAAGTTCTTCAGGAGAAGCCTACAGAAAAAAAAAATCTTGTACATGAGCCTATGGCTGTATCAGGGTTTGAAACTCCTAGAATAGAAACAAAGTCTAATTTATCCTCACCCAGGCTGAATGGAGAGAAGAAGTGAAAAAACACTTTGAGAAGATCAAGAGTGAAGGGACTTGTATACACCGCTTGGATGAAGAGCTGATTAGAAGGCGCCGAGAAGAGCTCAGGTCAGCTGCTCTCTCCTCCACCTCTTCGCATCCCCAGGTCTCCAGATGTTAGCAGGAACTCTCTTTGTGAATCACCACTTCACTTTCTACACACCTTCTCCTGTGCTGTTTATTGTTATTCTCTTTCAAATTTGCTCTCCTTTATATCACTGGCTTATCCTCCCCTTTCCACCCCCCACAACCTTGTTATCCTCTTTCATTATATCTCTGCAATGAAGATTCCCAGAGCAATGTTATTTGTTCACTCAGCCCCTGTCCTAGGTGACATGGAAGGCCAGAAACTTATAAGATGTAGTCCCTGGTCTCAAGATGGTTATAATCTTTTAAGGGATGCAGGACATGTTCATAGATAACCGCGATAATTAGGCAGGATCTGTGCCACGGAGACATATAAATGAGTGATCATGGTGTCAGCTCGAACTGCATATTTCCATTAACAATGAATTATACTGTATTCTTATTATGATATTGTCAATGCTACACAAAGGCTACAGATTATACACAAATCCCATTCACATTTTATCTGTGGCCCTCCTGGCTATTCTGTATGGCAGGATATGGCCTCCAAGGATAAACCAAATGGAAAGCTTAGATTTTCCATCTTCCACTCCATCTTGGCTGAGTCATTGCATCGGACCAGGGAGCCTTTAATCTAGGGGGCCCTTGGGCAAATGCTTTTGAGATCAACCATTCTGGTTCTTACTTCATGAGAGCTGACTTTTGTCCTCCCCAAATTGGTTTATTTCACTGATCCTGTGTTTTCTTTGATAGGCATGCTTTGGATATTCGTGAACACTACGAGAGAAAACTTGAGCGGGCTAATAACTTATACATGGAGCTGAGTGCCATCATGCTGCAGCTGGAAATGCGGGAGAAGGAGCTCATTAAGTACGCATCCAGGCCACTGTCTGCCCTTGTTGATGTGGTCTATCCATCAGCAGAAATGTACTACTCTTCCACGTTGCTGCTACTCAGAACTGGCAGATGTCTTATTCATGCACCCAACATTCCTTGGGGGCGGGGAGGGTGCACAGTCCCTGCCCCTGGGGAGGTTTCTGGTTGAGTGGAGTTGCCGCAGAGCTATTTGTCACTTCACCCTGCTGAATGGCTCAGAGAAGGGTGCCATTTCATGGAGAGCTGGATATTGTTGAGTGGGGGCTTATTGCCCCCTGGGAAAGTGAGGTGGCTTCTGCAAGTAGTTTAGGGCCGTGGTCGGCAAACTGCGGCTCACAAGCCACATGTGGCTCTTTGGCCGCTTGAGTGTAACTCTTCCACAAAACACCACGGCCTGGGCAAGTTTATTTTGAAAAAGTGGCGTTAGAAGAAGTTTAAGTTTAAAAAATTTGGCTCTCAAAAGAAATTTCAATTGTTGTACTGTTGATATTTGGCTCTGTTGACTAATGAGTTTGCCGACCACTGGTTTAGGGTATTCCTGAGAATGGCAAGAAAATCCCGGAGTCCTGACCAACACAGCAGCTACTGAAATCAGTAGGACTTCTACCATTGCATTGTGTCTCTCATGAGGTGTACTATGGAGGGGAAGGTCCATCTCCGAGTTCATCTATGAGCTGAAGGAAAAAATGAAATCAGATTAGGTTGAATTTAGTATCTTTTCTATCCCCCTTTTACCTGAATAGTGACCTTGTTATTCAAATGGCCTGCACCTAGTAAGTGTGGTCTGAATCTGTGGATAGAATTAGTCTGTGCAACACTCTGCCCATCTTTTCTGTCTGCGGTGGCTGAGATGAGCTTTTTCGTTTTTTCTGCAGACGTGAGCAAGCAGTGGAAAAGAAGTATCCTGGGACCTACAAGCGACACCCTGTCCGTCCAATAATCCACCCCAATGCCATGGAGAAGCTCATGAAAAGGAAAGGCGTGCCTCACAAACCTGGGGTGCAGACCAAACGGTGAGATGCTTGTGCTGACCTGGTATTCAGAGAAATGGGGAAATAGCTCCCTAAAAATACATTATCAGATGATGGTGGTGTGGCCACCCTACCTCATCATTAGCACACGTGCCTCTAGATAAAACAGAGTGGGAAGCTGAGAGAAAGTGTGTCATGGACCCTAGGACCCATGTTTTACTATCTGAGGCATAGATATTTATTCTCTTAGCGGAATAGTGAAAAGAGAAATAATGGGAGCGGGGGGGTAGGGGGTGGCGGTGCAGGGCAGACAGACTTAGGTTTGAATCCTGGCTAGGCCCATCATGAGCTGTGTGACTTGGGCCATGTCAGTTGCCCTCTTTCAGCCCCATGGTAAACTATAGTTATACCATTCAGGTAAAATGGTATAACTATAGTACATGAGATTTCCTCTTGCTTTGGCCCCGAATGCACAGAATTGGGTTAATTATAATTCTCAATTTAGGCAACATTAGTCCACATATGACCCACTTTCACTTATTCATTTAGTTAGTTATTTTAATAATGTAATGAGTGCCCATAAATCCACCACACAAAAAATGAAGGCAGGGACTTTGTGTGTTTTTCCCACTTCACAAATTTTGCGTGTCATCTTTGCATGGGGACCGTGCTAATCTCTATATCATCCAATTTTCATATATGTGCTACCAAAGCGGCTTTGATAATTACCTCTATCTGCCCATATGCTTCCCCTCATTCCACTCTTGCAAGGGACTTTTGTGAAGTTTAAACAAGACAATATGTGAGGTCACCTAATAAATCGTAGGTACTCAAAAAGTGGGTTTTTTAATAGTTTTTTTTAAAGATTGCCTTTTTTCCTAATTATAACACATTCTCCGTATACCGTTGGCCCTTGAACAATGTGGAGATTAGGAGTGCCAATCACCTGCTTAGTGGGAAATCCACGTATAACCTGATTCAGCCCACTGTAAACTCGGACCCTAACCACAGATCTAAAATACTGAATTAGTTTAACCTTAAAATGCTCTTCCAGTCAGTTTTTCTTATCAAGTTCTGCTAGAGCCACATTCCTATCAAATAATGGAAAGTTGGTTTTGTCCTAGCTAAATTAATGGAAAGGAAAGAAATGTCCCTAAACCTGGGAGGTGGGCCCAACAGTGAGACTTGAGCTAAATGCAATAAGAATAAAAGTAATGAAAAATGCAAACCAAGAATCTATTCTAAGGCTTTCAGAACAGTGGCCAGAGACCATGACTAGTGTAAATCTGAACTACTAGTCAGCAATTCCATAGGTTCACTCCAGTTCTGCTTTTACTTATCACTCCTGACTATCGCCTGGTCACGTTCTGAGAAATTGTTTTCCGATAGTACCTCCAAGACCCTCCTGGAAGCCCAACACCTCTTTCTTTGGGTGTCCTAAATAGGGACCACATTCGCCTGCTGGTCCTCCCTGCATTCTGCCTATAGTTAAAACTAAGAGCATTGGGGTGGGGGTGGGAGTGGGGAGGAATAGTACCTTTTTACAAAATATGAGTTCATGTGCTATGGGAAATATGTTTGAAGGAGTTTGACACCATCAGTAGATGCTTAGTCTACAAGCTAACTGAACCCTTGTCCAGGAAGTAACCTGGATGGGTACTAGAGCTGTGAAGACTATTTTCAGCTGCTTGCTCCTTAATGGAGTTAGGTTTCAGATTATTTGGACAGTTCAATGATTATCAAACCAGAAGGCCAGTGATCTCTGAGGAGAACAGAGAAGAGAAACCATCCACCATCCTTTAGCCTAGGTTTCAGGGTGTGTTCAGTCAAGGACTAGAAAGAAGAGAGCCAGAGTTCAGTTATGGATCCACCAAGCCTGTCACAAGTGAGTATAGGCCAATAAGATCATCTAAATAACTTGGAATAAGCAGAAGCTTGGAATGGGGAAAGGACTATTCCTCCAAGTCAAAACACTTGGGGTCAGTTTTTGAGTTCTGCCATTTACTTGCTTTGTGATGGACACAAGACAACTAACCTCTCTGATCCCTCGGTGCCTTTCTTTGTAAAACGAATATTGTAACAGTAGGAAACAAGTGGTTTATATAACGCAAAGGGCTTTGTCATCTGTGAAGTGCTGTGTCAATGTTATTCTGTGATGTTTGCGCTGCCAGCTTCAATGAAAGCAGCCTTCACCTGACTAAGGACACTTTCTCCTCAGCTCTCTTAGATGCCACCATAGCCAGCCTCTGTGTAAATAGACGCCCCTAACTGAGGGCCCTCTTGCCTCAACACAAGCCCCAGGGTCTCTTCCATCCAGATACCGTGTGAGGCACAAGCTGGCCAACTGACCGTAGAACTGAATCTGAGACAGGAAGCTGCTGAGAGCAGCACAATATCTTATTGTAACCCTTATCGTAAACCAGTAACTCCTGGAACTTCTGTACTAAGGCAAGCCTTATACTGTACTTCTCCTGAAAGAAAAGGAAACCCACCTCCTACTGCTCGGTGCCGGCTAATTTCCTCTGAGCCCTCACTCTTCAAAGTATAGGCCTTCAGTTCAGCATCATCCGAGCGCAGGTTAGAAATGCAGAACCTTAGGCCCCATCCCAGACCTACTCAGTCATTTTAACAAAATCCCAAGTGACATGTACGCATCTTCAAGCTATCCGGTATCTAATAAGCCAGAGACTTCTGGTCTGGATTCTGCCAGGAATGAGCTATGGGTCCATGAGCCACTTTGCTGGGCTCTGGGTTCCTCCTCACACAGGGTGTTTCCAAGCAAGGTCTGGGGTACCCTAGGGCCTGCATAGAGCGGCACCTCAGGTCCTATTGCAGGGTGGAGAGAACGAGGAGCCCTGCAGGGAGGGTCCTCTTCAACTGTCCCACTATATCTGCTTCAGATACTGGGCTTCTCCTAATAATTACTTTGAGTAAAGGGTTTTGTTGTTAAAAAGAACTAGGAGGCAGCCTCCAGCCCTGAAAGCTCCTGCCAGTTTGTTTGTCTGGTCCCGTAGGAGGGTGAGGCTAGATTATTTGGACAGTTCAATGACAGTTCCTCCAGTGGGGAGGAAGTAGCAATACTCCCTGGTGACCTAGAATCTCTGCCCTGAATCGCTTCATCGGTTCAGAAAGCACTTACTGCTGACCTATGTGCCTTGGAGTCAGTGTGCACAGCGTTCAGCTCTGGAGCTGGCTTCCTCCTGCACAGGGGCTGCATGGCTGGCCTACGGGGCACGTGACAGCAGGGCTGGGGGAGGACTCCCCCCTGTAAGAGCACAGTGCAGTGCCGGGGCCACTCCTCATGAGGCTTCTCTTGCTGCCTCTGCTCAACCTCCTGGGCTCTCTACTGTTTCCTGTAGAGATCCCCACCCCGATGCCCCCTCTTCCTGAAACATTATTGTGTCCCTACTATGATCAAGACTCCTTGTTAGTGTCCTTCACAGAGAAACATGAATATGACATAGCCCCAGCCCTCAATACCTGTCTACACCTAACTTTCTGAACTTAGCCTCTTGCCTCATTACCCCGAGGTGTCCTTCCCTGGTGCCAGAACTCTCTCCTTTGTGATCCCTTGTAGGATTTATCCCCATCCATCACCAGACAGATTTCCGGTCGTGGGCAAACGCCCATGCCTGTGTTGGCATGTTGGCACCAAACTAATGGCTGATACTATGAGGAAGAGATCCAGAAACCTGTCAGGCAGAGTTAGAATTTAAAGGCACTGAGTACCTTGGGCAGTGAGGCACCGAATGAAACCCCAGAGGCATAACGGGAATCCCCCCGGTAAGCAGACATCTAGGCAGTTTCTAAATTTCTATTTTAAGGAATACATTGACACAGTGTCTTCAAACACACGTTTTTGTGGACATCCATTTCCTCCATTGGGTAAATCCCGGTGTGTGACTGCTGATTCAAACGGTGTGTTTTAAGGCTTGGGATAGAGTTGCCCAAACCTGAATATGTATTTTCATGTGTTTAAAACTAAGCCTGCTCTGTGCTCCCAGGCCAGATCTGCTGCGATCAGAAGGCATCCCCAGTGTGGAGGTGGCTCCTGCTGCGTCCCCTTTGTCCGGAAGCCCCAAAATGTCCACCTCGGGCGGCAAGAGCCGGTATCGGAGCAAACCACGCCACCGCCGAGGGAATAGCCGAGGCAGCCATAGTGACTTTGCAGCAATCTTGAAAAACCAGCCAGCCCCCGAAAACTCACCCCACCCCACATATCTACACCAGGCTCAATCCCAGCACCCTTCTCTGCAGCAGCAGTACCAGCAGCCCCCTCCCGCCACGTCTCAGAGTCACCATCCCAGGCTCCATGCGCACGGCCAGGACATTGCCACCTGTGCCAACAACCTGAGGTACTTTGGCCCCGCAGCTGCCCTGCGGAGCCCGCTCAGCAACCACGCTCAGAGACAGATGCCTGGCTCCAGCCCTGACCTCATCTCCACAGCTGTGGCAGCAGATGGCTGGAGAAGTTCTGAGCCGGCCCAGGGCCAGGCCAGCCCCTGGAGCTGCTGCCAAGCTGACCCCTATGACCCCTGCGTCCAGTGCAGGCCGGAGCAGTGCGGGTCCCTAGACGGTCCCTTTGCTGAGCCGGAGGGGAGGAGCCCCGACCTTTTCAAGTCACCAGCACACAATCTCCTCTCAGAAAATGCCCAAGGTTCTGAGAAAATGGAAGAAAATGAATTCAATGGCTGTAGGTCTGCCTCGTCCCTTGGCGTCCCTCATCACATCACCCCACCAGCGCTACCTCGAAAAACAAGGCCCCTTCAAAAGGTAAGGACAGCGTTGGGCGTCCCTGCCTTCATGGATGTCAGAGCCCGTCCTGGTACGTGCATTGTAAAACATACGTAACAAGTGCACCTTTTGTAAAAGATGAGCTAACAAGAGAATAAACAGGAGCTTCTTTATTTTCAATATTTTCTTTTCACACTGCTTAAGTGGAGGACTTAGAAATATATTTCAAGAACTACTGAACCAGTGGACTGATTGAAATGTACATCATTTATCAATAGACAACCATATATTAGGGATATGAAATCAAAATCGTTTGGAAACCACTACTCTAGCCCAGTCCTGAAGGATGTTGCAAGAAGGAAACATCCAATTATAAAACAGGTTTGATTAGCAGTGTATTCTCTGTCCCCTCCGGGAAATTCCTAGTGTACATTAGCAAGTCCTAGACTTTGAGAAATCATGCAGAAACCTGGTATAATCCAGCATTTCCCTCACCTACTTGAACATACTGCCTTTTATGAGTCTGCCAGCCACGGAGCACACACCTTATACATTTGGTCTCATTAGAACCACACTCCCAGAGAGCACTTCTTTCTACCGACATATACTCCCATGTGCACTTGTGGGGTAAAGGGCTCATCTTTGCAGTCAGGGTACCTCCATCCCTGTCTTTCCTACTCAGAAAGCATCTGAATGCAAGTAGGTAAGAGTGACGTCTAGAAATGACTTTCAAAGCACATTATCCTCAATCTTTGGTACAATTACTTGGACCCAATTACCCTCCTCACAGGGACTGTAGTAATGTGGTACGCAGTGTCGCTGTGGTTAAGGACAGTTGGTGTGAGTGTGGCTACTTTTGTGCCCTTGAAGAGAAATGGAAGCTTCTCTGTGAGGGAAGATCATTTACTCAGAACACTTACCCAGCCTTTCAGATCAACCACAGAACCCCACAACCACGAGGCCTCTGATGGCCCTTGTCCGGCCAACATGCTGACTCAATAATGTAATGCACTAAGCACCTGCTCTATATGCAGCATTGTATTAATGGTGGAGTGAGGGGTACAGTACAACAAGATATGGTCTAACTCTCAAATGATGTATGTCTTAGTAGTGAAGATGATACAAGCATAATGACTATCATATCAATGAAAAGGGGACTGGTATGTGAAAGGGGGGAAAGCAGTTGTTGGGCTTTGAACAATTGAAAGATCACTTCTTGGTGAAGTCTCTGTGACAAAGCCTGGAACCACTAGTGACAATGATTACATGAGCCTGCCCCCACTCCAAGACCTCTTCTCCAGTTTCCCCTCTCTGTCACTCACCTCTGGACATGCTCATGGAGCCTTCACCTCCCTGAGGGCAAAGATATGTTTTATTCAGTTCTGTATGTCTTCCAGCATCTAGTGCAATGCCTGTCACCATGGACACCCAGGAAAAGTTGCTAAAAGAATGAATGAAGATATATATGTTTAAAGATGACACTTGGCAAGCTACTACTCAATGCCTTTTGATGACTAAATCTTTGCAAGGATTGTGTGTGTGTGTGTGTGTGTGTGTGTGTGTGTGTGTGTGTGAGAGAGAGAGAGAGAGAGAGAGAGAGAGAGGAATGGAGGGAGGGAGAGAGAGAGAGAGAGAGAGAGAGAGAGAGAGAGAGAGAGAGAGAGAGGGAAATAAAATCCTTTTTCTTGGTTTTCTTTAGAGTGGAGATGAATCCTCAGAAGAGGAAGAAGGGGAAGTAGATAGTGAAGTTGAATTTCCACGAAGACAGAGGTAAAATCATCAAACACACATGTGATTGCTTTCAGTGTAATCAGGGAAACCCTGAGATTGCCACTTCCTGTTCAATTGCATATCACTTTCTAACAACCCCTTGTAAGGAAACTTGAACTCACTATGTATATGGTCTCCTGTTCCCACATTTTGGCAACTGGCTATGCACAGCTAGTCCCAGTTTATCAGAATTCATTTCATAGGAACTTCAAGATGAGCATAAATACAGATTCAAGGTTACAACTAAGAATATAGTGGGCAGTTTATGAGAGAAGGTCATGTGTTCTATGGATAATTTTATTGGTTTCTAGTGTATCTCCTTGAATTAGTTTCCTTGGGCTGCCATAATAAAATACCATAGACTAGATAGCTTAAACAATGGAATTTTATTTCTCACACTTCTGGATGCTGGTAAGTCCAAGCTCCAAGTTCCTGGTGAGAACTCTCTTCCTGGCTTGCAGATAACAGCTTTCTCACTGTGTCCTCACATGTTTGGAGATGGTGGGGGGGTGGGGGGGCAGGCATGGAGGAGGGGGGGGTGGGAAATGGGAGCTGTGAGGAGGAGAAGAGAGAGAGAGAGAGAGAGAGAGAGAGAGAGAGAGATAGATCTTCCTCTTTTTATAAGGCCATATCCTATAGGATTAGGGCCCCACCCTTTGGCCTCATTTAACCTTAATTACCTCCTAAAGACTGTGAAGATTCCGTCATATTGGTTAGGGATTCAACATCTAAATCGGGGGGAGGAGGATACACAGTTCAGTCCATAGCATTCGCCATGTCCCTAGACATTATCCTATATAATAAAGAGGTAATATGCAAATTGACCATCACTCCAATGCACAAGATGGCTGCCCCCATGTGGACACAAGATGGCTGCCACAAGATGGCTGGCAGGGTAGGGCAGTTGTGGGTGACCAGGCCTGCAGGGGAGGACAGTTGGGAGAGACCCAGGCCTGCAGGGGAGGGCAGTTGGGGGCAACCAGGCCAACAGGGGAGGGCAGTTAGGGGTGACCGGGCTGGCAGAGGAGGGCAGTTGGGGGGGACCAGGACAACCAGGAGAGCAGTTAGGGGTGACCGGGCTGGCAGGGGAGGGCAGTTGGGGGCAACCAGGCCTGCAGGGGAGGGCAGTTGGGAGGGACCAGGCCTGCAGGGGAGGGCAGTTGTGGGGGACCAGGCCTGCGGGGGAGTGCAGTTAGGGGCAATCGGGCCAGCATGGGAGCAGTTAGGCGTCAATCAGGCTGGCAAGGTAGTGGTTAGGGGGTGATCAGGCTGGCAGGCAGAATTAGTTAGGGGCAATCAGGCAGGCAGGCAGGTGAGCGGTTGGGAGCCAGCAGTCCTGGATTGTGAGAGGGGTCCCAGATTGGAGAGGGTGCAGGCTGGGCTCAGGGGCACACACACACACCCATGCACAAATTTCGTGCACCAGGCTTCCAGTATATTATAATTAACTATAATTAGATTAATAATAATCCTATATAATAAAAGCCCAGCGACCATAATGGCAGAATGACCAGAAAGACCACTTGATCAGTCACTATGAGGTGCACCAACCACCTCTCAGTCCCTTTCCCTGCCTGGCAGGCTCCAATCGCCAATAGCAAACTGGGAACCGCGGTGGGTGGCAGGGGATGCAGGTGGCACCAGGCCATGGCCCCCGCCCCACCAGTCGCCCCATTGCCCCACACACAGAGGGTGACCCACAGCAGAGATGGGGAACCAGGGGGTGGCAGTGGGGGGCAGGGCTGGCTGCCAGAAGCCCGGGAAGATGGCCCTGATCACAGGCTAGGCCTAGGGATCATACCCACACACGATTTCATGCATCAGGCCTCTAGTTAGATTACCAGTTGTACCAGTTAATAATTCGGATTTTTTTCAATAGATGGAGTTACACATATGTTGATATATATGCGCTTTGATATGTATGCTGTTTTGTTGTATTGACAGCAAGCTTCAAAACTTCATATGTCAAATTTGCTGAAGGTGTTAACATCATAGATATTTTTACGCTTAAAAATGTTGAATTTTGTGCCAAAAAAAAAAAAGAGCATTTGCAGGGAGTTTTAATTCATTATTTTATTTTGAAGAAAAGTGCTGCTGAAAGTTATTGTATACTTTAGGAAGCTTATGGTGAACATGCTCCATCTCAAGATACTTGTGAACGCTAGTTTAAACCCTTTAAAAGTGATGATTTCGATGTGAAAGACAAAGAGTCCAGGTCAACCGAAAAAGTTTGAAGACCAACAATTACAAGCATTATTGGATGAAGATGCATGTCAAACTCAAAAACAACTTGCAGAAAGATTAAATGTTGCTCAGCAAACAATTTCCAATTGTTTACAAGCAATGGGAAAGATTTTAAAGGAAGGAAAATGGGTGCCACATCAACTGAACAAAAGACAAATGGAAAACCAAAAGTCATCAGTAAAATGTTGCTTCAATGGCACAAAAGAAAGTCTTTTTTGCATCGAATTGTGACTGGCGATGAAAAGTGAATTTATTTTGAGAATCCCAAACGCACAAAATCATGGGTTGATCCAGGTCAACCATCAACATCGACTACAAGGCCAAATCGCTTCAGAAAGAAGACAATGCTCTGCGTTTGGTGGGATCAGGAAGGTGTAGTGTATTATGAGTTTCTAAAACCAGGTGAAACCATTAATACTGATAGCTACCAACAACAAATAATCAATTTGAACCACACTTTGATCGTGAAATGACCAGAATGGGCCAAAAGACACGGCAAAATAATTTTGCTTCATGATAACA
The DNA here is from genome assembly GCA_026230045.1 of Corynorhinus townsendii. Classification (NCBI taxonomy): domain Eukaryota; kingdom Metazoa; phylum Chordata; class Mammalia; order Chiroptera; family Vespertilionidae; genus Corynorhinus; species Corynorhinus townsendii. The sequence continues at coordinate 44,022,487 of JAPDVU010000002.1, forward strand.
CACCATCACACACTTCAAAACCAGTTAAAAACACGTTAAAAGATCTTGCCTGGGAAGTATTAACCCACCTGCCGTATTCACCAGACCTTGCTCCTTCAGGTTACCACTTGTTCTGATCAATGGCACATGCACTTTCTGAGCAGCATTTCAAAACATAGGAAGAAGTGGAGAATTGGGCCTCTGAATGGTTTGCCTCAAAACAAGAAAAGTTCTATTGGGACGGTATCCACAAATTACCTGAAAGATGAGGAAATGTGTAGCTAGCAATGGACATTACTTTGAATAAAGCACTTTTGATGTTTCTCTTGAAATTATGGTGTTTTCTTTGATTACAAAATCCGCATTATTAACCGGTACATCTGGTATAATTAGATTAGATGAGCTGAGTCCTCCTTCAACCCAGCCTTGGAAAGAGCTTCCTGCTTAGTCAGCGATCATAATTTTGCTTGTAGCATTCAAGAAGGACCACACACTCCTCTACGTCTAGGATAGGGCTGCAGCTATGCAGGAGTAGGAAAGGCAGTTTTCCTCCCAGGAGGCCTTTTCTGCCAATAGGCATTTTGTTCTTTAAAAGTAAAGCTCTAAGGATCCCGGGAAGATTTGTGTACCTGTCCGGAAACAGGAATTTCCTGCAAACGAAGGCTCTTCTAGTCCTTCGGTAAATTGTATTCTGGGTCCCCATGCTCTACACAAAATTGAAATATGTTCTCATCTCCTGAGCTATACCTGCTGTGAACAGTACTTTCCTCCTATGCAACAGACTGCGCCTGAGTAAAACGAAATCACTCGCTAGCGTCACAAGGATGTTACCTCCAGCTTTTGTTCCTATGACACACCATGAACTCAGCCCACCTGATGGCTTCCCACCTTTTTTTTGCTATGATGCAAATTATATTTTTACCACATGGTTTTGCTTTTTATAACATTCTTCTCCCTGTCTCCCTTCTGGATTACCAGCCTTGAGAAGCTGCGTGACTCTTACCTTCACTTGCCTTTGCCACAGTGGCTCTTTTTATGTGACCTTGATCCCCCACCCACAGCCCACCCCCTGGCCTGGTCATCAGCCAGGCTCAGATATCTGCCATCAAAATCACTTTGTACTAAGAAATACAGACAGATCAGACAATGCCAGAGGGAAAAGGCAGTCTTCTTTTGTTATTTGTTCTGTTTTGTTTTTAAACCAGTATAAGCTAACAGCATTCTTATTTACTAAGCGACTTGAATTAGTTTCCTTTGGGAAAGGAAACCATGGGAAGGAAGTGAGGGACTTTTGCAAATTCTCCTCCTTACATCCTCTCCCCACCCCCCATCACCCTCCCACCCCCCACCTGCCCCGAAACTTGGCCTTTATCAGAATGAAACCCAAGTGTTAACTGGAATGAGCCACTGGCTGGCTGGGCAATGTCCCCAGCTGCAAGGTGAATATTGCTTCCAAGCTCTTTTATGTTGGAATTGGGTTGAAAGGGTGGTGAAGGCACTCCCCCCAGGGCTGCCATGCCCAGTGGGTGAAGCAGCTGAATGGGTGATGCGATGGGGTGGAGTGAGGTAGAGAAGGACACTGAACAGAGTTTGAATGCCACCCATGCCACAGCTCTGCCTTTTCTAATGGGGCGACCTTGCACGAGTCACTTCTCTGGCTCTAGTTTTCGATCTGGGAAATGAGTTAGACCAGAGGCTCTCTCAAGTCTCTTTCACCTGTGAGAATCTGGGATTCTGTAAGAAACATAATTTCCATGCGTAGGTATACACACTATGATTAGATCAGCTGATATTTTTCAAGACCAATGGTAACCCTCAGCTTTGGACCTTAGCCACATCAACATGTACATTTCCTTCTCGGTTGCTTTCAAATTAAATCATTTCAGCCTATCTGGATTTGAATCTCCCTGAAGGGCCTCTCACCAGGACTGTGACTGACAGACAAGGTAAGGAAAGTGGTGGTTCCTGGGATGAAGTTCCTCTGGTTCTTTGTGGTTCTAGGCCCCATCGCTGCATCAGAAGCTGCCAGTCGTATTCAACCTTTAGCTCTGAGAATTTCTCTGTGTCCGATGGTGAGGAGGGAAATACCAGTGACCACTCAAACAGTCCTGATGAGTTTGCTGATAAACTTGAAGACCGCCTTGCAGAGAGGCTCGATGACCTGCTGTCCCAGACACCGGAGATTCCCATCGAGATCTCCTCGCATTCAGATGGGCTCTCTGACAAGGAGTGTGCCGTGCGCCGCGTGAAGACGCAGATGTCTCTGGGCAAGCTGTGTGTGGAGCAGCGTGGCTATGAGGTGCGGGCCTCTCCTTTCTTCTCCTCTTGCCACTGTTCCCTCCCTGTAGCTCTTTGAGTTATGACATGCTCGAGTCCTGAGGTCCTTTACAATGCTCATTGAGTATATGAGATACAACAACTGCCTCCAAGAAGTAAGTAAAAGTACACAGAACAACAGAGCTCCCAAAAATGAGGGTAAATCTCCCAAATGAGGCACCAACATTGAACTTCTCAGGAACCCTCCCTTCCAAGATGGAACTCAAACATCACCTCCTCCTGGTGTCATCGCCAATCTGGTGAAGGGTATAAACCTCCCTCTTCCATGTCCCCACTGTCCCCTAATGAGGCTATCAAAGCACATGTACCACTTTAGTTCATGTTCAGTGCTGCCTTTTGAGAGGCAGGACAGCACAGTGGTTGAAATTGTGTACCCTGGAATCTGACTGCCCAGATCAAACCCCAGCCTTTCCACTTACTTACTGCGTGCTGTTGGGCAAGTCACTTAAATTCTCCATGGGTCAGTTTTCTTATCTGTAAAATGGGTATGGTAACAGTATCTATCTCATGGGGCTGTTGTAAGGATTAAATGGACTAAAAATGGGCTCTCTGACAAGGAGTGTGCCATGCCTGGAACATAGTAAACGCTGTACATTGTGGTTGTGGTGGTACTGATATCATTGTCATAATCGTTGTCATGAACATCATCTTAACATGTCTTCTTTTTCCGTAAGCCCCACCAGGATAGGGCCTAGTCTCATCTTTGTAGCCCAAAGCCTGTCATGTGGGAAGTGTTTGATATATGTTTACTGAGTGGTTGTGAAAATGAACTAAGCTTTTATTTTGTCTTGACTTTGCAGAATCCTATGCAGTTTGACGAATCGGACTGTGACTCTTCAGATGGGGAGTGTTCTGATGCCACAGTGAGGACGAATAAACACTACAGCTCTGCTACTTGGTAATGAGAGGACACCCATCCTGAAGATGACGTGACAATACTGATGTTTCAGATCCGCCCCACCCTGATTCCTCCCCCTCTCTCCCTGCCTTTTTGTCTGGGAAGAGAGCTGCCCCATCTTTCTTACCCCTAGAAATAAGCTGCAATAACAGGAACATGAGACTTTGCAAATCTCTGGAAAAAAAATATCCAAATGAAACTAAGTCTCACTGAACATTTCAATCAAGAATGGCAGGGATCTATTTTATTGAATATTCTAGCTACTGTAACATTGATATTTATTTTTGTTTGACATTTTAACACTTTGTACTGTAAAGATTGAACTATATATGATAGAGAGAGAGAGATAATAATTTCTTGCAAAAAAAAAAAAAGAGAGAGAGAGAGGAGAAAGGAAGGAAGAAAGAAGTAGAATTTAGAAGCAACATTTTTGGTAATTTGTGGGGCCAAGAGGTATTATTGCTACTTGAACAGGGGACCAGTTCTTTTGACCATAAGTGACTGAAGAAGAGCCAGAGCAAGACATGTTGAGCATTTTAGAAAACAAAGAACAGCAAAAGAAAAGCAATTCCAGGTAACTTGTGAACAGACCACATTTAAGTTCAACCAGCTTATCCTTTGGGTGCAGAAATTTACCTAGAAAAGTTTGGTAACCAGATACTTGCACCCAAGGTCTTTGAGGGCATGTGCTTCCTCTAGGAGGAAAAAACACACAAAACTGTATATATGAAAACTTGTTTCATTTTTTATTTATTTTAAGCAGCATTTAGTTGTGAGAGTTACAGATAGAGTCGAATCTTCCTTGACAAACATTTACCTTTAAAATGCTGTCATTGCCATTACCTTGACAAATGTGTGACTTTGACCAATGTGCCATTTCCTCATAGCCATGTCCTTTCCACCTGGTGACCGCTTCCTTTAGGAAAAAGGGGGGTCTGGGGGGGCGGGCTGAGAAGAAGAGAAGGATAGGAGAAAAAGGACATTGACCACAGTGTTAGAAAAGCAAATGTGGGATTTGTAAAAGTGCTAGTACATTGTCAGAACCTCTCAGTTCAGCTCGTGGAGAAGGTGGAACCAGGTTGTTTGTCTACTAGAGTCATATTGATTCAAACAGGAGAACAGACTTGGAAGGCAGCTAGTATGTGTGTGAGTCTGTCCAATCCCAAACCATTCCCTTTTTTTCACTTATTAACTCATTCTATCCTGTAAGCTTTAGTGACTGGCTTCCACTATCAGAATAAAGGCAAAATAAGCAAGTTGCAAAGGCACCCCCACCACAATATCCCACCACGATAGCATTTTTGTTCAAAGCTATTTGTGAAAAATATTTTACTTCTCTTTGGATTAATGCAGTTTTAAATCATTGGATTTGGGACTTTGTGCAAAGAATAACTGATGCTGAGCAACAATTGGGAAGATTTTGCCTTGTCCAAAGCATGAGGTCCTTCCTCTCCAGGGTCATGGGCTCTGAAAAGCGTGCCAAGGTATATCATGGTACCTCAGCTGTAAGCCAATTTTTATATAGAATTTTACATAAAAACAGATGTTGGCCTAGTTCCTGTCTCTGTCTCCAAGATAGATTGTTGTCAAACAATGTCTCTAGGCTCAACATCTGAAGGCGATGGCTAGAGTCTTTGACACTGCATCGTGTTGGACATTAGGAACAACTTATACATATTGGCATTAAACCATTCCAACGCAGGTGGAAACGTTGCCCTCCTCTGGGTTTCACCGATTGCATCATCCAAAAAGAAAAGGCAGGAGGGAATTGATAGCAGTTCCTTTTGCTTGCCTGATCCCTCATTTGTTTACAATTTATGTTGAGATATTAATTTAAAATTTACTGTCTTTTAATTTATAGCTCTTAACTAAGATGAAGGAAAATGTCTAACTTATACAGAGAACAGTATTGTTTGCATTAAATTATTCCATTTTGTATACGTTCTGTAGCTGGACTACATGAAAGATCTTAAGTTATGGCATTATTATTATTGCTATTTTATTTTATAGTAATTATTGTCATTCTCATTTTCTGTCGATCAGAAGGTGTGGTTTACAGTGTAGCACAATGATTGTGTTTATTGCTAACCATGAATTATCATGAATTTTTATGGTTTTTATGAAGGAATGAAAATGAGACTGCCACTTGGGAGCTCTCCAGTATTCATCTTAGGTGCATCCCCTCATTTTCTGTGTGCAACAATCATCTGAGGATATGTGCTCTGCCCTGGAGCCCAGGGGGTATATTGTGACTTTGACTTGATCGTGGAAGCTCCTGGGTGGGCAGATGACTGAGTGGATGGACAAATAGTTCAAAGGCTGTAATCTTCCTCAAGTTTCTTAAGAAATAAAATCATGAGACTATACTAGAAGCAAAAAGAGAATTATTTAATTCCCTAAGAGGCACAGACATAGAGAATTTCTGCATGGGGCCTGTGGGTTAGAGAGTTCCAAGAACTGGTAGCATAGTTTTGTCATCTTGTTCCTGCCACATCCCACAAAACCAACCTGCTTTCTCCTAGTTGGGAGTAGCAGAAAAACAAACAAACAAAAAAACAAAACTAACAAAAAGAAAAGAATGAAAAAAATATATATATGGCATGACATAAAATACCTAGCTGTGATGTCATCCTATAACAAGACTGAAGAAATTCTAGAAAGGCTTGGTCACTTAGCAGCTCTTAGGGCTGGAAAAGTACTACCTTGAAGAGCCCTGTTTTGCATCCTCTGACTTCAGCCCACACTATACTGTGAATCTCTCTGGGTCATTACTTCTGGGAAAAGATAAGCTACAATTCTCTGTCTCCTTTCTGTCCAACATAAAACACTGACACTTCAACTGGCCTGGTTGTTGCCCACCTGTGGTGGCAAAAGAAAAACATGACGGTCAATGTCTGTCTTATATCTCCCAGTCATGATCTTCCTAGGAAACCCCTCCTGACACCTCATACTCTTAATAAGTTTCCTGATTTCCCATCTTGACTGTCTGTCATGACAGTGCCACATACCTATCTGGGATAACTGTATGAGCATGTTAGGGTCAAATGCAGCATTGACTCTTCAGTCATTCACTGTATGGTCAGGAGTTTAATAACGTTCCACAGGAAACATTATATTTATTTTTCAGTAGAAGTGACTAGGGGCTTCAGAGAAGAACAGTGTCTGTAGCTCAAAAAGAGAACTGCCTTCTCTATCCCAGCTGTGCCCTTAATTGCCTGCCTGAGGTCCCAGGACAATTTTGAGTTGGTGTGTTTGAGAACTCTTCTGAAGAGCATTGAATCAAGAGCTCAGGAAATTTAAGAACTAATTCTTCAGTCCTGATGACTGTAAACCTCTCAGGACTATGATTTCAAGCTTCATTGTTGATTGAAAGTTTAACCCCCTTGGGATGAATTTATTTACATCTGTTTTTGACTGACTGCAAGATAATGAGTTTTAATTTGGGTTGCAGATGGGCATTTGTTTCTGATTTCCATCTATTTCTAGATCATGTCTTCTGAATAACAATTCCTCTTAAAGTTGCTTAGCAGATGTTGAGGTATTCGGTTAAAAACAAGGCTGATGGAGTGCTGGCTGCATAGAGCAAAGGGTGCATTTGGGGTGTGGCACCAGGTACTGCAGGTTCCAGCCTCCACAGAGCCTGAGGCTCGGCTGGAAAGAGGCCCATGGCAGAAGGTGAGCCCTCTTGTCATGCATACTTGTTTCTTACAAACTAAAGTTCACAGTCTACTCAGCTCTAGAAAAAAAAAAAAACGTATAAGTTAAGCAGTCCTAGTCCCACTAGCATTTTGCAGCTACGCATGTAAAGCTCTAGGAAGCTTTTCTCACGTTCCAGAGGGGCAGGGGTTGCTAGCAGTGTTAACCTTTAGCTTCTTTAGTGCCCTCTCACAGGACACTGCCTGAGGCAGGTGCTAGGAGTTGAGCTAGGGCAGTGGTCGGCAAACTCATTAGTCAACAGAGCCAAACACCAACAGTACAACAATTGAAATTTCTTTTGAGAGCCAACTTTTTTAAACTTAAACTTCTTCTAACGCCACTTCTTCAAAATAGACTCGCTCAGGCCGTGGTATTTTGTAGAAGAGCCACAGTCAAGGGGCCAAAGAACCACATGTGGCTCGTGAGCCGTGGTTTGCCAACTATTGAGCTAGGGAAAGATCATCTTATTGTTTTCAGGGAAGCCCACTCCCTGCCATTTCTCTTTTCTCAATGCTGGTAAAAGGTGTGCTTTCGAAGGCTACCCAACTACACTTTGCTCCATCCCCCACGTGTTGAACCTTTGCACACTTACAGGTTTGTGGAAGTAAAGGCTAGTGAAGAACAGAGAGTGTCAGGGAAGATGTGCTTGGTTCAGTTCCCTGAACGGCACAAAGGAAGCTCTTTACAAGGCCTGGGAGTCCCAGACTACCTGTTCAATGTTTTGTGCTTTGTCAGGCCTTGCAAGCGAGCCCCTTTGTCAGAATTCTTGAACTCACTGGCTGGTGGGCAGGACTCCTGAGAATGGTTTTAGTCCTGTAGAATCAGGACTAGTCAGATGATGTTGAGTTGATGTCATTGCTGCAAACTGCTCTCTCTTCCTGAAAAACTAAGAATGTGGAGTTTAAGGGGGGAAAAATAATTTTTTTTAATAAACCTGATTAATAAACCTGGTTGAAGAATTCAAAATAAATAAATAAATAAGTAGCTTAGCAGAGAAACTAAGAAGCCTGCATCCACTTTGAAATTATAACAGGCTTTAAAGTTTAGATCGATTTGGAGGATGTGGGGAGTGCCTACTCGGAAAAGTGAAGACGCTAGCTCTGCTTTAAGATGATCCTGTATGGCCTACTTGAAGTTCTGATATTTTAAAAGTTTAGAGTCAACAAATCCATTCTTCAAGATTTAAGGATATTTTTAGTACTAGACATCCATTTCAGGGATTCTTTGTGCTAAATTTCCCTCTTGCCCTAAATAATGGATTTGATGGTTTGGGGTTTTCCTGCTACCAACCAATTTTAAATGCCCGCCCACTGTGGAGCATTGACATCCTTTCAGTGTAAGTGCATTCGTATTGATCAAGTAATTTACCCTTGTTGCCCCGTCCCCTTATGTCTCATTTGTTTCCCCTTAAAATGTTCCTGCTTGTAGTTCCTGGAACTGAATTCTCCAAAATGGAACATAATACTTGGAAACCTAGGAATTCCTGCTCTGCTCCGCAGTAGTGGGCTGTTATTTTGTTTTGCCACTAAGCCAGAAACCAAAATACCACCAGCTACAATCTACACTCTAAACACCCAAGACCAACATTATTCACTGCTCACCATATTCAGAGCCTCTTACAACACAGCACGGAGAGCAACTACCACTTGATTAGAAAGGCTGTGCAGGGGGAGATGTTTACCATCCCAGCTCTAAGCTCATAATTAGTTTCCTAACAGTGGTTTGAGACCTGGAGTTAGCCCTGATGGGAAAATGACAGACCACACCAGTGTTCTCCTTATGGACCCCACCCTATGGCTCTCAGGGGGCAGCACCATCGGCAGGAAAAGGCCACCTGCCTCCACACCTGCCCTTTGGGACTACAATTCCAATTGAATCATCTCCAATTGCTGACAAATTGAATTCCAAAATGTGTCTCTTCACTCACTTTATTTCATTGTGTTAAATAAGTATGTTCCCCCCCTCACCTTCTAGACACAGTTAATATGTTAAATCCCAGTTCCTAATAGATCAAAACAATGTGACATTCTTTTTAAGACCTTGACTTGTACTGTCAGTATGAAGTCATTGCCTTTCCTGGTCCCAAGATTTTCCTTCTTTGCAGAGTTCATAGAATAAATGTCCTAGGATATTCAACCCACCAGTGTTACCAACAGACTAGCAAGAATCACATTAGTCTGCTTGTTGGCATGTTACAGCCAATGGTGCAAGCACCTATTCAAAATGAACTAGACTGCCGAGGACAGGACCCCTAAGGAACCTGGAACACTTCTCTGGGACAGGTGGCAGAAGAGGAGAGCTCTACAATCGCTTCTCCGAGAAAGAGGGTTACCCCAAAGAAGTTAGGGCTTTGATTAACTGTCACATGACCAGAGCATGATGGCAGGATTTCACATAGAGCAGATGGCAAGGCCACAGTAAGGAAACTCCTGGAAGAATCACAGCCCCAGGGAATGCTGGCTCCTGGCTGCTGCCCAGTGACCAGGCAGACAGGGTCCTCCAGGCAGGCAGGGTCCTGCCCGCAGGAGGGAACCCCAATCAGAGTGCACAAGCTATTAGGAAGACGTCCCTTACTGACCATGTCACCCGGAGAGCTCTTCTGACTCCGAAGTGGGAAGACTCACTTTGATTCTTTATTGCAATAATCTGAGTTCCCTATCAATTTGGAGCAAATTAACTTCTTTTTGTGGTCAGGTCTCAAAATGACCCCCTCATCTGTTTTCCTATGGTTGCAGTCCTGTTAGTTCCTCTGCACCTTGTAATGGTTTGATGCCATCTCACTTGTACCGAACAATTGTACAGCAATGGGAACAAGAGCGACTATCAAAGCAAACAAATGCATGGAATTAAAAAGTGTACTTCATGAGATGTTTTTTGCTCATCTTTTCCTAAAGGTAGTGGTTGTGTCCTGAGAGCTGCCTTCACAAATCTCAGCATTTGTCAGAACTTAGGCAAAGCTGGTTTCTGTGGCTCTTGTTGGACACATCACAGAAGGAAGAGAGCACCATTATTTTGTTTGGTTATAGTCTCTTCTTGGTTATTCTGTCACAGCCGAAACAGGCGCTCTGCTTCATCCCTCTGGTTTGCCTGCTGCCCATCTTATTGTTAGTAAGTGTTACTAGTTATCTCACTGTCAAGTGAGCAGAGAGAGGGGAAAGGTGAAAATGAGAATGTGGCTTCTAAAAAATAATATTGGTAAAAGGCCCAAGAGTGGAGAGCTGGAACACCGTTTTGGACGGTCTGATTCCGAGCCAATCCTGACGCCCACTGGCGAGAGGAACTGAAAGTTAGCAACATGTACAAACACATACCACACAGAACATTTATATCCTTTATTTGGGAGCTTGCTTTGCCTGTAAACGCACAGCCGATAAGGCACATTGTTGCAAGATCATGGGGGATGAGGGAGAGAGACCAACCTGAGGGTCCTGGTAAAGGACAAAGTGGGACAGCTTCCTGTTCCTCCCTCCCTCCCCCAACTCCAGGAGCAAAGAGCCACAGGTTTCTAAGTCCAGCTGGCCTCCTCTTCACCCCCACCCTTGTTATCAAGCTTCTTTTAAAGCAACACATCTTTAAAAATTAAGTTCTTCTGTTTTTGTTTTGTGTGTTTTTTGTTGTTTTTTTATCATACGAGTGCAAAAAACAATGCTTGGAAATTCATTCCCAAGAATTCATGTAGAACAAGTGGCCTAGATTAAAGCCTTGGCAAGATTCTTGGCCAACCCAAATCAAAAACCCAGCAGATCATGCACAAGCGCAACAGTTCTGGTGAGAAATGACGAGTTACTCCTTGTCGGGTACAGGACCCCAGAGTTGGTCAGTTTAGGAGCCAAGGGCCTTCTGTCCTTGGAAGTATGGAATCAGGTCTGTGCCAATTCAACACTGCTGCTCTCGGAAGCAACAACAGCTGCAGATTATCAAAACACAAGAAAGAAACTCCAAACCAAAGTTTTCCTCTTAGAATTAAAAGATAAAATATCATAATTCCTCAGTTATTCTTGGCAAATGACAATTTGAAAAACATTCAGAGGGCAATATCTGGGGGTACCACATCCATTCTCCTAGCAGGAGGGAGAAGGGATTCACACACAGAAAGCAGATTAGAAAATGTACTGATGGTCATTTGGTTCAGGTGAGTCAAGAGTTCACTTCCAGAAGGATGCGAGTTTCTCCAGAGTGTATCCACGGCATACAGAGTATGCTCCATTCATATTTAATAATCTGTCTGCAATCAGCTTAATTGTCAGGCCATGCAACCAAGAGGGAACCTGACATATATGGTAACCTCGGGGTGTCCGAACACAAAGAGCATCACACAAATCACTGTGCACTTGAACTGTACACAGATGTTCTCAGCAACTTCTTTCCTTGGTTTATGGAAGAGGTAGGTCATCCGCAAAAAAGAACAGAAGAAACACCTGTCACTACCGCCTATCACTTTGCAAAAGAGGCACTCCAGACAAGGACAGTCGGCATCCTCTCCTGAGGCAGCTCCGGGCTTGGCAAGAGGCAAATAAATACAAGAGACTATCCTGAGCTCCTTGTTACTCAATAAAATAGAAACAGGGTTTTCTGAGCGGCTGTCCAGTACACAGAGTGTCCTACTGAACCAGGGCTGGTTTGAGAACCTGATGTAATTCACCTTCTACAGCACGGTGTCCTTCATGATGAGACACTGCGCACAGATGAATACTATCCAAACCACCCGTTGCGGGTAATTAAAAAAACAAGGAGGGGCTGTAAAGGACCACACCCATGGCACACAGAAGCAGTAGAGTCCAGGGACACACAACCAAAACAATCCAGATCACATGGCCTTTCTGATGTTTAGATGATTGGCATTGCTTGTTTCATTCAAGTGCAGGTCTTTCTGACTGAACTTTTTTATGAGGGTTCCAGGAACTAAGGCCACCAGAGCGATGGCCAACAGCTGAAAGACAGTTTCCCAGGAGAAAAGAGCATCCAGAGAGGTAAGGGTTGACAGGATGGAGCCTGTCTGCACACAGATGAAGTTGTAGGGGATCAAACCTGGAAGAAAAGGGAAAGGGCCTGTTACTGGGGAGGGAGGGCACAGGAAAAGGAAGAACATTAACCGTTCAGAAATGTCACCACAATTTCACAGCTCTTAACGCATAAACATATTACCTCTTTCCCTTCTTCTTTTCCACTTTTCCCCCCTTTCTTCACTTCCCACATACACCTGCCTTATTTAACAAAAGGACTTAAGATGGTTTACAAAAAATACATACACTACAATAAGATTGAAAAGATGTTATTAGGAAAAACAAAAATGAGTAAAGAATAAAATAAGGGAGTAGGGTTAGGACAAAAATGCATAAGGATCACCCACTAGCTAGAGGTGGGCCCCAAATTTGGTTCTGAGCAGCCAAGAGCCAAGTAAGGAGAAGCACCAGCATTATGAGACCTACAGTATACATAACTTAAAGACCACCGTGTTCTTTTCATGGTCTACACTGTTTCTAAGAGGTCATCAAGTTCATTGGACCCCAAAAGTCTGAGTGGCGGCTAGACAGGCTGGTGACATAACAATCGCCTGGTGAAGTGAACAAAAACATAACCTAGGGCTCCATCCCAGAGATTCTGTTTACCTGGGTCTAAGAGAGCATCAGGAACCTGCATCTTAAAAGCCTCTCCACTCTGATTGGCTTGGGACCCCCTGATGATCCACTCCTCTTCCACAGATGATCATAGACCTCAAGATCATAGACCACTCAAGGTTGCACAGCTTGTCAGAGTGGAGACTGGAGCTCTGGTCTCCAGATTCTTTCTGAGTTTTGTGCCACCTAGGTAATTACAGGCTGCTAACCAAGACACTGAGGCACTTTGTCTGAAAGCTGATGTGAGCAGAATTAACTGTGGTTGATTTTGCTTCATGTTAAGATCTCAATTTCTCTCAAGAATCCCCTATTAATAGCAGCTGCTCAACCACAGATTTGTTTTGTTTGACCTAGAAGCCCTGAGTGTTCTTTCCATCCATGCTCTGAAGAAGATTTAAGCTAGGATTAAAGAAAATGGTTTATTTCCAGAAGAAAATAAGTCACTGACTTAATAGGGTGTTAGCACTTTCGCATTCTGGTAAAGGTGGTCCACAGCCTATACATTGAGAAACACTACTCTCACCCCTCATCTGGCCAAGGGGCCCATGGAGGCAAAGCAGCCTGCTGAAGGTCACACAACCGTCAGGAGACAGGAAGGAACTCCAGTGGTACTGCTCTTCCTAAGGCATATCTTAGTTAAACAGGGGCCAAAGCCAGACAGGACGTCCTCTGCTCTTGTTCCTTTTTTCTGCCTACATACCTTCCTTCCAACCCTGCTTTTCCTGCTAGCATTTACTGAGCGCCTAGCATGGGCCAAGTCATGTGCTTTATAGATTATCCTCTAACCCAATGTCTTGCACAGTGCTTGGCACACCATAGGCACTAAATACAGCTGTAGGATGAACAGTCCAATTTTTTCTGAAAGTGTTTTTCTGAGGTTCCTTGTTCAAGCCTGAGTAGATTTTAGCTCACACCTGAAGATGCTCTTCATGGGCCTCAGATGCAGGCACGTGGCCATGTGACTGATAACGCAGGGCAGTGCCCCAGCAAGACAACTCTGAAGACTCACTTACTCCATCAGCTTCTTACCGATAAGCACAGAGAAGAAGAACTGCCCAATGGGGATGTTCAGAATCGGGGCTGAGAGGTTCAAGAACCAGTTGGGTGTCATGGGGAAAAATCTCAAAAACAGTAAGAAAAAAAACAAGCTGTTTCTGTTCTCCTCCACCTGTAGCCAAAGAAGACAAGGCATTAGGAAGCAGAAAGCATCTCTGGGTATTGAAAATCTGTTGGTGCCAGGCACTGTTCTAGATACTTTATATATTCTGTCCCCAAACCTCCCAACAACCCCCCAGGTTAGAGACTGTTTTCCTTGTTTTTAAAACAGAGGTACCTGAGGCTCAGAGAAGTCAGGAACTTGTCTCAAGTCCCAGAGCTGCTAATGATGGAGCTGGGATCTGATCCCAGGTCCGTGCCTCTTGGAGACATCAAAAGAACCCCTAGGACTCCCAGAAGCAAGCAGAGGAACACGGTGGGAAATCCCTGCTCCTCACCCCCACCCTCAGGTCCCTCAGGTGACTATGGGAGCCCAGCACTCAGTTGTACCCCTGCCCCTTACCTTCCTCTGCAGCAGGGCCACTTTATCAGGAAAGTAGGAGATCACCAGTTGTTTGCCAAACATACTGGAAAGCAGGTAGCAGCATGTGGCACCCACCGAAGTCAACACACAGCACAGCAGAAGCCCCAGCCATGGCCCAAACAAAGCACCGGCTAACACGTTCTGCAAAGAAAACAAATCCTCAGCCACAAGCACATCTGGCAGCTACCAGTCTTAGAGGTCAAGTCATGAATTCCCTCCACCCTCTGGCCAAAACCCAACTCCCATTTTAAAGAAGTGAATGAAAAGTGATGAAAGAGCTGAGAACTACAACCCTGGCTTTGTTCTCTTCACCTTTAAACCAGGGGTGAGGATTAAAACCTCAGAGGGCAGGAGAGAATTAAATGACAAAACAGGAGTATACAGCACCCAGCCTGCCGTTGTACCTCCTGCAAACACGGTGCTCCGAGAAGGCAGAACTGAAACTCACAAGTTATTTTTACCCCTTCATATGAACACAAATAATGGATTTTCCTCAGTAAGACCACACAAGCTATATAAAATGTCTTGTTTCTATGTGGTATGCTAATACTTGGCGGGAAGGAGTGCGGTTCACGTTGATCAGAGATCTAGGTGACACTCAAAAAAGTCTTAGATTAACAAAAATGAAAAAGTGAGCTGATACTTCCTAAATGTAATTTGGCTGGTTAACATCATCCTGCCAAATGTGAGCGTTAAAGGGGCCTGGCTGGCATGGCTCAGTGATGGAGCGTCGACCTATGAACCAGTAGGTCAGCGTTTGATTCCCGATCAGGGCACATGTCCAGGTTGCTCGATCTCCAGTAGCGGGCATGCAAGAGGCAGTCGATTGGCGATTCTCTCATCATTGATGTTTCTCTCTCTCTCCCTCTTCGTTCCTCTCTGAAATCAATAAAAATACTTAAAAAAAAAAAAAGTAAAAGGGGAATGTGGAAGTGAGGAGGTGAGGATCTACTGAGCACCTACATGTGTTAAGTGCTTGACTAGGTGTCTTATTTAACCCTCACTATGACCCTGTGTCATATACTATCCTTACCCCATTCTGTGGGTGAGAGATTAAGTACCGTGCCAAAGATCACACTAGGCACAGACGAGATCCAGGTGGCAGCTGGCTCTTTGCCCTAATGAGGGATCAGCTCAAGTGGGAAGGCAGGTACCCAAGGAGTCAGCCCCTGACCTCAAACTCCACACACCTCCCCCGTCTCTCTTGGCATGGACACATTTGCTTTCCTTCCAGTCTCCAACAAAGAAACTGCTTAAGCAGACCCAGCGTAAGCCTGTAGTAGTGAAAAGAGGCTCGGGCAGGAGAGAGAGAAGCAGGATATCCTGCTCTATCACTCAATCATTCAACAAGTGCTTGAGTGCCACTGTGTGCCAGGTCCACCATCATGCCAGCCACTCTACACCTACTCTTCCACGCAACAACCCTAGGGGTTACATAGGAGTGTCCCTGTTTTATAGACAGGGAAACAGGGCAGGGGAGGTTAAATGGCTTGTCCAAGGTTACATAGCTGGGATTCAAACCCACCCTATGCATATATATATATACATACACACACACCCACACCCACACACACATATATACACAGTTTAAAATGCTGCTGGGAGGAGAGCACAGAGAATTCTGTATAACCTGAGATGGCAATGATGAGAAGCATCCAACAGCTGGAGAACAAGCTCGGGTCTAAGACTGTGGCTCCAGAGGGGCCACCTGGAAAATCAGAATGACTTGTTCTCTCCACATCAGAGAAACTTCCCGATCCTCCATAGCCTGACATCACCACAAACAATTTGCATTTGTTCATCAAACACTTATGAAGACACCTCTCTGTGTCAGGCAAAGGAATACAAGTGCTGAGAATAAGAAACAGGTCCTATCCTCAAGGAACTCAGGAACTCACAGACAAAAAACAGATTTGGGGGGAAGTGGCCTCAATCAGAAGGACTTGGGCCCCCCGAATACAGATTGTTTTTTGAAAAGTCAAAAGCAGTGCCAAAATGCAGAACATCATGGGAGCTGTGAAGAGGAAGAGTTGACCCAGCCCAGGGTACATCTGTATGTCTCGCAAGGACAGTGCTCCATGGCTCTTGATGCCTTCGAAACAAAAGCAGCAAACCTGAGAGGAAAGGCAGGCTCTGGAGCTGAGCGGAAGCAGGTGCAGATCCCAGCCCTACCCCCTCCTCGCCTTATCCCCTTGAACAGTAACTTAGCTTCTCCCCACATTATAAGGCTGTTGGGAGCATTAAATAAGGTCATACAGGAAAAACAACTAGGACAGTGCCTGCCACAGGAGAAGCTGTCCAAGCAGGGTAGTCACAGTAGTCTGTCCTCTGCCCTGCGTGATTTGCAGCCTAAGGACCCCCCTACAAAGACAGAAGGAGGCTTCCTGACAGGCACAGAAGGAGGACAGGGCACTGACCAGGAAGCTGGAGCCAGGGATGGCAAAGCACTGTTTGTAGAGGTAGGCACTGCAGAAGAGCAGGAACACGTAGGCCTGATGCTCCCTCCGGTAGTCTCGAAGGACCTCAGAGAGCTCCCGCAACTCAGCCAAGTCAGAGGGGAACCACAGGGACCTGGGGATTTGGAAAAGCACATGGAAACGTGAGTCCAGATCAGCCGAGTACCTATGAAAGTTACTCATGGTGTTGTCTTATAAATGTGCTCCTCTGCTGGTTTGCTGGGAATGTACACCTGCTGGGAGCCCTGATGGTGGGTGACCTGATACAACACAGCAGAGCAGACAGAAGAGCCCTGGTGTGGAAGCAGGAGAGATGGGTTAGCAGCTGAACTCTGCTCCTGTCCAGCTGTGTGATCGTGGGCTGGTCCCCGGGCCTCCATTTCCTTATCTGAAAAATGAGGCTCAGTGTTGGATCATCGCTAAGTTGGATCATCCCTTTCACCTCTCAGGATTTACAGTCTATTCTTAAGAAGCAAATGGATTAATTTCCAAGCAAGAACTAAACGTCCTAAATTGCCTTCCTTTCAAGGAGCACCCCCTCCCCCACAAACTTTAGGCCAAGGACAATTCAATCTTCCCGCTGCTCCTGCGTTACTAGTTAAAAGGACTGTTTTATCAGACAGAAACATGCCAACTAAAGTTCTCTGGGAAAGTCTATTTCTTCTGCACCATAACCATAACCTTCTTAATAATATGTCAGCCTTGAAACCAATCCTTTCAAAGAGCCTGCCTTTTCACCTTGATCTTTATCTGGTCCTGGGTGCACTCTGAGTCCTGTACAAGGGTTACAGTGTAAAGGCTACTCTGCCGCTGCCACGGGAACAACCCTTGAATCCATCAATGATCAATTATTAGCAAACCCTCCTCGTCCTCATCAAAATGTTTCTCTTAGCACATCTGACACTCACAGCAAAGTCCTCTCAGCTAGAGCAAAAAAGTGCAACTGTCCTAATATTCAAATATCAGTAACATCCTGCACGCAAGGCTGTGCCAGGCATATGCCCATGAAATTTACAAACAGCAGCTCTCCCGGCAAACCAGCCTAGCAGGTATGACACCGCCTCCTGCCTCGTCCAAGCGGCAATGAGAAGAGGAAAGGTAGAGACAGTCAGGAAGAGGGGCGGACCCGATGCTTAATTCCTGAATAACTTAAAAGTCCACGCAACGTTTCAGCTGAAGGCCAAATGCCTTTAGGTCCCCAGGGTAGACCTAAGTGAGGTGGGAGGCTGAGAGCAGTCGTGAAAAGGGGCTGCGTGTGCAAACAGGGGTGAGGGTCGGCTGCACATGGGGGTGAGGGCTGAGCTTGGGAAGGCGGTGGGAACGCGAACCGACAGGCGAGGCCACGGCGTGAACAGAGACGCAAGCGGGCTCCGCCGGGGAAAGCGCCGCGTTTCCCTCCACAAGTCAGCAGCCGGGGGCACCGGCGCGGCTCAGACCGCACACCGCGCGGCCCGCAGCGCGCAGGTCCCAGCCGCCGGCCTGCCCGAGACCAGACCCCTATCGCCTGTGCTGGAACCCCAAATCCCGGCCCCGTCGCCCCCTATCCGAGAACCGGAATCTCAGATTCCCAGACCCCCATCCCCGAAACTGTCTCCCTTTCTGACCCGAACCCCGGTCCCCGCTACGCACCTGCCTTCAGCGTTCTCGGCGGAGCCCCGTGTCGGTGCGCGGGGCAGTTGTGTGGACAGCAAGTACAAGGCGAAGGTGCAGCCGACGAAGACGAGGAGCAGGCGGAGCAAGGGGCGCATCTCGGCGCCCGCAACCGGACCCGCCCGCTGCGAGGAGCCTCGAAGCAGCGCCTGCACAGCGCACCACGCAGCCGGAGCCCGGGGACAACATTCGCTGACGGACCGAGGCGGGGCCGCGCCAAGTCCCGCCCCCAGGCCGAGGGTCCGCCCCCAGACCCCGCCCCGGCCCAGACTCCGCCCCTGGCGCTGGGCCGAGATTCCAGAGGAAGCCTAAGCTTCCAGCCCCTCTCCGCTTGTCTGCCCCTTTCGTCTCTTTACACTTTTATCTCTGTCTCTTTCTCCGCTTATTTGTAGGCTCTCTGCCAGGGCTGGGGGATCCAGAGGCAAATCACAAGCCTTGCCCACAGCGAGCTGCAGTCTAGTGGTCAAGACAGCCTTGTCCACAAACAGCGGTAACACAAGCTAATGCAGCCACGTAGAAGCAGGGGCTCCGGTGAGAAGGTCACGGTGACCACGGAAATGATCAGAATTACCTTTTATTGACGCCTACTGTAATCCTCACAACAGTAGGCGCCAATGGTATTTTTCTCTTTATTTAACAGTCGAAAACTGAATCTCAGGAGGATTGACATTCCCCCAAAGAAAGTCAGGATTAGAATTCAAGTTAACGTGGATCCTAAACTAGTGGCCCTATGCTGCATGGGTGAGGAGGTGGGGCTTCAATTTACCTTAAAACTTGAGCAAGATTTCCACATCAGACCAAGAAGGGAGAGAGAGGTGGGGGCACAAGGAAGGCACCAGAATCCAGGTTCAGTGAAGTCTACCAGTAAGGTGTGTGAAAAATGAGGGAGAAGTTAGGGACAAACTGGAAAGCATTGAAAAGCAGGCAGGCTAGGAAACTGTTGTTTATTTTTAATATTGTACATGGTGAGACACCAGCAGAAGTGGCTCAGCAAGAGAATGATTCCGTTCCTGTGTTAGGATTCGACTATACATTGAGTTGATAGTTGCAGCCGTCCTGATGATAAAGGATGCAGGCCTGAGCCAGGACCACAGCAGTGGGATGAAGGAAGGAGGAAGATGGACAGACTGGGAGGAGTTGAGTTGGTAGGGCATATGACTGATTAAATGGAGCAGGGGCAGAGAGGATTCCAGAATGTCACAAGCCTGAACAGAGAAAATATCCTTGTCTTACCATCCAAAGCACCGTTTAGGCCAAAAAGGGAGCACCTATCAGATTTCAAAATGTACAAAGTCCTTGCAATTCTGCATCCAGGAATTTAACCTGTAGATATTCCCCTCAATAGACAAACATGTATGTTCAAAGGTATTCTTCTCAGCTTTACTTTGATATTAAGAGAATGGGAACAATCTAAATGTCCCTCCGTTGGGGACCAGAGAGATTAATTGTGGTATATTCACAAAGGCAACACTAGGTAGCTTCCTAAAAGAGGGAGGCAACTCTGTATATCCTGACACAGTTCAGTCATCAGATAGGGAAGTTGCAGTGTTAGAGTATATTATGACTGATTTGCAAGAAGAAAATAGAAGGATACACTTTATCTTTTCAAAACACTAAAGCATGATTTTCAAAACACTAAAGCATAATGAAATGATTTAATGTCTTGGACTTGCATTAAAATAATGGAACGGGCCTTTTGGCTAGAACCACCATCTTCCAATAATTTCCAAAAATGTCCAATACAAAGGAAAGAGGTGAGGTGCCAGCTATACACTGTACATTCTCTAGACCTTTTAGAAAACATGGAGTTGTTTCTTTGGCCACATACATCTGAATCTACAAGAAAAGTGACATCCCTTGATGTCTACAAATGTTCCCTTGGCAAAACTGGACGAGTCTACAATGTTACCCAGCATACAGTGGGCATTGTTGTAAACAAACAAGGGCAAGATTCTTGCCAAGAGAATTAATGTATGTGTTGAGCATATTAAGCACTCTAACAGTTGATAGTTTCCTGAAACATGTGAAGGGAAATGATCAGAAAAAGAAGGAAGTCAAAGAGAAAGGTACTTGGGTTCAACTGAAGGGCCTGCCTGCTCCACCCAGAGAAGCTCACTATGTGAGAACCAGAGGAAAGGAGCCTGAGCTGTTGGAACCCACTCCCTGTGAATCCATGGCACAATTACACACACACACACACACACACACACACACACACTAGAGGCCCAGTGCACAAAATTCGTGTATGGGGGTGTGTGTCCCTCAGCCCAGCCTGCACCCTCTCCAATCTGGGACCCCTCAAGGGATGTCCGACTGCCCGTTTAGGCCCGATCCGGTAGGACATCCCTCTCACAATCCAGGACTGCTGGCTCCCAACTGCTCACCTGCCTGCCTTCCTGATGGCCCCTAACTGCTTCTGCCTGCCAGCCTGATCACCCCCTAACCACTCCCCTGCCAGCCTGTTTGCCCCTAACTGCCCTCCCCTGCAGGCCTGGTCACCCCTAACTGACCTCCCCTTGAGGCCTGGTTCACCCCAACTGCCCTCCCTTGCAGGCCTGGTCCCTCCCAACTGCCCTCCCCTGCTGGCCATCTTGTGTCCACATGGGGGCAGACATGTTTGACCACATGGGGGCAGTCACCTTGTGTGTTGGAGTGATGGTCAATTTGCATATTACTTTTATTAGATAGGATAGAGGCCTGGTGCACAGGTGGGGGCCAGCTGGTTTGCCCTGAAGGGTGTCCCGGATCAGGGTGGGGGTTCCCTTGGGGCGTGGGGTGGCCTGGGCGAGGGGCCTGTGGTGGTTTGCAGACCAGCCACGCCCCCTGGAGACCCAAGCAAAGGACCTGGTATCTGGGATTTATTTATCTTCTATAATTGAAACTTTGTAGCCTTGAGCGGAGCCAAGCCTCCTGCTCACTCCATGGCCGAAGCCATTTTTGTTGGGATTTATTTATCTTTTATAATTGAAACTTTGTAGCCTTGAGTGGAGGACTGGGCCACCCAGGGTGTGTGGAAAGCTTGGCTTCTTCCATTGCTAGGGAAACCCAAGCCTCCTGCTTGCTCCGTGGCAGCAGCCATCTTGGTTGGGTTAATTTGCATACTCACTCCTGATTGGCCAGTGGGCATGGTTTGTGGGGGTAGCCGTGATGGTTAATTTGCATATTACTCTTATTAGATAGGAGATATATAATAATCTGAGTGGCCAGATTATTATGATCTCTGAACACATAATAATCTGGCCACTCAGTGTGTGTATGTTTGTCTTAACCAATAGACAAACATGTAAATTGACCGTAAC
Source organism: Corynorhinus townsendii (assembly GCA_026230045.1). Taxonomy (NCBI): domain Eukaryota; kingdom Metazoa; phylum Chordata; class Mammalia; order Chiroptera; family Vespertilionidae; genus Corynorhinus; species Corynorhinus townsendii. Next base: position 44,043,999 of record JAPDVU010000002.1, read on the forward strand.
TCTGCTATGTTCACCAGGCAATCAGGAGTGATATGCAAATTAACCCAACAAAGATGGCGGTTAATTTGCATACGCCATGGTGATGATGTGGGAAGGCAGGGCCAGAGTGGAAAGAGGGAGCTCTGGGGCTGGGGCAGAGTGGAAAGGCGGTGCCAGCCACCAGGGAAAGGAAGGCCTATTCTAGCATGAATCTTTGTGCATTGGGCTTCGTGAGTGTGTGTGTGTGTGTGTGTGTGTGTGTGTGTGTGTGTGTATTAGAGGGCCCAATGCATGAATTCATGCATGGGTGGGGTCCGGCCAGCCTGGCCAGGGGGAGGGGACATGGGCGGTTGGCCGGCCTTCCTGCTGGTCGAACTCCTGGTTGAGGGGACAATTTGCATATTAGCCTTTTATTATATAGGATATACACTGAGTGGCCAGATTATTATACGTTCAGAGATCATAATAATCTGGCCACTCACTGTGTGTGTGTGTGTGTGTGTGTGTGTGTGTGTGTATGTGTGTGTGTGTATCCTTTGTACTGTTAAAAAAAATGTTTTTCTTAATTGAGAAGTGTTGTGTCCCATCCCCAAAAGAAATATTTAAAGAAAACTTTGTGTCCTAAAAAAACAATGGGATGGGAGTTTAGTGGGTAGCGCTAGAAATAAACAAGATTGTCCACTGAATTGATAATTGTTGAAGCTGGATGATCAGCACATGGAGGTGGATTTTATACCATTTTCTCTATATCTGTATGTTTGTGAAATTTTCCATTTTAAAAAATGGGGCAAATGGTCTCAGCCCTCCATTCTCATTTGTCCCTTTAAACCCTCCATTCCAACTGAACATGCACCATGTTAGTTCATGCCTCTGACAATACCCTTCCTTCAATCTTGTAGTCTTCTCTGCCTGGAAAATTCCTACTCTCATCAACACCCCGGGCAATTGTCACTTCCACTGAGAAGCCTCCTCTCACCCCTACAGTCAGAAAAGGTTGTCCCTTCTCGATGTTTGGGGCTCCTTCTCTGTGAAGGGTCTCTATTTCTATTATTGCAAATACTATGCTTCAGTGTCATTATTCATCTCCCCTGTAGACAGTAAACATTTCCACAAATGAGACAATATCTCATCAGTCTTCTGTTTCTGGCCCTTAGCCCTCTGCTTGGCTTAGAATTGTCACTTAATAAATATTTGTTCAATTAAGAGGTAGGGTCTAGCAAGGAAATGACTAGCTGTTTGATTTGGTATATGTTAATTTTGAGAAGTCTGAGGAATATAGAAGAGAAAGTGAATGAAAAACTATTGTTATTGAGCCTCTGTCAGAAGTGTGCTGGGGCAAGGAACAGAGTAGGAAACAGAAGGCAAGGCTCCTACTCTTAAGGACTTTACTTTCCCTTGGTTGGGGGAAAACATGGAGAAAGATGTAATTATAGAACACTAGAGGCCCAGTGCACAAAATTAGTGCACAGGTAGGGTCCCTAATGACTGCTGGCTGCTGGCCAGGGTGCTCTCTTACCCTGGCCACCTGCAGCTGCCAGCCCCGCCCCTGGTCAAACTCCCGGTCCAACTCCCAGTTGAGGGTACAATTTGCATATTAGGCTTTTATTATATAGGATGCTAAGTGCCATGGAGGAAATAGAAATGGCAAAGCTTATTCCACTCCAGAGGAGTATCATTAGCCCACTTACGAATAAGTAGATGACCAGGTGTTCCGATAAAGTCACTTTGCAGAGTCTACAGCTGTGAGTGCTGAACAGGACTCACGCCCTAGGCTGCCCCCTCCAAAGCCCATGCACTTTCCTCTGCCCTGTGCTGCCTCTCAACAAGTAGGTGAAAATTTGGAGCTCAGACTGAACATTCAGATTTGGATGTCATCTGTCTCTAGAGGAGAGTTTAAATTGGGGGGGGGGCGGGAGAGCAGCTGACATTCATTGAGTACTTAATATACTCACAACCTCACAGTAAGCATTTTACACACAAGAATGTATTTATTCCACATAACAACTCTCATTAAGCAGGGACTCTTAACAGCCCCCACTTTATAGTCCAGGAAATGGAAGCTTAGGAATAGTTAAGTTGACAAAGATCACATACCAGCAGAGTCTAGTCTCTTACCCTCCAGCATTTTTGTGAGAGAGAGGACTGAGATCAGAAGCCAGGTTAGGAAATAATGGAACCAGTGAAAGAACCAGAAGTGCATCCAAGGATGTTGGATGAGAAATGGAGGTGGGGAGGAGAGGTGTCCTGAGAGTCCAAGAAAGACTGTTAGAAAAGGGACTCAGGCTGAAACCGGTTTCGCTCAGTGGATAGAGTGTCAGCCTGCGGACTGAAGGGTCCCGGGTTCGATTCAGGTCAAAGGCATGTACCTGGGTTGCGGGCACATCCCCAGTGGGGGGCGTGCGGGAGGCAGCTGATCAATGTTTCTCTCTCATCAATGTTTCTAGCTCTCTATCTCTCTCCCTTCCTCTCTGTAAAAAATCAATAAAATATATTTTTTTAAAAAAGAAAAGAAAAGGGACTCAGGCTCAGTGGCAGAGCCCATGGGAAAAGCCAGCAAGAAGACCTGAAGGTTGTGGGATTCAGCCAACATGAGGTGGTAAAGAACCTTTGACAGAGCTATTTTGGGAAATGCAAACTTAACTCCCTACAGGCTCACTATCCAAGCCTCTGCTTGCCATCCCTGACGTACCCTTCTCCTCCAAAGACTCCTGTCCATATTCTTCCTATTCAACTTATCTGTTTGGGGAAGCCCTGGACTGTGCTCCCCATTCCCAACCCACCTCCACTCTGATCTCAGTCTCCCCATTTCTCCTGGCCCCCAACCCAACACCTCACACCTACAGAGCCAACTCTCACCAGCCAGTGCACCACGTGTAGGCTGTACAAGCCTCCATCAAGGCCATTCACTCATAGTGTATGCCCAGGCCCCTGACAAAGGACAGCTGTATTCCCCACCAGGGACAGGTGCTGGACTGGGAAGCAGGTGGGTGTCAATGGCTCAGGGAAGTGGGAGGGAAGAAAAGGCAAGAGGTTCCAGTGAGAGTGAATTCGCCAGTCACTTACCATGGCTCTTTGTCAATACCACTCAACCTCCTTTTCTGGCTTCATCAGCCCTGCACCGAGCAATTGAAAGGAGCAGCTCTGACGACCACTTGATTTTGCTTCCCCACCCACTCCAACCATAACTGATTGGGACAGGATGGTTACCTTCTCTAAGAGAATCCTGAATTTTGGAATCAGGCCACCTAATGAGTGGCCGAGGACCCAGTGGTCCAAGGACCCCAGTGCTCTAACCGCCCCGTGGAGACAGCTGAGCTGAGTCAGTGAGACTCATGGCCAGCACTAGGGTTAATAAGGCCCGTGAACAGGCTGCTTCCATCTCTGCCCTTGCTGTGGTTTGATGGTTCAGCTCTTCCTGGGTTTCTACAAGCTATCTCTTTAATAAAACTTGTGTTGTACCAGTGGGTTTCTGTTGCTGACATCCCTAATCTCCTTAAACAAGATAGATTTTTGTAGGACTGAGAGCACAGGGCAGGAGTCCAAAGGTGGAAGGTTCTGAGTTTAGGGTTTCAGAAATAACAGTTAAGTGTGTTGATGTCTAAATCAGAGTGGAGGTGACCTCCTTCAAGTGCTAGGGTTGAGTCCACTCCATTCTATTCAACACACATTTAATGAGCACCTGCCTTTTGCCTGACGTGGTGCTAGGGGCTAGGGCGGCCAAGACAAACAAGCAGCATCTGCTCTTGTGACGCTCACAGCCCCGGAGTGGGTACAGACACGGAAACATACTACAATATGGCATAATGAAAGCAGCAATGGAAGCATATACAAAGTCAGTGCAAAGTGGGGTGGTGGAACGGCATCATGGAAAACAAGCAAGGCGGTCTTTGAACCAGTTTGGAGTCATCCAGGAAGGCTGAAGAGTACTGGAGGGTTTTAGCCAAGGCACTATATGGGGGAGAGCAAAATCTCCCAGGCTTCAGGATAGGTGGGCATGCTGAAGAATGGTGTTGGGGGCATTTGGAAGGTTCAAAGAGGAGTGGGGGGGAAGCCAACCTCTCTTTTTCGCAGGGAGCCTGGGAAGTGAGCTATGGGCCTCCAGAGATAATGGTGACAATAATAACAAATGTGTTTGGCGGGGGGGGGGAGGGGGGAGCGGGGAGAAGTCAATGGAAAAGAAGGGTGGGTGCCTCCAGGGAAATGGGCTCTGGCTGGGGGAGGGGAGTCCTTTACTTATAACTAAACATGGTTCCATAAGGCTCACAAGATAATGGAGAGTGTTCATTTAATAAATATTGTATATCCTGAGTGCAGGCACCACGCTATGTACACAGCTCCTGCCCTGCAGAGCAGTCTAGTGGAGAAAATAGGTATTAAACATAATCATACAAATAAATGTACAAAAAATACAACTTAAAAAGGTGCTATGAAGGAGAAGTTCAGTGAGCTGTATGGGAAACAAGATCTGAGGAGACTCCCCCTGAAGAAGTGACAGTTTAGCTAAGGCCCACACACTAAGTGGAAGATAATTGGTGAAGATAGGAAGAGGAGAGACGATCTTGGATGTGGGATTCAGACAGATATACACTGACAAAGAGAAGGGAGGAGAGGCCAGGATAGCAAGAGACCTTGGGGGACCTGGGAAAGGTTCTGAGAAGAGTGGTCACACCTGTCACTGCCTTCATTTCTCCTGATCACTGTTAAATGAAATTCACTGAAATTCATCTCCACTCCAGTGAACAAACTCCCTTCCTTCCTTTACTCATTGACTTGGTTCCTTCATCCATCCAACCAGTCCTCAGTGAGCAAGGACCTGAGCTGGGAGGCACCAAGAGAAACTGAGGGACACCCACTGGCCTGAGGAGTTTATAAATGACAGAAATGCTATTCTGGCACGTTTTTTCTATTGTTTTGACCTCCTGCCCACCAGGCAGCAGAAAGAGAATGAAGAAGTGATTGCGCTAATCAGAATGCAGAACATAGGAAACACTAATAAAATCAGGGCCTAGAGCACACTGATCTCTCATCCCCAATGGCTGAGGGAACGTGAGAAGGAGGGGGAAGAGTGGTAAAATGTCCAGGTGGGCAGGACCATCACTGAGACTTTTCTTTCAGAGTCCAGTCGTTCACTGCGGGCTTCCCTCACTTAAATGAAAAACTCTGTATTACAGATATAAAATGTGCCACACGGCAACTATTTACAGAATCCTATCATTTATGAAATAGAGAGTCCATTTCTTTCAAATAAGGGCTGTTCTCATAGGAAGCAATAAGAGAATCACTTGAGTGAGGAAGTCACCGGGCCTGTGACACTAGGAATCACAGGAACTTCCCACAGTGGCTGCAGCTGTGGGAAGCGTGGTGCTCACCCCTTTGGCTCTGTCTCCACACTGGGCATCTGGCCCCATGGATGGTCCTCCCTTGGTTCTGGCCTCTCTGGCCTTGGCCCTCTTGGCCTTGGCTTGGCTGCTGTGGTTATTCCAGATTCATGGCTCACACATAGCTCTGGGAAAGCCTAAGAAACCCTTAAGCTGGAGGCTGCCAGTGCTCCAAGAACAAACTGGTTTATGCTTGGAATGCCTGTTTTAGCAACACAAGTCACTTAGCATTACTCCAAAGGTTAACATTAATTCCCTCTAACAGGTGGGATTGTGTATAGCATATATTCATTTTGCATCTATGCATTTTCTAAATTTCCTTCAATAATCATGGATTACAGTAGTAATAAGGAAAAATAAACATTTTCCCCAATGTAGAGGAGGTGGGAAGGTAGGGTATGGCTTTCTTACCTTCCCAGAGCGAAGAGCTCAAGAGAGAAGCTGGTGTTGGTAAGGAATAGCTATCTTATTGCATGTTAGATAAGCCTTATAAAATTAAATAAAAGCAAATTCACATTTGTCAAACCACTCACGGATGTGGCACCCATGGGATTTCGAAGAACCCTTCACAGACTTGCCTCCCAGACCCACTCAACAGCCCTGTGAGGTAGGTCTGTCTGGTTCCCTTCTATATGCGGAGACCTGGAGGAATTTGGCACAGGGAATGTGGAGTCAAGTCCAAAGTGAGGTCTCCAGCCAGTCCTTCCCTTTAAGATGCTTGTCCCACTGAACTGCCTGAGTGACAAGCAGCAGAATCACAAGGTGGAACAAACGAGGCCCCAGGACGCAGCCACACAAGGCGTTGGCTGCCTGGGGCCTGGCTATTTCAGATTTGCCCTACTTAGGGCCTCCCTTCTTAAGGCTGTCCTATAATCCAAAGTTGTCTGTCACTTTGCAATGTGACATTCATGGGACATGACTGGAAAAACTCTGGTTATTCCGTACTTTTTGTGCCTGGAGGAGAAGGTAAGGAAGGTGAAGCTCTCAGAAAGCCTGCCATAGCTTTCTTGATGTTCCTTGGTGGTCATGTGTTCTGACAACAGTTACAACTGCAACTTTGGGCAAAGAATAGGTTGGAAGACTGTTTCAATGTTTTCCATCAGAACAAGGTCATATCGACACAACTGGGGCCTGCAAAAATAAGATGAAATAGCCTTGTCAATGAAATAATAAATATACCCTATTCTAGTCAAATAACTTGTATTATATCCTTATGATATGAAATGATTTAGCAATTATTTCTAACTAGAGGCTCGAAATTCGTGCACAGAGGGGGGGTTTCCCTCAGCCCAGCCTGCACGCTCTCCAATCTGGGACCCCTTGATCAGGATCGGGCCTAAACGGGCAGTCGGACATCCCTCTCACAATCCAGGACTGCTGGCTCCCAACTGCTTGCCTGCCTGCCTGCCTGATTGCCCCTAACCACTTCTGCCTGCCAGCCTGATCAACGCCTAACTGTTTCTCTGCCAGCCCGGTTACCCCTAACTGCCCTCCCCTGCTGGCCTGGTCCCCCGTAACTGCCCTCCCCTGCAGGCCTGATCTCCCACAACTGCCCTCCCCTGCCTGCCAACTTGTGGTGGCCATCTTGTGTCCACATGGGGGTGGCCATCTTGTGTGTTGGAGTGATGGTCAATTTGCATATTACCTCTTTATTAGATAGGATGTTATAGGGAAATGCTTATGGCAAATAAGCGAAGTAACAGCAATAACAACAATAAAACAGGATGTAAAAATTTATTTGACACATAATGTCAACTAGGTTTAAGAACAGTAATAGAGCCTAACCGTTGTGGCTTGGCGGTTGAGGGTCGACCCAGGAACCAAGAGGTCACTGGTTCGATTCCTGATCAGGACACATGCCAGATTTTGAGCTCATTCCCCAGTAGGGTTCATGCAGGAGGCAGTCGATCAATGTTTCTCTCTCGTCGATGTTTCTATCTCTCTGTCCCTCTCCCTTTCTCTCTCTCTCAAAATCAATGAAAACATACTTTTAAAAAATAACAGTAATAGAAAGCAGATTAGAAAGAAATAACCAAAAATGTTAACAGTGATTGCCTCTGAAGAATGACATTATGGGTGATGTTTTTCTACTTCCTAACACTTTCTGCACTTCACAAAATTTTTAAATGAATATGTATCCCTTTGGTAATCAGAGAAAAAAGTATTAAAAGAAACTTATATTTTAAATGTTTTAGTGTACCCTAAACCTTAGAAGAAACTTGTATTATTAAATGTTTTAGGGTATCCTAAACCTTCAGGAGAAGGGAATTTATAAAGTACTAACTGCTCACATCACTTCCTGTCTCCCTTGTGCCTGACGTTGGATGCTAGAACTATATGTGGCAATAGTCACTAAACATACATACCATCTCAGCCTTTTCTTCTCTCCTTTGTCTCTGTCTCTACACAAACACACACACATGCACACACACACAAGCATGCACACACAAACACACTCATTCTTTACTTTTTTTTTTAACCAATTGAGAATAGGTCATTTACCACTTAATTCTTCAGTGTGTATTTCCTAAGAACAAGGACATTCTCAGTACAGTTATCAAATTTAACTTTCATACTGTACCAATGGAATTAAATATTCTAATTGTTCTATACCATTTTTTTATACCAGGATCTGTTTTATCAGTTTGCTGAATTATATGAGACTTTCTTTTCTACAACAAATTAGCAACTTGCAAAGCAATGTGGGTAAAGTGGTTAGGGAGGAATTATATAACTCTGTACATATAAGGACAATTATTTCTTTGGACTATTGATTGGTTCATTTATTTTTAAGTGCATACCAGTAAAATTTCCTTGGATTGCTGGGCTACTTGTTTTTATCAAGTCTATTTTTGGAAAACTCTTCACTTCTTTCATTGTGATTGATGAAAGCCAATTATAGCATTAGACCAAACAGACTGGACAAGAACCAACAACATCTTTGGAAAACAAGGGCTTGTCAAACCCTGCCTGTGTATGGCTCACCTGTCTGGATGGGCAAGTGACCTTAACTTCATTCGGAGAATCCTGAGCTTATACCTCGGGCCTACTACAGATCCTGTAGAGAACACCAGGGAAATGGCTGCCACTTGATCCAGGTCTTGACTAAACCTTGCAAGCAGACTCACTTGGTGGTATTTCTGGAATGTTGCAGGTTCACTAAAAGGAAGAAATACTTTTTTTATTTTGCTTATTTTTATTTTTTTAGTAATTCTTTATTGTTGAAAGTATTACATATGTTCCCTTTCCTCCCCCCCCTCCAATTGAATCCCTCTAGCCTGTCCCTGCCCCCCACCCCAGGCCTTCAGAAATACTATTTTTAAATGGATATTGATTGCTAGTGAAAGAGTCTTGAAACTTAGAAATCAGTAAGCAGGCAGCCATTTGACTCCATAGCCGACTTTCGTGGGCAAAGTCCTCTGGCTTCCCAAGCACTGCTGACCCCAGGACTAAGGAAATGCTATGACTTTAGAGAGGCATGTGCTGCCTACAATAGCCAAGCAGCATCCTCAACTCTTGACACATGTCTACCACCCCCTGAAAATTACTGCAAGGTGAGTATTATTATCTTCATTTCACATACAAGGAAACAGATGCTTTTAAAGGATGACTATTGCCCTAACTGGTTTGGCTCAGTGGATAGAGCATCGGACTGCAAACTCAAGAGTCCCAGGTTCGATTCCGGTCAAGGGCATGTACCTTGGTTGCGGGCACATCCCCAGTAGGGGGTGTGCAGGATGCAGCTGATTGATTGTTTCTCTCTTATGGATGTTTCTAACTCTCTCCCTCTCCCTTCCTCTCTGTAAAAAATCAATAAAATATATTTTTAAAAAATAAATAAAGGATGACTGTTACAGGATGTGAATTATATTTCATTTTCTTAAAAGGTTAAAAACAAGAAATACATGTAAAGCGTGGATATAAAAAGAGTCATCAGGCAGATAATCACCTTGAATGTGACTCCATTTGCACCCATAATCTGGTAAGACTGGATAAACTCAAAGTACATACTGTAATATCATTTCCTTTACCTTAAATTGTAAAAATAATACTAAAATGTCAAAGTTTACCATGCAAAAAAGTAGCCATTATTTCCCATATAATAAAACAAGTATTTCCTTTTATTTCCATATATTCTTTCATTGGTAATGACTTTTTCACAAACATGACTAAAATGAGAATGATTAAACATGACTAATATGAAGATGTTAAGGTCTCTATCGTAATCAAGATTTTTAAAACCTCCAAATTTAGGAGTCCCTATTTGGAAGAGATTTACTATGTAAAATTAAAACTCCTAAGACAGGTAAGTGTGTAAGCAATTATTGACATGAATACTCACGTTTTGCTAAGTGAACACTCTCCATTATATAACTGCATGATCTCCCCTGCTATTTCCTAGAATCTCCAGATGAGGTCTCTGCCTCACTTCCTCACTGAAGGTCACAGCTCAGAAACTACCTGAGACTGATTCTTCAAGATGTGCTACGCCTAGGGTGCCCTCCCTGAAAATGCTGCCCCACTGTGGGTATGAGGACACTGACACTATAGTGCAGTCATTGAAATAGATCAATGAAGATCCCCCCCAAAACCGCACTACTCACAAATCCTAACAATGGTGGGGTAGAGGAAGCAATACAGCTTAGGAATACTGTATAATGTATAATGTAGTGATTAAAGCTATGGGCTTTGGAGTTGAATAGATCTGTCTCTGCTTTCACCTCATTCGCCCTGATCAGCCAGCTGTGTGATACTGGCCAAATCACTTTCCTCATTTATACAATAGAGATGGTAATACTACCTCACAGGGTTTTAGTGAGAATTGCATTAACTAATGTGTGTAATGCACTTACTTCAATAAACAAAGGCTATTATTATTATCCAAGGATACATTTTAAAAAAGTCACCTCGCCTGGCCAGTGGTGCTCAGTGGCTGAGCATGGACCTATGAACCAGGAAGTCACAATTCAATTCCCAGTCATGGCACATGCCCAAGTTGCGGTCTTAATCCCCAGTAGGGGGCGTGCAAGAGGCAGACGATCAATGATTCTCAGCATTGATGTTTCTACATCTCTCTCCCTCTTCCTTCCTCTCTGAAATCAATAAAAATATATTTGAAAAGTCACCTCTAAATCATCCATCTACACTGTCTCTGTCTACACAGTGAATCCATAAGGCAATTGCCTGTTTCAGATGACATTCTACTTGGTCCTCTATGGGTAAGGCCAAGAGACAACTCAAATACCTACTAGACAACAGGAACTAGGAAACATTTTCTGATAAAATGAATAAAATAATCCTCAAGGTTTTTTTGCTTAAAGAGTTTTGATTTCTTTGTTCTTTTTCTCAATTGTAAAAGTAATAGATGAAACAATTATTAACAATTTTAAACAATATATATACATATATAATACATATATGCAATATATAGAAAATTGAAAAAATAAAGACAAACTGAAAGCACTCATATTTCCACATCTCAAGGGACAATCTAATATATATATTTTTTAATTTAATAAACCTTTATTGTTCAGATTATTACAATTGTTCCTCTTCCCCCTCCCCCCCCAATAGCTCCCCTCCACCCGGTTCCCACAACATCCTCTGCCCTTACCTCCCTGCCACTGTCCTCATCCATAGGTGTACGATTTTTGTCCAGTCTCTTCCCGCACCCCCCACACCCCTTTCCCCCGAGAATTGTCAGTCCACTCCCTTTCTATGCCCCTGATTCTATTATATTCACCAGTTTATTCTGTTCATCAGATTTTTTAATTCACTTGATTTTTAGGTTCACTTGTTGATAGATACTTATTTGTTGTTCATAATTTTTATCTTTACCTTTTTCTTCTTCCTCCTCTTCTTAAAGAGTACCTTTCAGCATTTCATATAATACTGGTTTGGTGGTGATGAACTCCTTTAGCTTTTTCTTACCTGTGAAGCTCTTTATCTGCCCTTCAATTCTGAATGATAGCTTTGCTGGGTAGAGTAATCTTGGTTGTAGGTTCTTGCTATTCATCACTTTGAATATTTCTTGCCACTTCTGTCTGGCCTGCATACTTTCTGTTGAGAAATCAGCTGACAATCATATGGGTGCTCCCTTGTAGGTAACTAACTGTTTTTTCTCTTGTTGCTTTTAATATTCTCTCTTTGTCTTTGGCTCTTGGCATTTTAATTATGATGTGTCTTGGTGTGGTCCTCTTTGGATTCCTTTTGTTTGGGGTTCTGTGCGCTTCCTGGACCTGTAAGTCTATTTCTTTCACCAGGTGGGGGAAGTTTTCGGTCATTATTTCTTCAAATAGATTTTCAGTATCTTACTCTCTCTCTTCTTCTGGCACCCCCATAATTCAGATGTTAGTACACTTGAGGTTATCCCAGAGGCTCTGTACACTTCAAATTTTTGAAATTTTTTTTCTTTTTGCTTTTCTGGTTAAGTGTTTTTTGCTTTATTGTATTTCAAATCTTTGACTTGATTCTTGCAGTCCTCTAGTCTGCTGTTAGGTCTCTGTATAGTATTTTTTATTTCAGTCAGTGTATGTTTAATTTCTAGTTGGTCCTTTTTCATATCTTCAAGGGTATCACTAAATTTATCGGCCTTTTCTAGGAAATTCTTGAAAAACCTTATAACCGTGGTTTTGAACTCTATATCCAGTCATTTGCTTTCCTCCATTTCTTTCACTTGTGACCTGTTTCTTTGTCTCCACATTTTTGCTGCTTCCCTGAGTTGGTAGAGTAGCTTTGTGTGGTAGGTGTCCTATAGGGCACAATGGCTCAGCCTCCCCAGTCACCTGAGGTGGACACTCTTGGTTGCACCCCTTTGTGGACTGTGTGCTCAGCCTTGTTGTAGTTAAGTCTTGATTGTTGTTGGTATCACTGGGAGGAATTGACCTCCAGGCCAATTGGCTATGAGGATCAGCTGTGTCTACCCTGGGAGAACTTCTGTGTTGGAGACACCCTTATGAGGCAAGACTTGCAAAATTGCAAAAGCCTCTGTGCTCAGCTTGGATGGGGCCGAGTTTCAGGGCGGAGCAGACAGCCTTGGTTTCCCGTCAGCCCTGTCCTATGAGGCCCCTGGGTCTCAGTGTACCTCGGTAATTGCTGCAAGCACCTCTGAGAGAAAGCCACCCTTGAGTTTCGCCCGCTGCTAGACAGTCCAGTTTCTCCCCGAATGAGTCTGGGTTCCCAGAAACTCGCCCGGAACTGGAGTTCAGTGCAGTTGGGAGCTTCTGTCTTCCTCCTGCTTTAGAAAGCCAGCCGCACACTCAGCCGCCCATGCATTCAGCAGTCAATCCTCTGCACACACACGCCTCCGAATCTCTGCCTTCCGCAGCTCCCGAGTTTCAGTGTGCTTTCTCTTTTCCTGACAGTCCTGATTCCCCCCGAATGAGTCTGGTTTCCCAGAGTCTCGCCCAGGACTGGAGTTCAGTGCAGTCAGGAGGTTCTGTCTCCCTCCTGCTTTAGAAAGCCAGCCATGCACTCAGCTGCCCATGCACACAGCCACCCGTCCTCTCTGCATGCGAGTCTCTGTACCTCAGCCTTTTGCAGCTCCTCTGAGTCTCAATGTGCTTTCCTCTTTTCTTCTAGTTGTAGAATTTCCACTCAGCCAGCTTTCCTGTGGTTCTGGATGGTGTCTGTTTTGTCTTTTAGTTGTAGTTTTGATATTGTTGTGCAAGGCAGCAGTTTAGGTGTTTACCTATGCTGCCATCTTGGTTTCTCCTTGCAATATAATATTTTGGCATGTTTCTATTTCATTTTTATTAAGTTAAGCTAAAATTTTATACATAGATAATACATGTTGCATTTTATACTTGATATAATTTGATATCCTGAATTTTTTCACTTAGTATACATTTCATTTCATATGTTTCATAAATAATCCCAAAGCATGAATGGTATTCTGTTATATGGGAACATTTAAATTAACCATTTCCTTACTGTGGGAGTTTTAGGGGGTTTCTAATATTTAATTGTAAGTTACATTTTCTGAGTTTCAAAAACATATACATATGTTTACCTATATGTGTGTGTGTATATATGTAAATATGTTTATGTATAGTATGAGCTCATAAAATAGAAACATATGTGTATGGGGGTGGATGCCTGTGGGGGTGGGATTGTTGGGATGGACCAAGAATTTGCACTTTTATTTTACAAACTCCTTTACTGTTTAAATCCTTTACAGCAAGCAAAGATGAGTTTTGTAATTAAATGCTTAAACAAAGGAATGAAGGAGAAGAGGGAGAAAAGAAAGGGAGGGTGAAGGGTGGAAATAGAAAAGGGAAAGAAGGGAGGGAAAGAGGAAGAGAGAAGGCAGGGGTAATAAACCCTTGCACCAATTCCATTTGTAAAGATCCTGGGAGATCAAGAGCCACAGGAAGCAACTAAACAATATGTCCCCGTATATCTCTTGTAAAACAAAGAAAAGTAAAGACATGTAAATAAGCAAATAGGTATATTTGGAATTTCTCTGAGCAAAAAAGGAAAATAGCAAACTGTAAATGATCCCAACCCAACTTACTGATCGATTTTGGATTCTGTGGTATTTCCAGCTCTGTCTTTCAATTTGATTGTAATGGACCCTCTTCTTATGTTCTTGTTCCAAGTTATAATATCCACAAAGTAATGATATACTGCAAAACCAGGAGAAAACGTGGTGAGAGATACTCCCAACTGCTCTCTTAAAGGGCCAGTTCCTAAAAACGCAACCTCCCTAATAACTGAGTCTCTTTTAAAATTCCTCTCTAGTTTCTCTGCCAACATCAGGGCAGAATTTTCTAAAATTCCTTTCTATTCCCTTTGTTAAAGATGGCTTGAGTGACAGCAGAACCCAATGGTATCCAGTCGCCATGTTTAGGCATCACCGTTGAAATAGTGCTCCCACCTACTGAACAAGGTCTCATGGCCTACTGCTGAGTGACAGGTTCACTTTAATCCCTGCCCATTTTAGAATAAACCAACCAGGTGGCCATGTAGAGACCCTCCACCGCTGTCAAGGTCTTCCCCAGCCTGGGCCACACCCACCAGCAATTCAGCCTCCCTCTTCACTTCTTCGGTCATGCCACACTACCTGCACTGCCAAGCTCTCTCTTGCTCCTGAGCCTTCCCCTCACTTGGACACTCCTTTGCCACCTTTGCCAACTCATCCATCAGGTTTCAACTTAATGTCACTTCGTCCAGGAGGCCTTCATTGACCCTCAGATTAAGTCAGGTCTACCTCTTGGAATTCTTATCATGCTCTGGGATTCTCCCAGTATTAGTCAGCACACTTTACTGTATTTTAAAAATGCAAGAAAAAAATAATCAAAATGTGGTAAATGAATGGGTACATTCTATGTAAATATTGCCTGAATAGTGTCTTATGGGGTTACAAAAAAACAATAAAACTAAAATATACTACAACAATAAGTGGGAAGGAATAAAGGGAAGATTATTCCTCTTTATAATCTCAGCAATAATACCTTATAGACACCCATTAAATTCCTACTCAATAAATGAGAGTGCATGATGTGTTCGGAGAACTCTTTCTTCCTCCTCACTCTTTGCTCACCACGGTCTAGCATGCTTTGGGAAGATGGGATCCCACTACGACATGCAAATTTGCTATCTCTTGGTCAGACTTGTAGAGAAGGGCAAAGAAGCTCAGGGAGATGGCTGTCCCACAAAGGAGTAAGGTAAGCCCTGGAGTTGCCATTTTATGACCCATTATTTCTCAAGGGCCTGCTCCATTTGGACCTGCAGACACAAAACCCTTGGCTGCCCTGTGTGGCTCTAAAGAAGGAGGGAAACCCAGTGATCTGCAGCCTCTTTTACAAGTGTTGCTCCCAAGAAAAGTGAAAAGGGAGATAAGATTACAAGACACATCTGCAGGGGAAAATTCCTTGCTTCTCTGGCCATCTTATCTATTATCCCATTTAGCTCCCATCTGGAATACCCAATCTCTAAATTAGTCTTTTGAAGGTCATCATAGTTGCTTTAGAGGTGGAGCTGACACCCGATTTTTCCTAGAGCCAATCTTATGTCTCTGGGAGATCAAGCAATTTTCTGGAAGATGTTACAATGGCCATCCAATGAAGCTAACAACTTTGTTGAAATTTCCCCAGAAGATACATTCTTATCCCCATTCGATCTAGCAGGACATTGAGACTCAGCAAGGTCAAATGTCTTGACTAAGGTCACACAGCTATGATGTAGTTTCAGGATTCAACCTAGGTCTTTCCAACTCAAAGTCCACACTGCACCATGGCCTGCATTCACTAAGAAGTAGCTAGGAAGCTGAGACTCAGCCATTCCAAAAATAAAAGGGTTGGGCAAAAGCAACAACATTCACCACTCACTGCAGAACGGTTTCTCCTCAGCTGTGTCAAAGTATGTTTTAGTCATAGGAGGGTCTTTCTCCGTTAAATAGTCTTTCCAATTATCAGCATAATAGCCTACAAAACAAGTTGGAAAAGTGTAACGGTAACATGTATTACATAAACGTAAAAGCAGTTGGGGAGGCAGCAAGAACATTGAGTGAGGCTTCCATCACCACTGAGATAATTTCCCTCACGCTTCATGGTGAGGACCCAAAGGGCCACCTGGGCAGTGCCTGCCCAGCACTCACCACACTCTACTCACTACCTGATCCCTAAGAGCTAGGGCATGCAAAAGGGCCCTACTATGGTTTTCCCTCCTTTCCACTGACATTACATCACCCAGCCTGGTTCTCAGTAGCATAGGTGGAAAAGTGGAGCAGACTAAAAATAGTGCTGATATTTTTCCATAAAACATTCATTTTATAGCTTAAACAGATTCAGGGACCTAGAACAGCATCACTCCTGCAAAGCAATGTGCTTTCTTGAACTGCAATCGAGCCCCTAAACTGCATAGAACCTGGGTTTGCCAAGTGACTATGTCATCAGGCAGATGAATGTCCTCTTTCACGCGTGTGACTTCAGGAAGGAGATTGAGTGTCCTCAATACATCAGTGTGGCCTCACTCTCTCTTCTGTCCCCACTCCTATAGAACTGCCTCTGCCTTCTGACGTGAACTGGGGTGGGACCCTGGCATCAGTATTTTTTTTAAGCTCTCTAGGTAATTCCAATGCATAATCAGGGTTGAGAATCCCTTGTCTACAGAACGCCCTGACGTTAACTTGGATTTTTCCTTTGGGAGCAATTAGAAAATTCTCATAACTCTCTGGTTCCAAGGTCCTCACCACCTGAAATGTTTCTATTAACCCTTAGCAAATATCTCAGCAGCCTCCACAGTATCCATCACCCCATCCCACCCCCATACAATGCACACGAGAGTCAGTATGCTATGAAGGCACTTACAGACACAACTTGTTGGAAGGAGTAATTCTGCAAGGCTCATGTGACTGAAGGGATCAAAGAGGTTGTGTGCAAGGAGAGAGCATTCCTGTCCCCAAGGGAGCAGGCTACATAAGGTGATGGTGCCCTGGGTGGGTTTAGAAACTTTTCTGGAACCTTCTTTTTCATGCTAGAATAGAGTGTCCAGAGAGGTTGCACTGCCTTCTGGATGAAATCCTATACCGGTTGCTTTTCTAACATTGATTAGAAGACCCCACAGTACTTTACAGAACAAATTGGCTAGAAAAAGCTGACTATATAAATTTTCCAAGAGCACATAATTTCCAGGCTTATTTTTAGATAGTAAAATGGTGTGGGATGCCTACCAAAAATTTGCTCTTTGTTAACCAGAAGAAAAACTGCTTATTGGACTTACCCAGGAGTGGACAGGACTCCTTTTGTGGTATGCCACAGCTGACACACTTGCCATTCCTATAATCCCTGTAGGAGTCGCAGGGATATGCAGTGACAGTGCAGTTCTCTCTCAGGGAAGAGAGGTACAGGTACACAGACTTCTGGTGGTCACACTTAAAGTACTGCATTCCTGGGTTGTGAAAGGAATGATTAAAGAGTAGAGCAGTTGTAGCATTTAGTAATAGTATATCACAGACGGTATGTACACACACACGCAAACACAATTTGTCATGTCTCCTATATACCGGGCACTGTACTAACAGCTACAGTATATTCTATTCCATTCAGTCCTTATGAAAACCCATAGATCAGAATTCATGCTAACAAGTGACAGGAGAAAAGATGATAGGCATGATTGTCCCCGTTTTATCGAGCAGGACTTTGAGACTCAGAGAGGTTAAATGACTGGACCAAGGTCATACAGTTACTATGTGGTAGAATCAGGACTTGACCTATGTCCTTCCTTTGTCAGTGAAATGGAGAAGAAAAATTCAATGGTAGTCAGAGATTCCCCAGAGGTTTTTAGCAGAAGATAAGTATGCAAGTACATTTAAACTATTCAAGATATCAAAAAAAGAAGCCATGGGGGGAGAAGGAGGGAAATGGTAGAGGAATATCCCCAAGATGGGAAGGAAGAAGAGATAGCTTTGGGAAAGGATGATGGATGACTCCACCCTGGGTCCAGATGAAGTCACTCAGAAAAGGGTCCCAAAGGTGAGTAATCAATGGAGGTAAGAGGTAAGGATCTGAATGGGAAACCAAATCCCATGAAAAGAGGAGCTATGTCTATGAGCTAGTGGTTTGCAGAGGCACTGAATGCTGGAGTCAGAACATTTCCCCTTTCTCCAAAGTCCTCTTATGCCCACTTAGGAAGCCAATATTTATTTATTATTCCTAGATCTCCCACTTGCAAAAACAATGAAGCTAACAACAATACAGAGGATCCCCTTTATAAGCGGAGCATGTTATCTTTGTCTGCTCATGGATGTAGTTACACTATATCACACAGGAAAGGACTGCTTACCATTTATGGTACCATATGGTTGGCCCTATTATGCCATCTCATTGGGATCATTTTCAAAAACTACATCATTCCCATGGGGCCATATATAGCTACCATTGTGTAACAAGATCATCTTTTTCTAGAATTATTTCCAGGATTGTTTAACTTTCTATAGCAATGGTGAAATAAATATTTAGAACACTGAAGGATAGGTTTTTCATTTGGTCCCACACCCCACTTTTATGTTGTCCTCCAACTACCCATTTTTGTTTTGTGAGGTTTTTCCCATTATAAAAGTAATATATGCTCATTTAGAAAATAGAAAATAATGATGTGAAAATCTCATAGAAGTTTAATGTCTAGAGATCACCCTAATAATTGTTTGGAGCATTTAAATTTAGTCTTCTTTTCTATTCTTACACCTGTACAAATACACATCCTACATAATAAAAGGCTAATATGCAAATCGACCGAACGGCGGAATGACCAACAGAACGACGGGTCACTATGATGCACACTGACCACCAGGGGTCAGACACTCAATGCAGAAGCTGCCCCCAGCCCACAGGCCCCAGGCCAGCCAAGGCAGGTGCCAGCAGGGGCTCCCCAATCACCCCACCAGTCTCCCCACAGATCAGCCCTGATCACTGGCCAGGCCTAAGAACCCTACCTGTGCAAGAACTTCATTCACAGGGCCTCCAGTTCTATATAATAAAATCCTAATATGCTAAGTTGGCCATTCAACCAATCAAAGTGTAATATGCTAATCATATGCTAAGGCCACTCAACCGCTCGCTACGATGTACACTGACCACTGGGGGCAGACAGTTCACCAGTTGCTATGACATACACTGACCACCAGGGGAACAGATGCTCCAATTGGTAGGTTAGCTTGCTGCTGGGTCCAGCCAATTGGGACTGAGCGAGATGGGCTGGACATGCCCTGGAGCCTTCCTATGTCCTTCCCCGGATGGCCAACCTCCTGCATCCCTCTCTGGCCCCGATTGTGCACTGGTGGGGTCCCTTGGCCTGGCCTGTGCCTTCTCACAATCCGGGACCCCTTGGGGGATGTCAGCCGATTTTGGCCTGATCCCACAGGTCAGGCTGAGGCACCCCACTGGTGCACAAATTCATGTACTGGGCCTCTAGTTTAAAAATAAGTTGGGATCAAACTACAAAGTTTTTATCTTTTTCTTTTTAACATCATATTGTGAGCATTTTCATTAATCTCTAAAATATGACTTTTAACAATTATATTCCTTTGTGTGGGTGTACCATATTCATTTAATAATTTTCCTATGTTGGACATTTAGATTAATTTCTAAAAAATTATAAATAACAGTGTTGAATACCTTTGCACTCTAATTTTTGTCTACATTTTCTATTATTTCTCTAAGAGAGATTTCTAGGTCAAAGACACATCTTTTCAAGAGGAACAGATAATTCATAACAGCTTTTAATCATTTGGTTATGGTTATTAACTAAATGTTTACTTGAGTAATAAATATAATTTGTAACATATTTATACTACCTCTACTTTCTCAGGAATTGTAGAGGGCCGCCTGGGAAGGCACATGGGCATTTCTTTAAATTGTTGTCAGCTGAGCCCGAGGCTACTGGCAGAACCCATCTCAGTTAACACCCCCCTAAGAAGTGGGGGGGGGGGTGTTATCAGTACTGACTTTTACCTTTGTCCAGGTGTTGGCCTAGCCCTAGTGGACTTCGATATGTAAATCCAGGCAAGCACCAGGAATGCTTGGGCCTACTCAAGAATGCAAATAAGCTCCTTTGATCCTAAGTTTTGGTGTTACTTCCTGGTATTTGAGGGTATAAAATAAATACACTGCATGGGCTCAGGGTCCCTGCCTCTCCATCAGAGGTGGCAGCGGTTCCACCCAGCTCCCAGCTTTTTAAATCTATCTCTGCAGTCTTCTTTCTTTTTTTCATTCTTTCTTTTATTTCTCAATCCCTGGCCGCCTCCACTTAGAACCGGTTTTATTCATCTCTCTTTCCGTGCTGGACGCAGAAAAGGGAGATCCCCGCCGCATCTGGCCCCCGCAAGGAATCTTTTTTTATTAATAACTACCCCACATAGGATATCAGATTTTTAAAATATGCTTTTTAAAAACCACTATTTTACAAAATATAAAGTATCTGAACTTACCTCCAAATATTGTTTTGGGGCAACCAGGTTGATCCAATCCTCCATTTGGATAGAAGTCTATGTTTCCTAATGGTTCCTTGTAGCCCAGTGCTAAAAGAGAATATACTATGCTTTACACTGCTTTGAACTTTGCACATTTCATAGCTCATTTGCCTGCAGGATATAGGCAATGGCTGTATTATTGTTGTTGTTGTTGTTACTATTATTATACCTACTTAAATATTTTGCCCAGTTACCTAACTAGTTAAAGAGCGTCATTGCTGCACACAAACACACACACTCTCTAATAAGAGACTATGAAGATAGTGATGGAATTTATTTCTGATATTTGTGAAGACATAAGATAGCTCGGTCACTCATTCACCGCAAGGCTGATAAAAGAACCCCATGAAATGAAGAGCTATGTCTGTAAACTAGTGGTTTGGAGAGGTACTGAATGCTGGAGTCAGATCAACATTTCTCTCTCTTTTTCTTTTTTTTGTTAATCCTCACCCTTACCCTAGGACAGTGGTTGGCAAACCGCAGCTCACGAGCCACATGCGGCTCTTTGGCCCCTTGAGTGTGGCTCTTCCACAAAATACCACAGCCTGGGCGAGTCTATTTTGAAGAAGTGCATTAGAAGAAGTTTAAGTTTAAAAAATTTGGCTCTCAAAAGAAATTTCAATTGTTGTACTGTTGATATTTGGCTCTGTTGACTAATGAGTTTGCCGACCACTGCCCTAGGATATTCTTTCCATTGATTCTTAAAGAGAGTGGAAGGGAGAGAAGGTAGGAGGGAGGGAGAAAAACATTGATATGAGAGAGACACATGGATTGGTTGCCTCCCACACATACCCCAATTGGGGCCAGGGATCAAACCTGCAACCCAGAAACCCACCCTTGACGGGAAATCAAACCCTTGACCCTTTGGTGTGTGAGCCAATGCTTCAACCACTAAGCAACACCAGCCAGAGAGATACTTTTCTTCTTTACATTTGTCTGAAACCCTCTGTTTCCTGAGCCTCTACTTGCATTTGTGTAAATCTTTAATGAATAAGAAACAGGGAAAAATGAACTTTTACTTAGTAGAAAAAAACTCTTTAAAAAATTGGGATCTAGGATGGCAAAGAGATTGGAAACTCTTCCAGAAAATAAGGACCTAAAAAATTATCTATATATATAAAAGCCTAAGCGACCATTACGACCAGTCAACCAAATGACCAGTCGACTGGTCGCTATGATGTGCACTAACCACCAGGGGGCAGACACTT
This sequence comes from Corynorhinus townsendii, assembly GCA_026230045.1. Taxonomy (NCBI): domain Eukaryota; kingdom Metazoa; phylum Chordata; class Mammalia; order Chiroptera; family Vespertilionidae; genus Corynorhinus; species Corynorhinus townsendii. The sequence continues at coordinate 44,065,535 of JAPDVU010000002.1, forward strand.
AATGCAGGAGCTGCCCCCTGGTGGTCAGTGCACTCCCACAGCCAACCTCCTGTGGCCCAGCCAACCTCCCGCTGTCCCTCCCCCTGGCCGGCAGGCCCTGATCGCCAGCCAGGCCGAGGGACCCCACCTGTGCATGAATTCATGCACTGGGCCTCTAGTAGATTTAATAACTGCTTATTCTCTTTAACCTTGAGACCCCACATAATCAGTAAAATGTTTGATTAAAAAGATTATTTATATGTGTATATAAATAATGTTTACATCATTGCAATAATAATAGTTATTATCTATTGAGAACCTGTATGTGTTTGTGGGCATGATATGAGGTGTTTTACACACTTTCTAATTTCACAATGTCTGCAAAGTAGCCACTGGTAAGTTCAGGTGAAGTCACTTACAGATGAAGAAACTGGGGCTCAGAGGGCTTCAGGGACAAACGTGACCCACTAGAAAGAACAAAATCTGAGATTTGAGTCCATCTCTGCCTACTACAAAGTTTATATGCTTCAAATTTCACTTTCTCTACAAAAATAAAAGATGAATTGCTCTATTCCATCAAGCATTAAGATGGCAGTGAGGTACTGCCCTTGAGATAATACTCTGCAACTACACGGTAAGAATACAGCTGTTTCACAGAAACATTTTTTCTAAGGCAAACAATTGCTGAATACCACCCCAAGAAAGGTGGTCAAGGTTATTTTTTAAGGTGGTTGTATCACAAAAAGGGAGTACAATTAAATGATCACTCTGCTCTGTCCTCTTAGCCTCCCCAAGTTCCTACTCCACCTCTTCTCTCGGAATGCTGGATATAAAGACCCATTCTTAACATCACCCAAACCCCATGACGTGCACCCAATCCCAGATAGGAAATCAGTACCATAAAAGCTAGAAATGGCCAGGAAGGTCCATCGAGAGCTGGTAGTTCAGAATCAATCACTCTGTGTAGAGCTTTTCACAGGACTATGTGTTTCAGTTTAGGAAAATAATGAGAAAGAACCAACAAAAAATAGGAAATCATGCATGGAGATCCAGTTGTACATCTGGAAACATTTGTCCACAAGCTGTGCAAAGCAGACAGTCCTTGGTTGGTCAAGATGGCCACTTTAAAAATAAGAAGAAACCCAGCCACATTGGCTCAGTGGTTGAGCATCAACCTATGAACCAGGAGGTCACAGTTCAATTCCTGGTCAGGGCACATGCCCGGGTTGTGGCTTGATCCCCAGTGTGGGGCATGCGGGAGGCAGCCGATCAATGATTCTTTCTCATCATTGATGGTTCTATCTCTCTCTCCCTCTCTCTTCCTCTCTGAAATGAATAAAAAAATATTTTTTAAAAATAAAAACAATAGGAAGAGATGTCGGGGAAAGCACCTCCACTCCAGCAAGCGATCCTGGGTGCCTGCATCAAGATCCACAGAAATCTTGAAGGGAAGATTTCTGTGGATTTGGAACTCTGCTCCATAGGAAAAGGGAATCTGGAGGAACTTGATCTGCCCCTGCATGACAGTCCCCCAGGAGAAGACTCCACGGGAGTCTGGGTGAGTGGGTCCCTGACTCACAAGCATGGGAATGTTACCATCAATGTCAGAATGGATGACGTCAACGAACTGTGCATCGCTGGGATCTAATCTGTCCTCGGGTGGTTTTCCGTTGAATAAAGGGCCGGCAGGGTCGAGGCCTGGAAGGAAAACAGAGCTGGTCTGGCAGCCCCACGCCATGAGTCACCTGCAGCTTTTGATCCCTCTCCTTGAAGAAGGCTCACAGGCTGCAGGGCACCCTCGAGTGGGCAAGCGCCCACATTCCCATCCTGCTCTGTCAGGCTACTTTCCACAACCCTCTAGCCTTTTCCCACAGTAGAGGTGGTTACCCTGGCAGTGCCCCGAGGACGGCATCCAGATTCCACCAGGAGGTATAGCTTGTGCACAGCTCAACAGCAGAGATACACAGACATATGGAGGACAGGGGAACATAAACTGGTTCCTCAGGAAAAAGCATTGAAGGGTGCATATGAAAAGCAAACACTATACTTACCGGTATCTTTATCTCATTTTAAATGATCCAGAAACTTCACTAAACCTTTTTTTCTTCACAGTTTTAATTTGTATTCACATATAGCAGCTCATAAGCTGCACATCACAAGCTTGTGAGGGAGCCAGGGTAGCTATTATCTTTCTCATTTTACATATGAATGAACTGAGGTTCAGGGAGATCAAATGTCTAAACCAGAGCCACAGACTCACAGTGCAATCACCTCTCTCTGTGGAGCTCTCGGTTTTATTGCACTGAGTCTGGCAAGCTCGTAGGAAAGAGTGAAACTCTCCCGTCAGCATGGTATCAGACCAGGTATCGAGGAGGGAAACAATGTGGGTGTCGATTCCTATAGAACTGACCCATCCCATAAATGCCTGAACTGATTTCTTGCCCTTGTTCAATGTTAGCTGGGCGTTCCTCACCATCATTATGAAACAGCTGTAAAAACAAGACAGCAGCTCCCATGACGCTATAACCACAAAATAAAAACTTTAAACTAAAAACAAACACCAGAGGTTCCAACAGGCCCTGCTTACTAGAAGCCTGGAGTGAAGAAAGTTTCAAGGGATTTAGGGAAGATTTTATCTATGAATGTCATGTTAAATGACATCTCCCCATTTCCTGGTGTTTCATATAAAAATCCAAGTGATAGCATATTTGCCTCACCTTTCCTGGGTCTAGCCTCAATTTCTCCATTTCTACCCTCCCAACACTCTTGCTTCCTTGAGGCTTATCTTTATCTGCTTTGTTGCCTTAGCTCCTTCTCCACCCTCACCCCCAGCTTTTCCTATTTTTCTGTCTGCTCCCAATGAAACTGATGAGGGAGGAGATGGATGAACACCCTGGCACCCAGGTCCACAGGATCCTCTCAACAAAAATAGAGAAATGCGTAACCTTGCAAAGAGTTTGCTGGGGAAGCCTGCTCTGCACAGAAGACAGCACCACTTCCGGTGTAAGAAAATGAACAGTGAGAGCCCAGTTTACAGCAGCCTCCAGACCCGCGGATGATAAATCGGCTTGCTATATACAGTCCAACATGGCAATTTTAAGAGTCATGAAGGCGCTGTTAATAATTATATCAGGACCCAAGGCACAAATGGGGACTGTCACAATAAACTTGGACATAATGCTCTCCTTAGTGATAAGCCATAGCAAATGATGAGTTTACAATGTCAGCCAAAAATCACAGGTAAGCTGTACTTGGTGTGGGCAGAGACCACTGGAGTCAGATAGATGTAACATGGAGCCCCAAAACTAATGACAACCAGCTGTGTGACCTCAGGCAGGTTACTTTACCTCTCTGAACCTCAGTTTCCTTATCTGTAAAGTGGAGGTAGAATTAATAGCTACTTCAAAAGACTTATAAGAGGACTCCTAGATCTGAATTCAGAACATGTTGAGATTATTGTAGGATAGAGACAAAAGGGGAAAAATTGAGCTCTTCCTTGTTGCTCTTACCAGAAATGAGTTTAGATAGTGATCCCTGTCTTTTACTGCAGAATTTAACTGGTTTGAGAATGATGACATCAAACATTTTGCATGCAGTTTCAGGGGCCTGCCTCTTACTCTCATCCCCAAGGTCGCCGTGAACTCTCTAAGGCAGTGCTGCCCGAGAAAATATAATGGGAGCCACACTTTTAAAATATACTTTTAAAATCTCAAGCAGCCATTAAAAAAAGTAAAAAACAAGGAAAACTAATTTTAATAATATTTTATTTAATCCAGTTTATTTAACCCAACATACCTAAATATCATTTCAACATGTAATCAATATTAAAAATTTGAGATTTTAAAGTATTTTTTGGTAGTCTTCAAGATCCAGTGTGTATTTTGCTCTTACAGCACATCCCAATTTGCATTAGCCACATTCAAACCACATGTGGCTAGTGGCTACTGTAATGGACACCCCAGTAAACTCCTGGACCCCAACCACAGAGATTCTGATTCAGCAAGCTCACATTGTATCAGCACCCCAAGGTGATTTTTATATGCACTTAAGATTGAGAATAGCCGTTCCTACAACCAGTCTATAAAGAGAACTATGTATCACAAAAAACAAACAAGTAAATGAACACCTAAGGATAGCCCTGGCTGGTGTGGCTCAGTTGGTTGGAGCGGAGTCCAGCAAACCAAGAGGTTGTGGGTTTGATTCCGGTCAGGGCACATACCTAGGTTTTGGGTTCATTGCCAGTGGGTGTTCTTAGAGGAGGCAACCAGTCAATGTTTCTCTTCTCTCTCTCCCCCCCTCCCCCCGCCCCCTGCCATCCTCTCTTTCTAAAATAAATAAAGATATCCTCTGGTGATGATTTTTTTTTAATTTAAAAAGGATTGAGTATTAAATTTAATGTATTATCAAGTAATGTGGGTACTTGAAATATTTTAAAATCTATTCATGCTCGGCCATCTTGTGTTGAAGAAATTAATGAAAAGAAAATGCAGAAGCTGTGCCTGGACAGGAAAAGCAAAAGGAAGGGCAGAAGAAAGAAAGGACAGGGAAGAGATGAAGCAGCCATTCTGGCCTAGATAATTAACAAGCAGAACCATCCAATACTTGGGAGGTGGTAGTGCATTGTGTCCTTGGGTAGCAGGCCAGATTCCTAATCCATAACCCAGTGAGCCCACTCAGGCAAGGCGGTGGGAGATGCGTGGAAAAGGGAAATAAATGCTTGACCCCTGAAACTGCTCTCAGGGACAGCTGAGATTGACCCTGGGGCTCAGAGAGGATGAGGAATCAGGAGAATTTGGGGGAGTCGGTGGAGAAAGAAAACTGAGCTATGGACCAATGGCTGAGTCCAGGTCACAGAGCAGGGCCACGTGGGCCGAGAGTGGAAGGAAGGCAGGCTGGGGAAATTCCCATGGTCAGAGGCCAGGTCACATTGCATTCACATTCAAAGTAGTTGTGGAACAGGTTTGCTGGGAGGCTGAAGGGCACAGCTGGGGGTTAAGTAAAATAAGCCAGTGGTGGCCTGGGACTAGTACTGGGGAGTACATTTTGCTCATTTCTCCCCAAACTTTGTGTCAGTGATGTCAGGTTGGTAGCTTGAATTCAGGTGGGAGTATGTATACC